>JAJEJO010004504.1:365302-436202 GCA_020662805.1 Glaucomys volans | reverse complement strand
TGTATTCCAGGAACCAACTGCTAGAACAGGTACCATATTGAGATGACCCCTTAAGCAGGAACAATTACCCCAAGACAAAATTAAGGCTGTCTCCCACAAGCAAGAGTAGTCATCTCAACATGGGAATCCAGTCACCCCCTCAAGCAATGATGACCTTCGTGGAGCTTCACAGAACCAGTCCTGAGATAATGACCAACCAGACCAGAGTCTGACCAAGATGATTGACTCTACCAGCTCTACAAATCCTCCAGTCATACAAATCCCCAACCCTTGATTTTGTTCCGCTTTTCTGTGAAACCTCAAAGTTTCTGTCAGTTCCTTTGGTCATTGTACCCCTGCCTGTTCTTCCCAGTGGTCATGTTGATTAAAGCTCCTTTTGTGCTCTTTAATTGGCACATTGGGGTGGGTGGCAGAGCCTGGTCTATTTGGACCACCTGAGCCAAGGACTCCAGTTGCAGTCAGCCAGTCAACATGGGCTGAACACCTACTGTTCTAAGTGCTTGATGTATAATCCTTGGGTGGCATTAAGCAGGCAAGGAGTTTCCAGAAAAGCAATAAATACATGTATGCGTTTGTAGCATATCTTCCATGCCACAGCAGTTCCATCCCATCCCCTTCCTCATGCATGCTCTTCTGACACCTTGTCAACAGCGGTGACTTTCAAGCTTGATCAGAGTGTCCCAACCTTGCACCCCTGACAGTGCTTACAGAAGGCCCTGCACGCCACAGGCACCCAAATGAAGTTTGTTGTTATAAATTCCACTGACCCAGGTGGCTTAGATCAGCACTCCACCAAGCAAACACCTTTTGTTTTGCTATTGTGTTCCGAAGGCATCTGTAACCAGCCAGGTGTTAAACCTGATTGCAGGACATGCCCCTGGGCACCTGGAGTCTCAGCCCCAGCTGGCAGCTTCACCCATTTACAGGAACCATATAGTCTGTCCACTCCCAGCTCACTTCGCCCTGTTAAATACAAAGTACAGGAGGCCATTGTTTTGGACTAAGCTGCTGCAATAGGCCCCAACAGTCCTGGCTCAAAAAAAAAGTCACTCTTGCTAAGGTTCCACATCACCAAACTGAAACTAAGCTATCTGATCTTCTGAGAAATCAGGATTATAGCCAAATTTCCCAAACTGGTCAGCTTCAACTGAAATGATAATGAAGTTCTCTCTCCTTTAATCCTTACACAAAAAGTACCTGAAATAGCCTGATATTAACAATTTTCCTATTGTTCTATCTCCCTGTCCCTGCCTTACAAGGGAAAGTAACTTTGAAATAACCAATCTGCCTTTTGTTCTTTTTTTTTTCCACTTTCTTCAGCCTTTCTCTGTCCATAAAACCAAACTCTTTTGCTTAGTCCTACCAAACACTTATTAATCTGTTTACTGGAACGAAGTGTTGCCCAATTCTAGAATCAAACATAAAACCAGGTTGAGGGTGCAACTCAGTGGTACAGACCTTGTGTAACATGCACGAGGCCCTGGGTTCACTCCCCAGGTCCACAAAAATATAAAGAAAAATAAGAAAATAAAGTCAACTAGCTGGGCACAGTGGCACATGCCTATAATCCCAGCAACTTGGGAAGCTGAAGCAGGAGGAATCCAAGTTCAAGACCAGCCTCAGCAATTTATCAAGGCCCTCAGAGATTTAACAAGACTGTCTCCAAATAAAAAATAAAAAGGTACTGGGGATGTAATTCAGAGGTAAAGCACCCCAGGCTTTAATCCCCAGTACCAAAAAAAAAAAAGTCAAATAAGATCTTTAAACTGTAACTTTTTCCTTCAACACCCCCCAAACAGGAAGTTTGACAAGGACACTGAGGCCCTTAGAGCTCTGTGATTTGGAGAATCCATTTACCTTCTTTTTTTTTTTTTTAACATTTTTTAGCTGTTGATGGATCTTTATTTATTTATATGTGGTGCTGAGAATCGAACCCAGTGCCTCACAGGCGCTAGATTAGTGCTGTACCACTGAGCCACAACTCCAGCCCTCCATTTACCTTCTAATGACTCCTCTCACGTGTAAAATAAAGTCCAACATCCTTTCAGGCCCACCCTCGAGGCCAGAGGCTCTGGCCTCTGCTCACCTCTCAGCCTCAATCCCTTGTTTTCTTCCCTTCTCTGACCCAGCTCCAAGCATGAAGGCCTCCTCGATGTGCTTCAAATCCAGGCACACCAGAGCCTCCACAATAGCTACACCCTGTCCCTGAAGCTCCTCTCCAGATGTGCAGCTGTTACTGAAAGCTCGGTCCTTGTCCCCAGTGCCAATCCAATTACGAGGACATAGGTGTGAGTTAAAGGATAAAAAAGGTTTTATTGCTTTGCTAGGAAAGGAAAAACACAGGAGACTCCTGTCCCAAAGGCTGTGATTCTGCCCATCAGCAGGAATGGAGGCTTTTAAAAGAGGTGATTCAAAGGCCCCATTCCACATGTTCTCTGTCTGGATCTGTAATTCACTTGTCAATTTGGGAGTTAGTCATTTCTTTTTTTTTTTTTTTTTTTGAACCAGGGATTGAACTCAGGGACACTTGGCCACTGAGCCACATCCCCAGCCCTATTTTTGTATTTTATTTAGAGACAGGGTCTCACTGAGTTCCTTAGAGCCTCGCTAAGTTGCTGAGGCTGGCTTTGAACTTGCCATCCTCCTGACTCAGCCTCCCAAGTCACTTGGATTACAGGTGTGCGCCACCACGCCTGGCTGGGAGTTAGTCATTTCTGAGATCTTCTGGTGCCATCCCCAAAGTCTGGATTACTTCATTCCTATGGTGGGTGTGTACTCAGGGACAGTTAACTATGCCTAGGATGGGGAAGAAAGGTAATCCTGTTTCCTCTGAGATTAGGGAGGGGGAAAGATTAGGGAGGAACAGGGAGAGAGGAAGAGAAAGAAATGGGTCCATTTAAAAAATAAGTTAGGGCTGGGGATATGGCTCAGTTGGTAGAGTGCTTGCCCTGCATGCACAAGGCCCTGGGTTCAATCCTCAGCACCACAAAAATAAAAATAAGTTGCAGGGGCTGGTGGTGTGGCTCAGTGGTAGGGCACTCACCTAGCATGTGTGAGGCACTGGGTTCAATTCTGAGCACCACATAAAAATAAATAAGATAAAGGTATTGTGTCCATCTACAACTAAAAATCGTTTTAAAAAAATAAAATAAAAATAAGTTGCAATGGCAGAGCAGCAAGGGTTATATTCAAAGCATTAAAGTAGACCACTGTTACATTCAGACTTTGGGGACGGGCACCAGCAGATCTCAGAAATGACTGTCTCCCAAGTTGACAAGTGAATTACAACTCCAACAGAGAACACATGGAATTTAGCCTTTGAATCACCTCTTTTAAAAACCCCCGTTCTCCGAGACAAGCAGAATCACAGCCTCTGGGATAGTAGTCCTCTGCATCTCCTTTCCTAGCAAAGCAATATAACTTCTTTTCCCTTTTTCTCAAAACTGTGTCCCTGCCAGGTATGGTAGCACACACTTGCAATCTCAGCAATTTGAGAGGCTGAGGCAGGAGGATCCTGAGTTCGAAGACAGCAATTTAGGGAGGCCCCATGCAGTTTAGCGAGACCCTGGGTCAACATAAAATACAAAAAAAAAAAAAAAAGGCTGGGACATGGCTCAGTAATTAAGCACCCCCGGGTTCAATCCCCAGTACCAAAAGAAAAAGTGTCCTCATTATTGAATTGGCATCAGGGCAAGGACCAGGCTTTTGGTAGCATACTGGAGTCTATGAAATAAACTGGCAGTAGACAGATTAACAGAAGAAAACCCATTTTGATTACCTATACATGCATGGGAAACATGAGACCCCAAGACAGGCAAGATGATTGAAGTTTCATAGCATTCCGAGGTACAGAAAGGAACAGGGGCTTAGAGTTTCTGCTGAGAGTGGCAACAGGTTATGGGAGAGTGAGGGAGAAAATGTGTATGGATAAAGGTTATTATGTTAGGAAAAAGATATCTGATTTTTATTTTATTTTGTGTTTGATTTTTCATTTCATTGCAATGCATTGCTGGGGATAAAATCCAGCGCCTTTCTCATGCTAGCAAGAGGCTCTGCCGCTGAGTTGCACTCCCAGCCCAGGTTGTCTTGTTATGCAGATAGTCTCTCTCTGGTAAGGAAATTTATCTCGGAGCAGTTCATCAGAAGAATAGGTGACAAGTCTGTGACAAAGTCTGTGTCTCCTCTCCTGGAATTAATCTTCCCAGGTGCCTGAGGTTCCTGGGAAGGGGGCACATAACAATGGAATTCCTTTCTCTTTTGGGGGATTGAACCCAGGGGTGCTTAACCACTGAGTAACATTTTCAGCCCTTTTTTTGTATTTTTTTTTTTTTTTTGAACCAGGGATTGAACTCAGGGACACTCGGCCACTGAGCCACATCCCCAGCCCTATTTTGTATTTTATTTAGAGACAGGGTCTCACTGAGTTGCTAAGGGCCTCGCTAAGTTGCTGAGGCTGGCTTTGAACTCGCCATGCTCCTGATTCAGCCTCCCAAGTCTCTTGGATTACAGGCGTGGGCCACCACGCCCGGGCCTTGTATTTTATTTCGAGATAGGGTCTTGATAAACTACTTAGGGCCTCGCTAAATTGCTGAGGCTGGTTTTGAACTCACAATCCTCCTGCCTTAGCCTCCCAAACCGCTGGGATTACAGTAGTGGTGCACGCCCCGGAGTTCCTTTCTTCAGGATTCCTCTTTAGGCAGACTGAGGAACTTCAGAGAGTCCCTGCCAGTGCTTCAGGGGAGAAACAGGACTGAAAGACAAGAGGGAGGAAGAAGGTCACGGTCACCTTGGTTCTCCTTTAAAGGACTCAGCATGCCAAGTCCTAACACGGTTTATTAAAACTAGTGCGCTGATGAAGCACGATTGCACTCCTGTTTCTTAAAGTCCTACGTGTGATTGCACCAACAATGACCTAGACACTGCTGGCCAGGGGGCATCCTGAGTCTGTTCATCGGATTGGTTGGGGGGCCCAGCAACATTCCATGTGCTGGTATTATTTTGAGCAACATCCCCAAGGCAAGTAGGAGCCAAGCATCAGGGGATTGGGTTTAAGAACACATTGTCTCTTTTTGCCTACTTTTGCACAAGGGCAAAAAAGGAGGCTGTTTACACATAAGGGCTTGTTATTGTTATGACCTAGCATGCAAGAACACAGCAGAGTCAGACTGCTTGGGTTCAAATGCCCATTCCCACTGACTCATCAGCTCTCTAGAACATTCCAGAATCTCTCTATGCTTCTGTTTTTGTTTTTGGTACTGGGGATTGAACCAAGGAGCATTTAACCACTGGGCCACATCCCCAGTCCTTTTAATTTTTTAATCTTGAGACAAGGTCTTAGTAAGTTGCTTAGGGCCTCATTAAATTACTGAGGTTAGTCTTGAACTTGGGATCCACTTGCTGATATTGGTGATGAGAATCCCGGCTGAGGCCCTTTTCCCTGATGTGAAGACTGAACATGCGAGAAACACCTATGCAAGAATAAAAAGTGAGTTTCATTTAAAGGATAGAATAGAGATAGCCTTCGCCAAAGAGAAGAGGCCCTGGAGTTGGGTGTCTGAGGAAGTGGGGGTGTCTTGCCCCTTTTATACATTTTAGATTTGCTTTATTTTCATGCCCTCTTCTCTCCATCCAGCCTATGTGACTAGTGACCAAATGGTGGGCCAAACTGTGTAGTGATTCAAGGGAAGGAATGAAGCCCCAGGGATACAGACAGAAAAGGAGAGGCCCTGCGGACATTCATTAACATCCCCTACAACTCCCAGTAGGGAGGAACAATTCCCTGGAGGCAGGTAACCTTGACAACAGGTGGGAGGAGAGGGAAGGGCTCTGGAGGTATTAGCACTTCATCTCCTCTTGAATCAGCACCCATCTTCCCACTCCAACAGAATCATTTATTACTTACACTGATTGTCCTTTTGCCCCCCTGCCCCCATCCCTCTGGGCCTCACTGCCTCAGTCTCCCAAGTCACTGGGATTATAAGTGTGAGCCACCACATCCACCCACACCTCATCTTTATTTTTACTTGTTTAATTTTTGCAGTTCTAGGGATTGAACACAGGGGCACTTAACATGGAGCTACAACCCCAGTCCTTTTAATTTTATTTTATTTTTATTTTTTATTTTATTTTTTGGTGCAGGGGATTGAACCAAGGGCCTTGTGCTTGCAAGGCAGGCACTCTACCAACTGAGCTATATCCCCAGCCCTTAATTTTATTTTGATGCTGGGTCTTGCTAAATTACCAAGGATGGCCTTGAACTATCAATTCTCCTGCCTCAGCCTCCTGAATAGCTGAGATTACATACATGCACTACCACACCAAGCCCTCATCTTTAAAATATTCATGGATGGAAGATTCAGGAGGCCATTCTGCCCCTTCTGAGACCAGAACTGAGAAATAAAAGCAGATAGGGCCTGGAGATATGGATCAGTAAAAGAGTCCTTGCCAAGCACGCATAAGGCCACAAGTGGCATGCCCAGTTCTGTGAAAATAAAAAGACAGACAAAAGGTAAAGATCAACGTCATCTTTTTTTTTTTTTTTTTGCGGTGCTGGGGATTAGAACCCAAGGCCTTGTGCTTGCTAGGCAGGCACTCGACCAACTGAGCTATATCCCCAGCCCACAATGTCATCTTTATTACTGACAAAAGTTGTGCTGGAAGATGTTGCTGGGTTAAAATACTTCACCCAGTCAGTAGCAAAGAGGCAACTGCCAACAGCAGATAGTAGTGTAATATAAAGCTGCATTATCAACCACCCTGCCCTTTTGCTGCAGCTATCCCTCCCCCTTCCCAGCACGTCCGCTCACGAATATCTTCAGCAGCCATTGCAGCCAATGGCTGCAAACATCCTTGGCAGCCATTGGCTAGAACGTCAGCTGGCGAAAATGGCACTCTCTCACTCTTGCCCTCATGCACTCTCATTCTCTCTCTCTCTCTCTCTCTCTCCAGGGCAAACACTGTTTGACTACTACAATCCCTTGCATGAGTTCTTGGGTCTGGAGTTATCGCTGTCTTTCTGCCGGCGGTAAGACGCGACTCAAGGTTGTTGCTTTTAACACACTTTATTCTAGCGCCTAACACATGTTACACAGCTGCTGTTAATGGCGTCCCTCATGGCGTTCTCCTGGCGTTCCCCATGGCGTTCTCCTGGCATTCCTCATGGCTTCTCCCTCGCTACCCCCCTGCCTAGTCCTTATATACGTTCTCCGCGTCATGAGGTCGGGTGGATGCTCAAGCCAATCAAGTATCTACTTCCATGGTGAGAGCGACTTGTTTACTACAAAATAAAACCGCATTGCCAACCTGCCAGCCGCCATCTTAGCATAGAGCCGGGGGTACCCGGAATACCCCCACAGCTGCCCCTTTTTTCTTTTAATAAAGGTAGGGACTGTGCCTGTCTTAGGTTGAGTGGTCAATACTTGTTCTTACCCGTCATCAAAGACTGCATAGCTTGATGCATCTTCTGTCTTAGGTTGATACCCCAACACGGAGTGATTCTTTCTGGACACTTTTCATCTTTCAGTAGCACACCCTATTCTGGTGGGTATTATACCGCCATTTATCGGTGACAAGTTCTGCTTCCTCAGATGTTGAAGTATAACATCAGAGAAGCACGCCAAGGCAAGCATATATTAAGTGGATTTTATTTAAAAGTAGTACTATAGACTTCTCCCAGGAGGAACGGGCCATGGCTGACGGTCTTGAATCCCAAGAAGTGAGCATTGCCCTGCATCTTTTATAGATTAGGGTCTCTTTTTGTTTTCCTGTTCTTTCCCCCCTTATCTCTCTCCTTCCTGCCTACATGCCTAGTTCCAGGAGATGCTGTGACCTGGCAAAAAGGTGAGAAGCAGATGGGCAGGCGGAAGAGTCAGGGAGGATTCAGGCAGGTAGGAGCCCAGGGGGCATTAATTAGCAATTCCCTGCCTGGAGCTCTTTTGAGGGGGAGGGGTACTTAGGAAGGTAACCTTGGTGATCAAAAGGGCTCTGGACACACTGACATTTCACTCTCCCAGGGGTGATCTCTAATTTCCCAGACTCAGATGGCCTCCATTCCTCGATTCCCTATTCTACACTAACTGCCTGTCCTCAATTCTGGCTTCAGGTTAGCCCCACAACTAAACATTCCCAGAAAGTCACCAGTCAGGGAAATCCTGCTGTGGGGAACAGTGAGATGTGGATTAAAATTAGATATGTCCCTCTACACTCAGCCCTGCTGGGGGAGTAGAAGTGGGGATCTACCTGCCCCCCCACTTGAAAATGTGAGAATGGGAAATTAGTGATTCCCTCAATCCCATCTCACTGGGTTATTATGGAGATTAGAGAAAAATACAGGCAATGTCTGGAATAGACTCCAGAAGGATTTTTTTACTGGCATGGGTTGTCCTAGGCTGGTAAGACCAGCCAGATGGACAAGGCTGGCCAACTAAAGAAGGTGTGGTTAGAGAATGGAGGAGGCAAGTGTTAGTGAGAAAGGATGGGAGGCAGACCTCAACAGATTCAGAGAAGCCTTTATTCCTTCACAGATTCAGGCGCCATTCAGGTCCACTTTCCGGATGGGAAAATGGCCGTCAGTTACAGAGGGGATTTTGGTTTTATAGGGTATTGTTAGGGTGGTCCAAGGCGGTGGCTGGATGAGAGGGCAGGGCAACAGGAAGCCCCACATGTGTGAAGGAACATCAGGCAGCCGGTGCTTGCCAAAGCACAACCAATTGGTTGCTGGCAAATAAACCCCAATAGTGCCTTGCACCTGCCTGTCACTCAGCGGGACCCCCAGCCAATTCTGGAGGGACTCAAGTCTCAGCAAGGTCCCCAGCCAATTCCAGGCAGACACTGAACCCTCAATCCTTCCCCCACCTATCCCAGACCATAAAAGCACTGCCCAGCTGGAGCCACACTCGACTTCCCTGGCCCTCCACCCCAGACCTCACCCTGGAGGACCAGTGAACCTCACAGGAGAGATGTTCCAATAAAGTTCTTTGTTATATCTGGCCTATCTGCCCTTCAATTACCTCCATCTGATCTTACAGGTACAATGACTGTTATACTTCCCAAAAAGATTCTCCAGTGCCATCGAGAAAGTCAGCCCACCCTAATCCCCCCTCCCCATAGCCCAACCCTAATCCCTCCAGTGCCCTATAGCCCCGCCCTAATGCCATCCCCGGCCCTATAAAAGTTGGCAATGACACAATTAACGCACAATTTCCCGGCACCCCGCTTTAGGAGTAAGGGCAATTGTCACTGGCCAGCTAAAATAAAGGCTTCTTTTGGCTTTATGTGATCGGCTTGGATGATTTTATTTCCTTTGGGTACAACATTACGTAATCATTGGGAGCTGTGTACGTGCAGTTTGACAGTCAGGGGCTAGTTGAACAGGTTAAAACTTTATTTTAGGAAGGTAGTTGTAGAAAGGTTGTGTAAGAAAAATGTGGCTCAGTTTGGGTTCCAAGGCAGCTCACACCCTTGAATCCAGGCAACCAAGCACTCTGGGGTGCCCAGTCTGAGTTGTGGCCCCAATGAATGCATCCAGAAAATCACTCCAGACAAGGGAACTCAACAGAGATTTTATTAGGCAGATGACCAGAGTGTCCACTCTCAGGGATGGGAGAGAGAGAGAGGAAAAAAATGGCAGGGGAACTTCTCTTAAGTAGTGGAATTTCACGGGTTAACGTTTGGACCAATGGCTGCTGCGGAGAATATTTGCAGACTGACGAGCAGACCAATGACTGGCTAGGATTGTATGTTTGCAGACTGACAATCTGAGTTGTAAAATATGGGGGTGGGCAGAATAGTGGTGGCAGCAACATGACAGATCTGATGCCAATAGGTTGAAACTCAGAGTTGTCTGGGGAGATAAGAGTCCAGATCCCAGGGATGAGTACTCAAATCCTGCCCATTGGTATTTGCTGTGCTTCTGTTTAGGACTAATTAGCCATGGAGAAAGGTCGTGGTTTAGGGCCCAGCATTCAGCATCCATCCCTTTCCCCCTGGGCGCCATTGTTCTTTGGCTAGTTTCCACTCCCTCCTCTGGTGCTGCACCTCTCTCCATTTTTCTTTGGGGGCTATGTTGCAGTGATATTATTTTCCATAACCCTTCAGCAAGGGACTGTTTTTGTTTTTGTTTTGGGGTATTTATTTTATTTATTTTTGGGGGCACTAGGGATTGAACTCAGGGGCACTTGACCACTGAGCCACATCCCCAGCACTATTTTGCATTTTATTTAGAGACAGGGTCGCACTGAGTTGCTTAGCGCCTCGTTTTTGCTGAGGCTGGCTTTGAACTCCAGATCCTCCTGCCTCAGCCTCCCATGCCACTGGGATTACAGGTGTGCACCACCCGCCTGGATGTTTCTGTTGTTGTTGTTTTGTGTTTGTTTGTTTTGTAGTACTGGAGATTGAACCCAGGGCACTCTTACCACTGAGCTATATCTCCAGCCCTTTCTATTTTTAAGACAGGGTCTCCTTAAATAGCCCAGGCTGGTATTGAATTTATAATCTTTCTGCCTTACCCTCCTGAGTCACTGGGATAACAAGCATGGGCCACCACACCCAGCACAAGGGTTTGTTTCCTTCTTTCAGTATTGAAACCAGGGGCGCACTATACTGAGCTACATCCCACATGCTTCATATTTTTGAGACAGTCTTGCTAAATTGCCAAGGAACTCCTAATCCTCCTGCCTCAGTCTCCTGAGTTGCTGGAATTACCTTGAACACTGTGCCTGGCCCAGGGGAGTTTTTTGAAGGGGAACTTTCGCTTTCATTTCTCTGTTCTCTACACTCAGAAAACCTTGAAAGTTCTTTAATGGGAAATACTGATAAGATATAAATGGGCAAGACTTCTAAATAGGAAAAGAATTCAAAAGCTGTGTATCTTTGGTACCATATCAACCCAGTGTCTTCTGAGCACAACGGCCCAGCTTTCTTTATGGGTGCGGGTATGCATGCACTGCTTCTGCTGTTTTAGGGTGGGGTATTTTTTAGAGGGTGGGGAGAGGAAAGGGCTTTTGTGTGTTTTTCGAGGCAGCCTCCCTCCTCACCCAGTGATTAAAAGAATCACTGGCCTGGAAGTCACTGGGAGCAAACAGGAACCAGCCCTGGGGAAAGCCCTGTCCAGTCACTGAACAATATAGCAATTGCACTGAGGACAACTAAGAAGACAGGAAATAACAGGTTATGTTGACAACATGCCTCACTGATATGTTGCAGCTCTGGGTGCAATGTATCAGCAAGGCTGTACTTGCCACCTGATCTGCTTCAGCCAATCCCAGGTCATCTACCTGATGGAGCAAGGCTGCCGGCTATGTGGACATCAAGGGAAAATCCCAGGGTAAGAGGAAGCTGTTGGTCTGTGAGCCTAATGGTTCTCTTCCCCATGCTTAGTCATCTCTCAGTGGGGTACTAGGACAATACCTGCCTGAGTTTCTGGAACATACGGAAAACCCCAGGAGCCAAGATCCCTGATAGGTTTTACCTGGGGTAATCCCTCTTACCAAGACATCCCCCCTGGCATTTCCAACTGAAACATCTTTAGATCCTCTTCTCCTCAAGGGGCAATCTACACAGTTGGAGCAGGCTCCCAAATGCACACTAGTTCTGTGTGCTTCCACAAGATTTTCCATGAAAACTGAGGCTTGCTAATTTAGCAATAATAATACTTAATACTATGAGTACTTACTGTATCCAGCGTTATATTAATTTTCACAGTAGAAAGTACTGTTATCCACATTTTAGAGAGGGCAAATTAAGACAGAGAAGTCGAGTAGTGTTCCCATCGTTCCCAACTATCTGCCTTGTGTAAGCATTTACACTGTGTCCACATGTTTAGTTCAGAAGGAGGATACTAACACTTTTCCACAATTTGTTCTCAATGACTCAGAAAATACAAGATCTGGAAAAGGCCCTAGAGTTTTCTGAATGTAACCTTTATGGCTGGGATGTAGCTCAGTGGTAAACCGATTGCCTCGCATGTGTGAAGCCCGAGGTTCAATCCCTAGTTAAAAAAAACAAAAAACAACAACAAAAAAGTAACCTCTGATTTTACAGATGGAAAAACAAACTTACATCTGGGTTAGTTTGTCCCAGCTCCACAGTAAAATCACAAGCAAGCCTCAAAAGCCCCCACTTTTGTGTCTCTCCCATGACACATTCCCCGCTTCTCTCTCCCAGAAATCACACTCTTGAAATTGTCTTTTAATACTATTACTTTTCGGTTCTCCATATGTATTCCCATTTTATTTTCCTATTAAAATTAAAAGGAGGGGTGTAAGGGAGGGAAACAAGAGAGAAAAGAGAAGAATGCCTACTAATGTAAAACCAGAAATCTGTGTACCCTACATCTCCTGAAAGCCCTGTGCCCTCATCAAAGAGGGCCGCTCGGGTCTTCGGAACTGTCGTTTTGCCCTCAACCAACATGGTGAATGCGCGTGACGTAAACTTCCGTCGCTCTTTCTCTACTTACACGCTCTTCTCCCAAGGGGGCGGCGAACTTCAATGACGGCGGCAGGCGGGGCGCATGCGCGGCAGCGGGGCTCGGCCCGCGGTGGCGGCGGTGAAGGGGCGTAGGGGATAGCTGTCCGCAGTTGCCAAGCTGCGGCGACTGAGGCGGGATGGTTTAGCCGGGTCTGCAGGCGGGAGGGCGGGGGTGGGGGTGAGGCGGCCGGGGACGGCC
This sequence comes from Glaucomys volans, assembly GCA_020662805.1. Taxonomy (NCBI): domain Eukaryota; kingdom Metazoa; phylum Chordata; class Mammalia; order Rodentia; family Sciuridae; genus Glaucomys; species Glaucomys volans. The sequence goes on along the minus strand of JAJEJO010004504.1, from coordinate 423,538 downwards.
GACCCCGCCATTCGGGCTCGGGTGGAGCGGCTGCACGCTGAGGGGGCGTCGCCGCCGCCGGCCCCCGGAGCCGCCGCGGGAGGCCGCGCCCGCCATGGCGGCCCGGGCGGTGCTGGACGAGTTTACGGCGCCTGCCGAGAAGGCGGCGCTGCTGGAGCGGAGTCGCGGCCGAATCGAGGGGCTGTTCGGTGTGAACCTGGCTGTACTAGGCGCGCTTGGGGCCGAAGAACCGCTGCCCGCGCGCATCTGGCTGCAGCTCCGCGGAGCGCAGGAGGCGGTGCACAGCGCCAAGGTGAGTCCAGCCGCCGCCCCCGCGCGCCTGCCTTCCAGGGCCCAGCCCGCGGCCTCTGCTGGACCAGTCTCTCCCTCCCTCCACCCACCCCGACCCCAGCGCCGGGGTTGAGAGCACAGTGTCCGGAGCCGACGAACCTGCTTTCTCGGCTCATCAGCCATGTGACCTTGGGCTAGCGGTGTAGTCTCGGGAGCCTCAGTTTCCCTATTTGTAAAGTGGTGCGAGAAAGCACCTATCTTGGAGCGCTGTCGCGCGGATGAAAGTGGGTGATCTGTATAAATCACAGGGCACAAGGTCTAACTGGGAGTAAGCCCGCTGCGAAATGTTGTCTGTTATCTGTAGCCACCTCCCCCGCCTCCAGGATGTGCGCAAGGCCCGCGACTCCTGGTTCACAGTGTTTTTTGTGTTTTTTTTTTTTTTTTTCATCCAGCAGACCTCCGCCACCGTAGGGGGTTCTTGAACCTTTTAGAGTTTCAGTCCCTCTTGAGAATCAGGAAAACAAACAAACAAACCATAATAGTAAAAATGTTACTGAGAATGTCCAAAGTAGGGTATTTGATCAGAATGTTTTAAAATAACATTATTCCTTGTGTTGATATTATGCACAACTAGCATTTGTATAATGCCTGTTGCATATCAGACTTTTACTTAAGGAATAATGCAGCCCTTAAAAAAATCCAAAGAGGTGGCTTTTATGTCCTCCTTTTTTTCTTGTTAAATTAACAGCTGGGGAAACTGAAACTCAAGTGGTGACTCACCTTATATCTAAATCAGCATTTTAGACTACCTATTCAACATCTTCATCAACTTCCCTTCCCAAGCCAAAAAAACAGCAACGAAATATGACCCGTGTAGGGGAGAGAGAAGCTTTCTACTGTCTGAAGGTTTTGTAATTGAGTCTACAGAAAAATCGAAAACTGAGTCATTGAAATAAAGACAGTAAACACTTTAGCAGGAGAAAAATCTTTTTAATTGTGTATATATGCAAGGGAGTTCCACAGAATGTGACTGGAAGAAGAGCCAGGTGTTTGAAGTTTTGTAGCATCCTGAGCTACAGGAGGAATAGGCTTTAGGTGATGGTTTCCTTTCCAGTGATATTTGGAAGACTTGCCTTTTTAGTCAGATCAGGAAACTTCTGAGAAAGCCCCTCCCAGCATTTGCTGTTCCTCAAGTGCTCTCAGTTTGAAGTAATCAACATAGTAAAGGAGTGTATTTAAGAATGGTGTTTCCTGAACCCTCTCACCCCTCCCAGTTACCCAAGTTTCCCCAAATTTTCCCATTTATGGTGGGGTGGCAATATTCAGAAGTAGGGAGTTTGTTTTCAGAGCCCTTGTTCTTATTACCTACCTCACAAAATTCTCTGGGGAGGGGAGTGGTCCTCTTATTGCCTATTTCACAAATTTCACAGTGCTCTTGACGAATCTAAGTACTTGTAGCTCCTGATGTTCTTAGATTTAACAACAATAAAAGTCTTCAATGCTTCTTTTTTTTTTTTGGTACCAGGGATTGAACTCAGGGGTACTTGACCACTGAGCCACATATCCCCAGTCCTATTTTGTATTTTATTTAGAGACAGGGTCTCACTGAGTTGCTTAGGACCTCGCAAAATTGCTGAGGCTGGCTTTGAACTCGGGATCCTCCTGCCTCAGCCTCCCAAGCCGCTGGGATTTGCAAGCGTGCTCCACTGTGCCCAGCAATGCTTGCTTTTTAACCTGTGAAGTCAGTAGGACATTTAGCTGTTGAATCTTCTCCACAACTTATCATAAAACATAGATCAAGTTTGCATTTCTGTGCTTAATTTTTTATTAAGTTGGTTTTCTGATTTTGGAAAACTGGTCTAACTTCTTCCCATACCTATCCTTTCTCCCCAGCTGCCTAATTTCTACTTCTCAGGGCTGAAAAGTTCAAAATGACTGCATCCTTTTTATTCTGAAATTCTTTTACATGTATTCATTCTCTTCTTTCTGTTCGATGCCTTTGCTGTGATTAAGACCTTCATTCTTGGTATGTGTCCCCTCCCTTGATTCAGTACCTTTACTCTCTTGTTCCCTCCCTTTTGGGGGAGCTGCTGGAGCCTCCTATCACCTATCTTATCCAGTCTGAACTCTGACTTACAAAACACTTAATAACCCAGCCCCTTCTTCTTTTCCTAATTTTCTTTTTTAGCAGCTCACACCTTAAATCTCCACTTAGTCTAGTCTCTGCCCTTGCTGGATGTTCTTCCCGCTCCTGGTTCTGCTTTTACTAAAGACAGCCCAAGAATAGAAAGTACTGCTTTTCCTATACCGAAAAGCCCTGCCCATTCTGCCAGGCCCTTCCAACTGCAGTTCTTTTGGCTATTGCTGCCATACAAGTTTAGCATAAATTTGAAAAGTTGTGTCTTACAGTATCTCGACAGTATATGTCACCTGCTAGGTTATCTTTTCATAGTCCAACCCTCTCACGTCTAAGAAATCCTTTTCTTTTTCTCTCTTTTCCTGGAGATGCAGAGTAAGGATCTGATCACAGTGTTCAAAGGCTTTTTATTTTCCTTGATTGTTTGGAAGTTTGTTTTATATATTTTGAGAAGAAAAACTAACTTCTTTTACAAAATTAAGAACAGAGAGCCATTTTGGTTCAATATCACGGTATTTTAAGGTTAGCTGTTGAAAAGGTGGTTTGGAAGAAAGATTTGGAGTAAACAAGAGTTTTAATTATTGCAGTGCTGGGGATTAAATTCAGGGCCTCAAGCATGCTTTACCAGTAAGCCACAGCCCCCCAGTCTAAGAAGAACTATCTGGTAACTGATTTAGGTCCCACCTGATGGTTTACTTTTAAAATGTTAATTCACTATCCTTTGCAAATGCTTGAGTAGAGGAGAATGCTGAGAATTGGTTAGGCCATTATTTTCTGGAGAGAGAGGAGCAAGTTGGGAGCTATTGGTAGAAAGTGACAATGCCTGGTAAGTTGAAGAAAGGCACTGGGAGTGGCCAGTTTTGGACTCTGCTGAGCCTGGAAAATTATCAGGTACGCTTTCCAGACTGAGGTGGTTGTGAGTAAAGTCTGGGAAGACAGATTGTCAAAGTAGAAAGTGTCAAGGACCCTCTGTGAGAGATGAAGGCTGAGAGACCCAAAGGCCATGCCAAGACCCTTGGGTTTCATCCAACAGGGAGTCAGGATTTTGAGAGGGAAAGAATTTGCCTGCTTTAGAGTCAGAGAGATCCAACAGTGGTAGGAATATTGTTCAAGTTAGAGTTTGCATGGTTGGGGTGGTTTGGTAAAGTTTTCAAAGATTTTGAAACTTGAGTGGAAGTTTCAAAAGGAAGCTAATGTGCACTCACTGTTGCCCCTTAACTTCTAGGAGCCTGCAATCTGGTAGGGGAGACAAACATGGAAACAAACAGGACAGTGTGATACATGTAGCAGTTGAAGAGTGCAAGGTGTTGTTGTAATACAAGAAAGGAAGGTTTGCCCTAAACTTGGTTCTAAAGGATGAATGGGAGTTTTCTAGTGGATGTTGAGTTTCTGGCAGAGGAAAGAACACACACAAGAAGAAGAACTGGTGAGCTAAAGCTGTCTGCCTTGCAGGAGAGGGCATGCATAGTGTTAGCCACTTACACTGTGTAGGCTCATTATCCAGAAGCCTTGGAAATCTGGATTTCATTATGTGAGATCTGTTGTGGTTTGGGTTTTTTTTTTTTAAGTGGCAACTAATTTAGGTTTTAAAAATCATGCATGCTGTGAATTATATAAAAATTTTCATTAATAACTTTTTAAAGTTCATATTGTTAAAAGCAAAACAAAAAACAATTATGCATGATAAACAAAACATGTCGACAAACCAGATTCAGCTTTTGAACTATCCTTTAAGGATTTCTGCTTTAATAGAAGACAGAATTAGTAAGATAACACTTTTTTTTGTTTGTTTGTTTGGCGTGACTTGGAAAAGAGGGCAGTTGAAAGCCCTAATGACCTACACTACTGTCTCAGTAAAGTAGAATGCTAGTTCATCCCTAGAGAATGAGGGTGAGAGCTTGAAAAGAGTGGAATATGGTAAGTGCAGGGGAAGTGCTGGAAGCACACTAGAAAAGAAAGAACCAAAAGAACTTGGGACTACAGTAAGGGCCAGGCAAAATTGGCATGACTTTATAGTGTCACTTCACCCAGAAACTTTCTTCCTTTCTTTTTCTTTTTTTTCTCTTCTCTTCTCTCTCTCTCTCTCTCTCTCTCTCTTTTTTTTTTTTTTTTTAAACTGGAGATTTTTACCACGAAGCTACATCCCCAGCTCTTTTTATTTTTTCATTTTTGAGACAGGGTCTTGCTAAGTTGCTTAGGGCCTTGCTAAGTTGCTGAGGCTGGCCTCTAACTTGAGATCCTTCTGTCCTGGCCATCCTTGTTGCTGGGATTAGGGGCTAGTACACTCAGCCATCCAGAAACATTCTACAGGTGGTGTTTCCCCCATTTTGGATTTAGTGATACCAGCACACAGTCTAGAGGCAAAGGGGTCTAAAGTGCAATTAAGCAAGGCTGAATGGGGCCCAGGAATTGTTTTTGGATGGTCACCTTTTTGGGACTAGAACAAGGAGACAGGTCAAAGCAGAAAGGTATGGTGCATGGTGGGAATAACGGAAGAGATAAGACCTTACTTAGTACCTGTTCCCTTCTAGCCTTTGAGTCATGTACCTGGGACCAGTTCAGTATAAGTTTAAGAACTCTGGAGGTTATGATCAGGAATTTTCAAAGATCAGAATCTTGGATGTGACGGAATTCTGAGGATGATTCTGAGCACCAGGGTTGCTTCTGGTCATGGGTGAAGTAAAAGTGTTCCTTTCATCTTAGAGTAGTGAGGAGAGAGAGGAGATGGAAGTGTGAGGTATCAAGATAATGCAGTGCTGAGGTCACCAGAGTTCATAGTAGAAAATTGAGTGCCAAAGTTAGCCAGTGGCCTGTCCTGGAGGTTAACAAATAAGTATAGTAATTTGAAGTAAATGATGGGCTGCTTGTTTGTATATTGTCTCTCTGAGCCTTTAGGCTGCTGAATTTTCTAACTGTAGTTGCCCTTCAATTGATGTTTTATTCATGGAAATGAGTAGACATCAGAAGCTTGGAGGACTCTAACAGAGGAATGGGGAAGACTAATCAGTCTTAAAACATTGAAATTACAGTACAACCAAAAAAACTGTGCTAAGGTGGACAAACATCCCATCAATTTTTAATTTGTGAGGAAAAGAGAAAAGGAGAGACTATTAAGGAGTGGTAATTGACCTTTTCCCTATTGAGTTTTTACTTATATATTTGTGGAGTAAGGGAATAAAAAGATAATGAAAAAAATTTCATACACTTTTGTGGTACTGGGGATTGAACCCAGAGCCTTACGCGTGCTATGCAAGCACTCTACTGCCTTAGCTACATCCCCAGCCCACACTCCCAACCCCCCTCCCCCCTTTTTCATTTTTATTTTGAAATACAGGGCCTATGCTGGCCTTGAACTTGAGATTCTCCTAAGTCACTAGGATTTTACAGGCGTGCCCTCCTGAAAAAATGTAGTACACTTTGAAGTGGCCTACTACGCTACTGACTTCAAAGGGTTAAAGTTGACCTCGTGTTGTTTCATATCCTTTTTGGTTGGGCAAGCTTGATACCTGGTTCATGAATGAATAGTAGATTTGTTCATGGAGGAAATAATTCAGAGATGCAATACCAGTTAATGTCTCTGGAGCTTTTGTTTTGATTTTACCAGAAAGGAGGGCGGTATCCTCTGCATTTCCTAGAATGATCTTTTTTTACTCACTGTAGTTGTGAAAATAATCTTCTTAAGAAACAGTGGTTGGTTCCATCTCTTTTTATGGTTAATATTTTGGGGTTATACCAGAATGTTGAAATAGGGAATACTCACACAGTTACTGCTGGGGTTGAAAGCCATTACTCATGACTGTAGTTTCCTCTTCCCTATTTACTTCCTAGCCGGTATTGTAGGGTTTTGTTTAAATTGAGGACCACATCTTGTATGGTGCTGACATTTTACTAAATTAACGTGATTGTATAAGTTTAGCAGTCTTAAATTTCAAAACAAAATAATAAGAGGAAAATCCTTGAAGTAATTGAACTTTTTTTTAAAATCAGTTATTTAATATGGAAGCAACATAATTTTTTTTTTCTTAAAACTGAGTTTTGTAATTCCAGTTACTGTAATCCCAGTTAATGGGAAGTCTGAGGCAGGAGGATCACAAGTTTGAGGCCAGCCTGGGCAACTTGGAACCTGTCTCAAAATAAAAAAAAAGAACTGGAAATGTAGGGTGCTTACCTAGCACCCTGGGTTTAATCTCCAGCATTGCAAAAACATGCGGTTCCTAAAAATGTAAAGGTACCCTATATAAAAGATTTATTTAGTTCATTTTGAGGGAGCCAGCTGGATAGGAAAATTGACTCAGGGAGCATTGGAGGAAATGAGTATAAATACTGAAAAAAGAACGTTGACTAGCATGCACAAGGTCTTGGGTTCAGTCCCCAGCACCACACACACACAGAAAAAGAATATTGGAATAAGATTGCTAGATTGGACACCAAACTGGTCATGGTTCTATAGAGTAATGAAACCCATGATCTTTGGTTTCAGAAATCATCTGTATCAATACTGGACAAATCTACAAATTAACTTGTAATTTCACAGTTTCTGGGCTTTGAATAGTCAAACAAAAGTACATCTTTCAAGATCATATATCAGCAAACTTTTTCTGTGAAGAGCCAGATAAAAAGTATAATCTGTAGACTACCCCAGGGTCTCTCATATTTTTTGTTTTTACTTTCACAGACCTTTAAAAATGTAAAAAGATTTTTCAGAGGCTATACAAAAATTTTCCAAGTTGGACTTGCACTATCCAAAATGGTAGGCACTAGCACAGAGGGCTGCTTAAATTGAAATGAATCAAAATTTATTGAAATTAAATATTCAGTTCCTGGGTTGTATTTCAGGTGCTTGATTGCCACATGTAACTGGTGGCTACTGCAGGTATGAACCATTTCCATCATTGCAAAAGGTTTTATTGGATAGTGCTGCCCTGGAGTATGAAGTAATCTGTGGTTGGGCCTGCTGATATGACACTGAAAAATCATGCGACCTTTTCTTTCTTTTTCTTTTTGCAGTGCTGTGGATTGAATCCAGGGCCTTGTGCTTGCAAAGCAAGCACTTTATCAACTGAACTATATCCCCAGCCCCATGCAACCTTTCTTTTACTTTATTTCTGGGGTTTTTGTAATCTTTGTTCATCATGCCCACTTGTATTCATAATGTCCAGTGATTATTCATTTTGTGTATGTGGGTTTAACCCAGGGCCTCAAGCATGCTAAAGCAAGTGCTCTACCACTGAGCTGCATACATCCCTAGCCCTTATTTATTTATTTATTTATTTTTTGAGACAGGGGTGCTCTCAAATTTAAGATCCTCCTGCTTCAGCCTCCTAAGTATCTGGGTATACTTAGTATGTGCCTGGCTGAATTTGGAGTTTTTAAAAAAGATTTTGAAGTAGTATGAACTTCTGTGAGTTTTAGTTTGGGTTTTCTACTCCTAAAAGACTAACATATTTAAAGTATTAGATGTTTAGCTTCTTTATTTTTTAGGAATTTTAGGAATAGAGATTCACGTAAATGCTTGTTATTTTCCATCAGCCAGTTAGAAAAGGGATTCTTTATGAAACTTGATAGGTTATTCCTTAATCCCCCCAGAGATAGTAATATATTTCACATTCACACCATGAGGAATAAAGACTTTTCTCATTTATAGTCACAAGTGTGCAGAGAGCTTTCAGCTTGGATTCTGTAACCTTAGTTATGGGTAAAAAGTAATTTAAAAACACATAAACTGGTTGAGATTTTCTAAAAGCTATCCTCATTTCATTGGCCTTAAGACATGTTCTTTTACAAACAGGAAAACAGAGAAGACCAAGACCAGAGTTCTTTTTTTTTTTTTTTTTTCATCCATCCTTTCTTTTCTTTGATTTCTTCTTTTTCTTCTTGAACCCTCCCTTGAACATGTGAGGCAAGTGCTTTATCCCTGAGGTACATACCCCAAACTGGATTTTCTCAAAGTCACTTGATCTGACTGAAAATTGATTCTTACCTGTTAGATTCTTACCTGCTAGTAGAGGTAAATTACCAGCCATGCACAGACTAGATTCATACATATGAAGGGTGCATTTGAGACTAACCTAATGATCCCCTGTGCGCCGGTCCCTGAGGCAATGTGCAAAGGAACATATGGAGCATACCTCAATCCCCAGGGAGGGACTACATTCCTATAGCACTGGGGAAGCCAAGGCAGGAGGATTACTTGAGACTAGCCTGGGCAACATAGTGAGATCTCATTTCAAAAAGAAAGAAAGGGACTTGTGGACAAGAACTATAAGGCAAAATACAGTTATCAGAAGAAAAGAAAGCAATAGGGAGGTAAAATTCACAACAAGCAGTCCCTGCTTGGAACTGGCTCTGGGAGCCAAAGTTAGACACACTTAGATTTAAACAAACAGCAAGGTACCCTTCTTGGACCATTTAGTTTAATAGCTCCAACAGGTAAATAGATTTGAGAAGTGGGTCCTACAAAGCTTTCAGAGTTACAGCATGTTCAGTCAGGTCATTCACGAATGAGGGAACCAGCAGGAATGTAAAAGTGATTTAAAAGGCATTTGATAATCTGAGTATTTAGCAGTACTAAAACAAGATTGTTAGAATAAAATTGCTCAGTTAGGTAACACATTTGGTGAATATCTTATAAAATATTTAGAAGGTTTGATGATTTTTCTCAGTGTTATACAAACTATTAAATGACACCTTTTTGTCATTTTGGCATCTCTCAACCAGTATTTAACAATGTCATTGATGAAAGGCTAGATGTTCCCAATTCCTCTCTGGTGTGTGTGTGTGTGTGTGTGTGTGTGTGTGTGTGTGTGAGAGAGAGAGAGAGAGAGAGAGAGAGAGAGAGAGACTGAACCCAGAGGCACTGAACCCAGAGGCACTTTACCACTGAGCCACATCCCTAGCCCTTTTTAATATTTTATTTAGAGACAGGGTTGCTGAGTTGCCTTGTTAAGTTGGTGAGACTGGCTTTGAACTTGGAGTCCTCCAAGTATGTGTCCCCATGCCTGGCTGAGCCAGATAATTCTTTGTTGTAGGGGTTTACTGAGCATTCCAGGATGTTCAGTAGGCATCTTTGACCTCTCTTCTTTTTTTTTTTCCCCCTCCCTCTTTGGTATCTGGGATTGAACTCAGGGATGCTTAACCACTGAGCCACATCTCCAGCCCCTTTTTACTTTTTATTTTGGGACAGGGTCTCACTAAGTTGCTGAGTCTGGCATTGAAATTACGATCCTTTCTGCCTCAGCCTCCTGAGCTGCTGGGGTTACAGGCATGTGCCACTGTACCCTTCTGGCCTCTCTACTCTTTAAATGCCAGGAAAATCTCCTCAGTTGTGACAACCAGAAATGTCCCCTGACATTGCTAAATGCCTCCAGGAAGAATAAAATCACTCCTGGTTGAGAACCACTGAGTTAAATGACCACTGTCAGTCCTCACCTTTTATAAATTTACAGCCTAGTGGTGTTTAAATAATAAGACATTTTTGTGAACAGACGTTAGTACACATACTTCTAGCTGTCTCCAAACATATCTGGATAAGAACATAAGGAAGAAAAAGTTAAATCAGGCGGCAAAATTAAACATGTTAGTCCAAACCACAGGGTCTTTGACTATGTTCTAAGGATCTTGAACTTGAGTCCTGTTCAGGGAGAAGTTTTATAAAGTTTTTGAGCAAGGAAGTGAACCGGGTTTGTTTTCAGAAATAATTTGATGTTATAACAAAGGGAGTGGAGCATGACAAGACTGGCAAAAAGAGTTTAGAGTTGGTTGTAGTGTTTCCATGACTCTTAAGTGACTGTCATTGAAAAGAAACCTGGACCAAGGATGAAGTAGAGGTGAACTGTGAGATCTGTTTCATGTGTGTGTTTGCGTGTTTTTGTTTTTGTGTGTCTGTTTGATGGTACAGGGGATGGAACGTAGGACCTCATGGATTCTACCACTCTACCACTGAGCTACATCCCCACCAGAGTTGTAAGATCTGTTTTAAACCTAGGTTTGAGGCACTGGGAGGCGAGCGTGGGAAGGGGGAGAATCAGGTGGAAATGCCTAGGGGGTAATCTTGAAGCCTGGCAAAGTGTTAAAGGCTAGAGGTTCAGATATGGAGTTTTCACCAGAACAGTGAAAGTAAGGAGTTTGAAGAGTCATTGAGAGTATGGTTGAGAGAAAGGGCCAGGAGAGAATTTTGGGAAATAACTACATTTATGAAACGGTAGAAAAAGACACTAACGGATTTGGGGATAGAAAGAGAGAAGTAAAGACCACTAGTGGTATGTTCCAGAAAACCCAGTCAGTATGAGAACTGCCTTCATAGTGCAGGGAGACCTAAGAGAGGCAGGCTGATCTAGGATTGCACAGTACCATTTATTGGGGGACTTAGAGAAGCTTGTGGATGGCAGAAAGACCAGTTGGACACTCAAAATTTGGGCCAGAAAGAAGGCTGTATTTATGGATTAGGACAAAAGGAACTTCACCTGGATAGAATGTACCTGGTTTATCTTACGGTTTTTGTTTGTTTTGTTTTTTAATAAATACAACCTTATTTATTGAGCAAAGCATTAATGTATGTGAATATTTATTTTTAAATTTTTATTTGTTCTTTTTAGATACACATGACATTGGAGTGCATTTTGACGTTATATATATATGGAGTATAATGTCCCATTCTTGAGGTTGTACGTGATGTGAAATTACACTGGTCATGTGTTCAATTATGTACATAGGAAAGTTATGTCCAATTCATTCTGCTATCTTTCCTGTTCCCATCCTCCCATCCCTTCATTCTCCGTTGTCTAACCCAGAGAACTTCTGTCCCCGCCCCTTATTGTTTATCATCACCATATCAGAGAGATTATTTATTGTAAGGTAATATTAAAGAATTCGTTGGATCCCTGGAGCCAGAGTCTGATTGTAAATCTTCACATATGACTCTAGTGTTTTTACCTATTTATGGTTTGCTGGGAAATTATGCAGGAAAAGTGAGGTAGGGTTCCTCAGGGCACTGGTGGCAGTTATGACTCAAGATGACTGCAGTCATGTCAGTCTGTGTTCATATGTAGTAACTCAAACATGAAGCCAAAAGAACTTGTCAGGTACAAGTTATTTGAAATCTGTCATGCTACATATAGGCCAAGTAGAATGAGTATAGAGAAGAGATCTTTAGGTTTGGCATTGGCATTATTAGCAGTTAAGCAATTTCAGTTTGAATAGGCACAGAATCCAGATTTCAAGGATTTGACTGTAAAATACAGTTTAGGGTACTTGTTTCAAAAAGTGTGAGGATGAAAGAATGGAGGTGAGAATTCCCCATATGTTGAAGTGGGGCATGAAGAAAGTATTGAGGGTTTCAGGGAAACCCAAGCATGTGTGTAGGCACAGGGGCTAGTAGGTAAAAAGTGGTGGTGCTTGGGGAAGGTCAGAATATAAGGCATAACTTTGAAATGGAAGGAAGGAAAAAGAAATCTACTTATTTTGAGACAGGGTGTCATTAAGTTGCCCAGATGGTTCTGCCCAAGCCTCCCCAGGCCTCCCCAGTGGCTGTGGTGTTCCAAATGGAAAGAAAGTTGAAGGGATTCACACATACTAACTTCTAGCTCTGGTAAAATATGCACATCTTCTACTGAGAGTGAGAAGAGTGACAGTAAAATGAAACTGGGAGTGAAAACTTCTTTGGGTAAGAATGAGGGGTAAATTGACCTGGAAAGCTGAAAATTTTGAAGACTGTCAAATTTTTAGAGATTGACATGGGGATAAAGTCTTGCTCAGGTAGATCCTGAGTGTGGCCTCTGGTTCTGTTTCCAAAAGTACATTCAGTGTTATGGCACCCTTCTGGGAGGAAGTTGATGGACACTGTGGAGCTGAGGTTAAAGAGAAAGGTGAAATAGAAAGCAAAAGAAAGTATATAATTGGAAAAATGGCTGGTATAGTTACTATTAACGTTATAATGATATTAACATAAATGACCAATGGAGATGAAAAGTGGGCCTGTTTCAGATTTGTAGGTTACTAATGTTAAAGGTTTGTATTTTCTGAGATTTTTTTTAATGGGCCAGTTTGTGTGTATTCTGTAAATCTCCCATTAATATTTTAAAGTCATGGTCTCTTTTTCTTAGAGATAACATCTTCCTTCCTTTCTGTATTGGGGATTGAACCCAAGGCATTTTACCACTGAACTACATATCCCCAGCCCTTTTTATTTTTTATTTTGAGACAGGTTCTCACTAAGTTGCTTAGGGCCTCACTTAGTTCTGGAGGCTGGCCTCAAACTTGGGATCCTCCTGCCTCAGCCTCCTGTGCCAAAACATAGAACATCATTTATGCAAGTTTCCTACATACAGAAATATCTTTTGACTCCTATAGTATGCAGTCAGAGTTGAGAACTCCTGATCTGAACCATTTAAAAAAGTCTCTCCAATTAATCCTTTTTTTTTTTTTTTAGGAAAATATTTCTTCATTGTCAATGGACCTTTATTTATTTTTATTTATTTATATGTGGTGCCAGTGATTGAACCTAGTGCCTCATATATGCCAGGCAAGCACTGTACAACTGAGCCACAACCCCAGCCCCTCTAATTAATATCTTAAGAGCATCTTTAGCCAGGCATGGCACATGCCTATAATCTCAGCAGTTTAGGGAGGCCCTGTCTCAAAATAAAAAGGTATGTAAATCACCCCGAGTTCAATCCCCAGTACCAGAGAGAGAGAGCTCGAGCGCACTAGCTTCCTTACCTGCATAGTCTCTTGTCCTCAGTATTTATGGACGACTTTAGCAGCTTATATTTTGCCAGGTGCAGTGGTGTTTCTGGCAGCTGGCAAAGAATGTCAGATCCACATTCTTTATAGCTGATCTCAAGTTGTTTTGTTGTTTGGCCATTATGTATGCCTTATATTTGTTTTAGTCTGAGCGGTCTGTTTTTACTTCATCTCCCGTGTTGTGCAGATAGCACCCGCTTAGCTGCCTCTGAGAATATGTAATCTGGGGAAGAAGCTGACAAGGCCCCTCAGGTGTGTGCCTATAGAGATGGTAATGGTGAATAGTGGTGCAGAGAAATCTTTCCCCAGGTCAAAACGCCAGGTTCTTGGATAGCTGTTTTGTTTGTTTCTGGTTTTAGCTTCGTATTCTCTCTCCATACCCCATCTCAGGTGGTACTGGGGATTGAGCCTAGGAGTATTCTATCTCTGAGTTAAATCCCAAGCTCTTTTTTAATTTTATTTTAAGACAGGGTCTCACCAAGTTGCCTGGCTGGTCTCAAAGTTGTGATCCTCCTGTCTCAGCTTCCCTAGTATTTGGGATTGTAGGTGTGAGACACCATGCCCAGCTTTTAGCTTTGTTCTGAGTGGTAGAAGTTGCCAGGAGTTTCTTTCTGAGTTTGTGAAATAATATGATAAAATTGATAAGAGCTAAGTTTGTCGAAAGTGGAATAGAAATTCCTTTCGCCATGTGAAAGGGAAATTATTTTATATGCTCCCCCGTCTTCTTTTTTCTTAAATGCTCAAGTTACATAAAACAGAAGTAAGAACATTGTAGGTTGGAGGAGAGAGTTTTTTACTACATTAAAAATGTTCAGATCCGACTGGCGTGGTGGTACAGGCCTGTAATCCCAGCAGCTCAGGAGACTGAGGCAGGAGGATCTTGAGTTCAAAGCCAGCCTCAGCAACAGCAAGGTGCTGAGCAACTCAGTGAGACCTTGTCTCTAAACAAAATATGAATAGGGCTGGGGATGTGACTCAGTGATTGAGTGCCCTGAGTTCAATCCCTGGTACCAAAAAAGATAAAAGTTCAGATCCCAAATACAGCTAAAGGCAAATGATGAATGTTTTGTATCTGTAGGATCTTTCTTATGCAACTGATGTCCATACATCGACTAATAATGTTATATAATTGTTCACTTTCGAGTGTGAGTTAATAAATTGATGCCACTCAGGAATTCGTAAGTAAATCATTAATGAAAAAATGAATCTGAATTTCAAGTGATTTTTTTTTTTTTTTTTTTTTTTTTTTTTTTTTTTTGGTACGAGAGATTGAACCCAGAGGCACTCCACCACTGGGCCACATCCCCAGCCCTATTTTTTGTATTTTATTTAGAGACAGGGTCTCACTGAGTTGCTTAGGACCTCACTAAGTTGCTGAGGCTGGCTTTGAACTCTCGATCCTCCTGCTTCAGCCTCCCAAGTGCTGGGATTACAGGCGTGCGCCACCACGCCTGGCGTGACTTTTTTTTTTTTTTTTTGGATTAAAAATAAAAGGGTTTGTATGTGAAACAGTAATGAGCTTTTCACAGTTAATCTTGTGTTAATAGTTCTAGTGATTTGGGGGATAATGTCAGACAACTATGCTTGTGTTGGACCTTTAGTTGTCCCAGGTTAACACTCTAGGAAATGAAGGTCCTCTAAACTCTTTGGGGAATCTGACTTGAGGTTTTTAAAAGGCTGTGGATGTGGCTCAGTGGCTGAGCACCCCTGGGTTCAATCCCCAGCACCCCCACCCGACCCCTGCCAAAAAATGAATAGACTGGCGATTATCATTTAAAAATTGGAAACCAGGGTAAGTTGTACAACTGAGTTGCACATGTAGTTTTTTTTTTTTTAGCTCTTCTTGTATTTTTCAGTTAAACTAGTCCAGAAAATAACAGAATATGAAATGTTTGTTTCAAGGATGCATTATTCATGGCATTTCATAACTGCTAACTTTGCTTATCTCAGATGTCCAGCAGAAATCAACCAAAACTTAAAATTTAAGTAGGGCCAAACCCATCAGTGATACAGTCTTATAGCCTATTGTACACTCTAAAAATTTTTCTTGATAGATGGTGAGAAGTGTGCCCAAATAATAAATGCACATGAATAAAAAAGAAAGCCAAGTAATACAAAGCTTTTTAGTAAAATCAGGAGCCCCTTGCTTCTAACCCCAAACTTCCTAGAGGCAGCTACTTTTTACTGTTTTTAACTCTTCTCTTGGTTACCTAAATAATTCCAAATAACATACTGCTCTTTCTTATGAAATTTAAGCATTATTCACTTCCTGTTAAGATAGGTGAAGCAAAAACTACCCCCACTTTCCCCAAGTAGTTGTTTTTGTAGTAAAACAAAGAACAGAGTTTATATAATTATGATCTATGTAAATATTAGTGCAGAACAAGTAGTATACAACATATTTTCTTTCTGGTACAGCTTTTAATTTTTCCTAAAATTATTTGATCTCCTTTTTCATCCGCTTGTGAAATTTGCTTTATGCATATTCCTAGTATTTTACAGTTTTATCTTTACATCATTCTTTTCATATATTCTGTTTGAGAGAGCCCTCTTCCACCCTCCGATCAGCTAGTTCTTTTAACTTGTCTGCTGCACAGCTAGGATCTTTGGACTTCTGTGTGATGCTCTTAGTCGATAGTATTAATGACTTCCTTTCATTGTCAAGTAGTGTTCCAAGAAAAGCATCCTAATTTCCTGAGCCTTTAGAATGTCTAGAAATGCATTTTTATTCTACCTTAAATTTGATTTGTAATGTAATGGATATAGACAATCAACCTCCCTTAGAACTTTGAATGCATTACTGCTCATTTTTCTGGTCATCCACAGTTGGCTATTGAGAATTTATGCCATTCTGTTGTAGCATCCTACTTGTTACCACCCTACTTCCAGGATTTTTCTTGTGGGCTTTTTTGAAAATAATCATGCTTAGGTATTCTGTGGATCCTTTCAAGATGGGGTTTGTTTCCTTTTGTTTCAAGAGAGCTAAATGTAATTTTTTACTAACTGTGTGTACATGGGGGTCTTATGTATTTTAGTTCCAGGAAAAGATTTTGTGTTACTTCTGTATTATTTGTCTTTTTTGGAAGGCCAGTTCTTTGACTTTAAAATATCCTAGAGAGAGCCTTAAGGCCTCATGTTTCTCATTTTTCCTTTTGTGTTTCTTTTTATGGTACTTTTGGAATGATTTCTTCTATTGACTCTGATTTTGGCCATCGTATTCTTAATTTACCAACACTCTGATTTCTTTCCCTTCTTCCTCTTTCCTTTTTTTCTTTTGGCATCCTGATTCCTGTTTTATGCATCCAGTATCATTTTGTTAGAAAGTGCTATTAAAATTTTGTCAGAGTTTTTCCATGTACCCTGTATTACTTAGTTCCTTCCAGTTTTCCTTACTTTGTGTCCTATTTTATGGATTCTGTCTTTCATATCTGAACCTTTCTTCCAACTTGGGTGTTTTTATGTTTCATACCAAATTTGAAATATCGGTTGGACACTTGGTCTAGGCAAAAGGTGTTCATAAGTGAACTTTACTTTGGTGAGTTAGAGAATTAAATTTTTTTTCTTCTTTTAGA
This sequence comes from Glaucomys volans, assembly GCA_020662805.1. Taxonomy (NCBI): domain Eukaryota; kingdom Metazoa; phylum Chordata; class Mammalia; order Rodentia; family Sciuridae; genus Glaucomys; species Glaucomys volans. The sequence continues at coordinate 406,819 of JAJEJO010004504.1, read as the reverse complement.
GCAGGAGGATCCAAGTTCAAAGCCAGCCTCAGCAACTTAGACCCTGTCTCAAAATAAATAAAAAAATTTAAAAAATCTTTTACCTAGAGAAGAAATCTTATCCCTCCAGCAGGCTAATTGTTGCTGGTGGCCCACTAAAGAGATCTTATAAACTTTTCCTTATCTCAGTGTCTGCAGTTATTTGTCTCAACAGTATTTGAGAAGTCATGTGAATTCAGGAAGACACTTAGCATATGTTGGACAGAGAGCTCCTTTTTATTAGCAGGACCCAGTACAGATAAGACAAAGCGAACCCCTGTTAGTTCCTATTCACTTAAGCTATAAAACCTGGACAGAATGCATGGAACAGTTTATCTGAGGAGTCTGAAGAGTAGATGGTAACAGACACACTGGGAAGGAAGACCAGAATGAAAAGTACCAACAAGCTGACCATGAGTTTACCATTTTTTCCTGTTACTATCCTCTAGCCTGGACCCATCACAATGCCCTGGAAATGGGCACCGGTGCTGCACCAGAAGGAGCCCTGTGGTTTTGACTCAAGGGACAGAAGAGGGAACACCTAGATTGAGAAAATCCCTGTGTGTTTCCTTTCCCCCTTTTCTCCATACTCATGAACACTAGTCCCCTATCAATCCTTTGGTGGTATGGTGGTGATGGGAGTTTGTAAGAGCCAAAATTCTAAAGGAGGAGAACCTTTTCTCTGGTTGGAGTTGTGGGGCCAGTCTCTATTGATTTTTATCTTTCTGGGTCCTCTGGGTGGACCAAGGCCCAGTTATAGAAGTGCAGGCTAAAGTGGGAGAATCAGAACCCAAGCTTCTGGCTGGGTCACTAAAAGAACAACCCCAGGAAAATAGAATACCAAGGAGATAGCAGAGTGGAAGGAGGTCAGGAAAGTGAGTCATAAAAGTAGGATCTAGGCCCTTCCTCAAGCTATTATGTAGATGTATATGCTCTTTATCATCTAGAAAGGCTCTTGAGGACTGAGCAGACAAAATGGCCACCATCCAAGTCACAGACTGGACATACACACACACACACACACGCGCGCGCGCACCCGAGCGGGGCAGACACAGATAGGGTTTGAACTGAAAAATAGAATAAACTAAATAAAAACTTACAGGATGAGCTCAATTTTATTTATTTTGGTAGTTGATTAATTACTGAAGGTTGAACCCAGGGCCTCACATATGCTAAGCAAGTGTGTATAACTGAGCAACATCCCCAGTCCTGAGCTTGATATTATAATGAAGATAATAGAGGAAAGTCAGTGAACTTGAAGATAAAACAATAAACACTATCTAATCTGAATCATGGAGGGGCAGGATGAAAACAGAAAATGTGGTGCTGAATAAAAGGTATGTAAAGAAATAATAGCTGAAGACTTCCCAGATTTGGCAAAAGTTATTAATACAGTTATTCAGGAAGCTTAGTGAATACAAACAGTAAACCCAAAGAATCTTGCATCCAAATAAGTACACTCCTGAAAATCAAAGGCAAATTAAAAATCGTGAAAACATCCAGAGAAAATGCATTGAAAATGCATAACTAAAATGACTGTGGAGTACTTATCAGAAACCGCAGAGGCCAGAAGGAAGTGACACAAAATTTTATAAGCCATGAAAGAAAGGAACTTTTAACTCAGGATTCTCTGTGTAGTAAAGTTATCTTTGCAGAGTAAAAGTGAAGTAAAGGATTTCAGTTGAAGAAAAACTGAAGGGAAATTGTTGCCAGCAGCTGCCCCCAAAAGAATTGCTAAATGAAATTCTATAGAGACAAATGGTAAATATCTGGGTAAATATACTGGGTTACTTTGTCTTCTTGACTTCTTTAACATGAGTATGATTCATTAAAAAGGCAAAAAAAATACAACATGGTCTGATAGACTTTCAAATGTATACACATATAATATGAAACATGTATAACATAAAGTGAGGAAAGGTAGCAAGGATTACAGGACACTGAATAAACATGTGTCCTAAAATTTGTGCTCAAGGGTTTGAATTAGTGGAGGTGACTGAATGAGGACACACAGGTCAAGAGAAGGAAGCATACCACACCAGCAGAGTGACAAGGGAAATATCAGGGATTGGTCAGGAGGCAAGGGAAAGGCTGGGCCACAGCCCTTATTGGGCTTTCCACGAGGAAAGCAGGGCAAGATGGGATAAACATTTAGGGATTGGCTGGTTTGAGTTATTATCAGCCTTTTTAATGACTATTCTAGTCTGACTTCTGACCCTGACTTGATTTAGGGCAAGGTAAACATTTGCTTGGTATGTAAGAATTAGTTAAGGAGTTAGGTGGGTGTGGGATACTAGGTTGGGCATTCTGCACCGGAAAGGCATGCTCTAGGCGAGCTGTTCGCCACCCCTCAAAATTAACCCTGGAATAGGTAGTTTCTTCCCAGGTCTGAAAGGCTCCCTACGATGTCAGAACATGTTAAGGTACAGAAAACAACAAATATGATTGTACAGGTAGTAAGATTTTTATATACTCCTTAAAATGACTGAATTTTTTTGGGGGGGGCGGTGGGGGGGTGCTGGGAATTGAACCCAGGGCCTTGTGCATGCTAGGGAGGCACTCTACCAACTGAGCTATACATCAGCCCAAAATGACAGAATTTTGATTTTGTGTAGACTGTGAAAGTTAAATAAGTATGTTGTGATCACTAGTGTGACCACTTGAAAGATATACATAGGTATAGTAAAATCTAATGAATTATAATACTAAAAAATGTTCATATAATGCAAGAGAAGACCAGATAGGGAAAACAGAAATAAGATGTGTGGACAAACAGAAAGCAAATAAAAGGACAGACTTAATTCTAGACTTCCCAATAATTGTATTAAAAGTAAATAGTCTAGGGGCTGGGGATATAGCTCAGTTGGTAGAGTGCCTGCCTCGCAAGCACAAGGCCCTGGGTTCAATCCCCAGCACCGCCAAAAAAAAAAAAAAAAAAAGTAAATAGTCTAAATACACCAATTAAAAGGTTGTCAGGATGGATTAAAAACACATAACCAAACGGATGTTTTGAAGAAACTCATTAAAAAAAAATACAGATAAAAATAAAGCCATAACTGAAATGGCATACTCTTCAAATAATATTAAAGTATTAAAAAAAATAAAAGGAGAGGAAATACACCATGTAAACATTAATCAAAAATGTAAGGCTCGGAAGCCTGGCGTGGTGGCGCACGCCTGTAATCCAAGCGACTTGGGAGGCTGAGTCAGGAGGATCGAGGAGTTCAAAGCCAGCCTCAGCAATTTAGCAAGGCCCTAAGCAACTCAGTGAGACCCTGTCTCTAAATAAAATACAAAATAGGGCTGGGGATGTGGCTCAGGGGCCGGGTGCCCCGAGTTTAATCCCTGGTTCCAAAAAAAAAAAAAAAAAAAAAGTAAGGCTCAGGATATAGTTCAGTGGCAGAGCATTTGCCTAGCATGTTTCAAGCCCCGAGTTTGATACCCAGTACTGGAAGGAAAAAAAAAAAAAAAGCTGAAGTGGCAATATGACCATCAGACAAGGTAGACTTCTGAGCAAAGAAAATTACCAGAGATGATGAAACCATTACAGTAATAAGAGGGTCAGTTCACCAAGAATGCACATTAAATGTGTAACAAAGTACAAAATATGTGAAACAAAAACTGACCAAACTGAAAGGAGAAATTGACAAATCCACAGTTGTATTTGGAGACTTCGCCACCCTTTTCTCAACTACTGATAAGACCTGTTAAAGGAAAGGTAGGTCAGCAAGGGTACAGAAGAACTTGGTACCACCATCAACCATCCATATTGTATTTGACATTTATAGATTTATTACCCAACAACAGTGGCATACCTGTTTTTTTCAGGCACCCACAGAACTATCAAGATAAACCTTGTCCTAGCCATAAAATAAATCTTAATAAATTTAAAAGACTGAGTCTCATATAATGTTCTAACCACAAAGTAGCCAAAACAACAGAGATAACAGGAAAATCTTTAAATATTTGGAAACTGAACAATATACTTCTAAATAATTTATGGGTCAAGGAAATTCTCTGTTTTTGAACATGGATCTTCTGTGGATGCCAGTGCTTTTTTGTTTTTTTGTTTTGTGGTGCTAGGGGTTACAACCAAAGCATCATGCATATTAAGCAAGCACTCCACTACTAATGCCCCCAGCCCCTGAAGGGAAATTTGTAAAAGTGCACTGAACTAAATGAAAAGGCAATGCATCAAAACACTGGGACCAGGCATGGTGGTGCATGCCTGTAATCCCAGCACTTGGGAGGCTGAGGCAGGAGGATCTGGAGTTCAAAGCCAGCCTCAGCAACTTAGCGAGGCCCTAAGCAACTCAGACCCTGTCTCTAAATACAATACAAAATAGGGCTGGGAATGTGGCTCAGTGGTGGAGTGCCCCTGAGTTCAATCCCTCGGACCAAAAAAATAAAACAAAACAAAACAAAAACCACTGGGATGCAGCTGAAGCAGTGCTGAAAGGGAAATACATAATATGTAAATGCAAGAAAAGAAGACTCAATGATCTAAGTTTCCGTGTCTCAATGGATTTGAAAAGAGTGATACAGGCCTAAAGCAAACAAAAGTAGGGAAACAAATTTAAGAGCAGATGTTAATGAAACTGAAAGCAAACAAAAGAGAAAAGCCAGTTAACCCCTTTGAAAAGATCGATAAAATTGAAAAACCTCTTAGCAACACTGACAAAGGAGACAAGTTAACTAATATCAGGAATGAAACATTTTCACTGCGGAATCTTCAGACGTTTAAAAGATAGTGAAATACTTTAACTCTGCATACATAAATTTAGTGGCTCAGTTGAAATGGACCAGTTCTCAAAAATGCAAACTACCATGACTTGCCCCATATGAAACTGATCATTTGAATAGCTTCAAGCTATAAGGAAATTGGATTTGTTTGTTTGTTTGCTGGTTGATGCTGAGGATTGAACCCAGGGCCTCCCAGGTACTAAGAAGTGCTGTACTGCTGAGCTATATCCCCAGCCCCTGGAAATAGAATGAAATCTCTAGGCATACTTGTTTCACTGAAGAATTCTACTAAACATTTCAAAAAGAACTAGCATGAGTTTTATTCATTTTCCCCCCGAGGAAATGTAAAGAGAGAACAATTCCTAACCCATTTGTGGGTTGGTATTACCCTGATGCTAAAACCAAAGACGGTACCAAAAAGGACTGCTGTGCATACTTCGTTTGTTTGGGTGTTTTGTGATGCTGAGGCCAAAGAGGAAAGAAAATCTTCAGACAAAAGGCCTTCATGAGTACAGATGCAAAAGTTTGTTTGTTTGTTTGCTTCTTTTTGGTACTAGGAGTTGAATTCAAGGGTGCCTTACCACTGAGCTACATTCCCAGACCTTCGTTTTCAGGCAGGATCTTGGCGATTTACTGAGGGTTTTGCTGAGTTGCTGAGTCTGGCCTCAAACTTGGAATCCTGCTTCAGCCTCCCAAGTTGTTGGGATTAGGGACATGTACCACCACACCCAATTTCAATGCAGTTTTTAGCAAAGTATTTGCAAATAGAATTCAATAAATAAAAGAATAATATATGATAATCAAAAGAGAAGTGCAGGGCTGGATCAAAAATGAGTGTAACCCACTTTATTTATAGACTGAAGAAGGGAGAAAATTACATAATTATGTCAGTTGATACAGGAAAACATTTGAAAGATTCCAACATCTATTCATGTTCATGTTCCTAGAAAACAAGGAATGCAGGGTAGCTTCCTTAACTGATAAAGACCATCTGCACAAAGTTATAGACCGAATACTTTCTCCTTTAGATCATGAAGAAGACAAGTAGCTTACACTGTCTTCAACATAGTGCTAGACTTTTTATCCGTTGCAGAAAGAAAAGTAAAAGGCATGTAAATTAGAAAAGAAATATTTGCAAATGGCACAATAGCCTACATAGAAATTGTACAGGAAAGCTCACACAATCCTTGGCTAGAAATAGGTGAGTTCAAGAGGGTGTCAGAAAAACAACATGAACAAGATCATTTTTTCCCCTGGTACTAGAGTTTGAACCAAGGGTCTCTCACATTGCTAGGCAAGCACTCTGCTACTGAACTATATCCCTAGTACTTTTATTTTGAGCTAGGTTCTCACCAAGTTGCCCAGGCTGGTCTTGAATGTATCGACTCCTTCTTCAGCTTCCTGAGTATCTGGGATTACAAACATGAGGCAGTGAATGCACAGAAAACAAAATTGGAAATATTGTACCTTTTATAATTAATCAAAAAATGAAAAACTTGCTGGGTGTGGTAGCACAAACCTGAAATCTCAGATACTGGGGAGGCTGAAGGAGGACGATCACAGGCCAATCTGAGCAACATAGTGATGGAGGAAAGAAAGGAATAATGACTAAGTGTGAATTTAACATAATTATATAAGACTTGTCTACTCAAAACTAAAAATGTGTTGAAAGAAAGCAAAGCAAATAAATGAGAGACATGATGGATTCATGGATCAGGAGACCTAGCAGATGGCAGTTATTCTCAAATTGGTAGTTTCACAGGCTTAACACAATTACAAAATTCCAGCAAGATATTTTGTAGATATGGCAAAAGATTGTTCTAAACTTTGCATGGACAGGCAAAGGAACTAAAATAACAATTTTAAAAAGAAGAATAAGTGGGAACAGAATCTACCCAAGTTCAAGATATTATGTAGTTAGAATAATCAAAACTGTGGTATTGGTAAAGGGATAGATATATGGATTGATGGAACAAAATAGGGAACCCATAAATAGCTTCCTAAAGTATGCTTAATTGATTTTGGGGGTGGATACTGGGGTTTGAACCCAGGGGTGCTCTACCACTGAGTTATAACCCCAGCATTTTTTACTTTTTATTTGGAGACAGGGTCTTGCTGAGGTGTAGAAGTTGACCTTGAACTTAACTATTGCCTCACCTTCCAAGTAATGAGGATTACAGGTGTGCACCACCATGCCAGGCTGTGGTTAATTGACTTTTGACGTAGATAGTCCTTGAAATTTCATTTAAAGAAATAGTGCTAGAACAACTTGATATCCATAAAGCAAAAACATGAATCTTAACCTAAACTTACACTATACACAAAAATCTACTCAAAGTAGGTCATAGATTTCAAAGTAAAACTTTTATAACATAGGAGAGATCCTCAGGACGTAGGGCTTGTTAAGGTGAAAAATTGATAAAATTAATAACTTTGGCTGTCACAAAACACCCTGCTGAAGAGGTGAACAGACAGATGCAGAGAAAATAACCCACATAACTGACAAAGACTAGCATATATCGAGAACTCTCAAAATTCAACAGTTAAAAAAAAAATTTAATTGTAGAATGGACAAACTAAGCAAAACATTTCATCAAAGAAGATGGTAAATAGCACATGGAAAGATATCCAGCATCACTACCCAGCAGGAAAATATAAACTAAGATAATATTATATTCCTGTTAGAGTGACTAAAATAAAAAATAGTGGCAAACCAAAAGCTATCAGAAACTAGTATGGCCATTCAAGAAAAATAGTTTGCCCTAAATACGAAAATGTGCACTTACCATGTGTTCTGTTAGTTGTACTCGTAAGCACTTATCCCAGAAAACAAAACCTGAGTCCCCATAAAAACCTAGCCACTTTATTTGTCCCTCAGTAGGTAGGTAGTTTAAAAACTGGTTCATCAACACCATGGCATACTGCTAAGTGTAAGCAGAGAATGAACTATCGACATTATGTGACATCTTGAATGGATTTCAAGAGTGTTGTGTTGAGTGAAAAAGTCAATATCAGAAGTCACATATTACATAGTTCCATTTATATAACATTCATGAAGTCACAAAATTATAGAAGTGAAAATAGATTAGTAGGTGCCAAGGGGTAAAAGGTAAAGGTGATTGTAAAGAGGTCGCATGAAGGAAATCTTTTTGGTAATGAGAAATAATTTCGAATCCACTGAGATGGTAGTTTCAGAGATATTGATGTGATAAAATGGCATATGGTATCAATGTAGGTGTTCTGCCTTTGATAGTATATTATCCTCACATAAGATGAGGTTGTTAGAGGAAACTAGATGAAGAGTACCCAGGGAAGTGTGTACTACCTATTTGTTTAAAAAAAAATTTTTTTTTAGTTACCCTCCAAGCCACAACCTAAATACACCTTAAGTACAAATGTGTACTAGCCAAATGTTGCCCATTTGGAAATATTCAAGGATACTAACACCAATATTTAACACTGTGCTCCAACATTCAGGAGAAAAGCATGATCAGTTGTTAAACATTGGTTTAACAAAATTGCTATATTAACAAAAATAGCAAGTTTTGCTTTTTAAAAGACAGGACTTCTCTCTCCAGCCCCAATTTTCTCCATGCTTTATGACCAGTACCACAAATAGTCCAGGCTCATTCAGAAGATGTGAGGGAGCAAAGAGCCCAAATGAACATCATAACATTTAGTTCAAGGTTCTCCTCTGTGGTGTTTCATCTACTCATAGGGATTTTGTGGTTCTAAATGATAGATGCACAAGGAATATGCACACATTTGAATATAAGTTCTAACATAAGTTCTAAATATAAGATGATGTGTGACATCAACATCAAGTATATAGTAAACAAAGCCTCTTTCTGACAGGTGATGCACAAGTGAGACTTAAATAGCACTATTTGGGGTAATACTGTGTGTGTGTGAGTATAAGAGAGAGATACTAGGAATCGAGTTTAGGAGTGCTTTACCACTGAGCTACATTCGCAGCCCTTTTTACTTTTTGTTATAATACAGAATCTCACTAAGTTGCTGAACCTGGCCTCAAATGTAGCCATCCTTCTGCCTCAGCCTCTGCAGTCCCTGGGATTGCAAATGTGTGCCACTGCACTTGGCTTGGTAAAGCCATTCTAATTTGAGTTGAAGTGTGGATAGGTGTGGTGCTAGGCTTATTCTCACAAATATCAGTTCCAGAAATTTTTCATTGATAAGTAAATAACAGTGTTAGTATTTAGCATTTACTATGTATGAGGTAGTATTAGGACTTTATATACATTATTTCTTTGAACTCCCCCAAACCCCTGATGATTGCACTATTCTTGCCTCTTACAGTTGAAGAAGCTGGGCGAAAGTTAGGTAACTTGAGCAAGATCACACCAGTGGTATTATTGCTGGAATCTAAGATCGAAACATTAACTGCAGAACAAAAGCCTTTCACTGTCCATATGTGTGTTTGCTTGCTTGTTTGATACACTCTTCCACCTTCATAGCAACCGTTTGCTGAGAAACCCAATTCACATTCCTACCTTCAATACCATTATCTGAGAATGATATTACATTTTAGCATTTTCTGGTGATTTGTTTTTATATTTAAAATCTGGTCTTTCTTATAAAGCAAACATAAAATTATATAGGGTATAGATTATTCCAAGCAGCTGGAAGAAATACTTTTTATTAATCATGTTCTTTCTAAATACCTTCAAGAAATCTGGAAACAAAGGGAAATAGTGTTTGTTTCATCTAGAAATTGGGAGTAATGTTAGCAAAGCAAAAGTCAAAATTTGTTCTTTAATAAGTCATTTGATTCGATTATCTTACCTCTTGATTATGTCCTTGTAGTAATAAATGACCACTACTAGCAAGCAGAGATGTTTGTTCTCCAGATCTAAGTAAACCCGGCTTCAGGTTTATCCTCTTAGAAAATTCCTAAAATCACACTGCAGGACACAATTAAAATATTTAAGCATCTGTCTTTTAGATGTAGATGGAAAGTTTTCAGTTTCTCTGATGATTAAATAGTTTATATATGTTAATCTCAATTTTATTGAAACTGACATTTTTCCCAAAATTATAAACATGTTCATGATGTTTTGTAAAGTCACCTTGACATTTGCAAGTATACATGTAACTTAATATGTGCTATTAAGGAACTTTTGTAAATTGATCTTATTTCTTTTCTTTCTTTATAGGAATATATCAAAGGAGTCTGTGAACCTGAACTAGAAGAAAGAGAATGTTATCCCAAGGCCATGCACTGCATTTTTGCTGGGGCACAGAGCCTGTTTCTGAAGAGCTTGATTCAGGATACTTGTGCTGACCTCTGTGTTCTTGACATTGGTCTTCTTGGCATCAGAGGAAGTGCTGAAGCTGTAGTTATGGCCAGGAGTCACATTCAGCAATTTGTAAAGCTCTTTGAGAATAATGAGAACCTACCCAGTAGTCAGAAAGAATCAGAGGTGAAAAGGGAATTCAAACAATTTGTTGAAGCCCACGCAGATAATTTTACAATGGATTTGTTGATTTTGCCCACTTCCTTGAAAAAAGAACTTTTGACTCTCACACAAGGTGAAGAGAATCTATTTAAAACAGGAGATGATGATGTTATTGAAATTAGAGATGCTCAACAGACAGAGTTTACACAGAATGCTGCCACAGGACTGAATATTTCTAGAGATGAAATTGTTTTGCAGGAAGATGCAAGAAATAAAGCTGGGACTCCTGTTTCTGAACTTACAAAACAAATGGACACAGTCTTTTCTAGTTCACCAGATGTGCTTTTTGTTCCAATAAATGGTCTAAGCCCAGATGAAGAGGCACTTTCCAAAGACAGAGTTTGTCACAAAAGGAGATTTTCTGATTCGGAGGAAAGGCATACCAAGAAGCAGTTTTCTTTAGAAAATGTTCAAGAGGGAGAGCCTTCACATGATGGCAAGACATCTGCTGGAAATGTAATCATTGACCTATCTGATTCTTCTACTGATTCTGAAAATTTAAGTCCAGATGTAAAAGACACCACTGAGGAAATGGAATACAATATCCTTGTAAACTTTTTTAAAACCATGGGCTATTCTCAAGAAATCGTTGAAAAGGTCATTAGGGAGTATGGGCCTTCTACCGAACCGTTATTGCTATTAGAGGAAATTGAAAAAGAAAATAAGAGGTTTCAAGAAAACAGAGAATTCTCACCTAGTATTACAGACACCAACAAAACCAAAAGTAAAGGTGTTTGTAGCAGCATAAATGAGCTCACAACAGATTCCACTCCAAAGAGAACCCAGAGTCTCACTCAGCAAAATATGGTAGAAAAATTTTCTCAGTTACCATTCAAAGCAGAAGATAAACCATGTACCTCAAATTGCAAAATTAATACCTTCAGAACAGTGCCAATAGAACAGAAGCATGAAATCTGGGGTTCAAACCAGAACTATGCTTGTAACATAGACATTGAAACTGATGGCCTTTCACACTCTGCTCCTTCAAGTCCCAAAGACATCAATTTTATTTCAAGGGGAGCTTCAAGTCACCAGTCCAGAATTCCAGTTTTTCCTGAAAATGGTTTGCAACAGCAAGCAGAACCTTTGCTTTCAAATAATATGAAATCTGCCTGTGAAAAACGTCCAGGACATTGTAGCTCTCCTCAGTCTAAGCCAAATTGTCCGCCCCTTTCTCCACCAATGCCACTGCCCCAGCTATTACCTTCAGTTACTGATGCAAGGTTGGCAGGACCTTCTGATCATATTGATTCCTCAGTTACGGGGGTTCAAAGGTTTCGAGATACTCTGAAAGTACCCTACAAGCTGGAATTAAAAAACGAACCAGGGAGAATGGATTTGAAGCATATTGTTATAGATGGGAGCAATGTTGCTATTACGTAAGTCCTCTATCTGCAAATTATTTCATAGTTTTGCATAGTACTCTGAACAGTGTCTCAGAATTGCACACATGTATGTAGGAACTACCCTATGCATGTGTCTAGTGAATAAATAGCCTTGCCCAAGGTGGGGATAACCAGCATTGGAAAGGTTTGTTTTTTCATCTTCTGGAGTCTTGAACTTTACTTCACTCTCCTGAATTTACATTCCTTTGGGCAAGAAATGTTAGAAAATTTATCTTTCACACTCTATTGCCCAATGATAATGTAGTATAGAGTTTTTTGTTATTACATTATCAGTCCTATGAGTGCCATTTGGTTCTGAATACAAGTGTGGAGCAAAACAAATGTTCTTTTTGTTGTTGTTTTTTTTGGTACTGAGGATTGAACCCGGGGGCACTCAACCACTGAGCCACATCCCCAGCCCTATTTTGTATTTTATTTAGAGACAGGGTCTCACTGAGTTGCTTAGGGCCTCGCTAAGTTGCTGAGGCTGGCTTCGAACTCGCGAGCCTCCTGCCTCAGCCTCCCAAGTGCTGGGATTACAGGCATGCGCCACCACACCCGGCTAAAACAAATGTTCTTTTTATTTTTATGCTTGAATATGATTAGTCACTAACCTAGAGTACACAATGGTAATAGGTGTGATGTATTTCTGTTGTGCTTTTTTTTCTTTTTTGGGTACTGGGGATTGAACCCATGGGTACTCCACCACTGAGCCACATCCCCAGCCCTATTTTTGTATTTTATTTAGAGACAGGGTTTCTCTCAGTTGCTTAGGGCCTCGCTCAGTTGCTGAGGCTGGCTTTGAACTCCAGATCCTCCTGCCTCAGCCTCCCAAGCGCTGGGATTACAGGCGTGCGCTACTGCGCCCGGCTTCTGTTGCGCATTTGATAGAACAGTAGTAGTTTCCTTCTTAAGGAAATTAGTTTGAGCTTCATTGTGGGCCTGAGTTCTTACTAAAAGTTAGTAATATTTGTTTCTAGTTAAAAGAAAAACAGTGGAACAATCATGTCTGTTTAGCCTGTCTTGGAGCTTCTGTTAGGATTCTGATTTTATACCTGTTTTGTGGGATTAGGCTTCTTCTTCTAAGGACAGTGTAGCATAGTGTCTAAGAGTGTGAGGATCAGAGTCTCCACCCCACCTAGGAACTGTTTAATTTTGGTCATGTCACTCAATACTTCTGAGCTTCATTTGCTTGAATCTGTTGCCTTTTCACCTGTCCTTAAGGACATTATTATGCCATTTCAACACTTTTAGGCAAAGTTTCTCTCCAGTGTCATACTTGGTTATTCCTTGTCAAATGCTTTAGATAAATTAAATTTGCAGAATTAATTTCAGCAAAGACTGATTTCATCAATTGGGCTGCATTCAGAACCAGAAGAGGTTCAGAGAACTCCAGCTAGTAGTGTGGGTAAGCAGGATTTACAGACAGAAAAAGTAAGTGACATACAGAAACAATTTGATTGTAGCTCTACATTTGCCTTATTTGGGCATGATGTGATGAGCCACTTGCTTTATGTGAACACGTTCAGATCCGTTGGCAGCCTGTGATTAGCTAAAGCTCAACTGCCATGATTGCCTGAGACTCAGTCTATCACAAGAATATACTCTGGCTAGGTTACAGTTTGTTTACTTTGTAGAGTTGGTTGTGTGAATTCAAGAACCAGAGGCACTTATAGAAGTCTTCAGTATCTAGCATTTTAGGTGACCACAATTCAAGAAATAGGACTAAACATGGAATGTGGGAGATGTTGCCAAATCTTAAAAATACTTGTTATGCATTGTTGAATGTGTGACCCCTTTTCCCAGGAGTTCTAAAAGTTCAATTAATGCCCTGAAATTTTAGGGATACCTATTGAAATTGAAAAATTAAAATTATTTAGACATGTTTACTATATGTTTATAATTTTTGTTTTATCTATTGCAGTGCTTGCTCTACTATTGAGCTACTCTTCTAGCCCTCATTTCATCCAGAAATATTTTAGTATTGCTGTGGTGGTGGTTCTGAATGTTTTCTGTGAAGGTTTTATTACACATAGGTGAGAGGGATGTAGTTCTTCTTGGCAGCTGTTTTTCTCGTGGTGATGAGCTCTCATTTCCTGTTAGTACAGATCTGTATCCCTACCTTCCTGATGAGATTGAGGATCCATTTGCCCTTGGGCATCTTGAGTAACTCCATAGCACACTGCCCTTTTAGGGCATAGCCACACACCTCTCAAGTCATGTCTTACGTGAACTTGGTGTGTTTGGCAAGGTGTCAACTGTGGCAGCTTGTCTCTGCCTGCTCATGTTCTTGGTTGCCTTGTGGCTCAGATTGAGACCCACATTCATGGGGTAGTGTGGATCCATGGCTGTAAACAGTGGTAAGTAGAGCGGGTGGATGTGAGGCCCAACTTGATTCCCACCTGCCAGAACCCTGCCACCGGCTTCCTCAGGCCTACCTGTTATATCCAGCCAATCCTCCAACCCCCTAGCAAGCCTGGGATACCATGGATGGTCTTTAGTATGTTATTATTTTTTAATATAAGGATTATTCTGCTTTTTATTTATTGGCTTTACTTTTGTGGTCCTGGGAACCAAACCTAGGGTCTCATGCAAGCCAGATAAGAGTTCTACCATCCAGCTAAATCTCTATCCCTTTTTATTTTGAGACAGGATTTTGCTAAATTGCCCACACGGCCCCTAACTTTCAATCCTCCTACCCTGAAAAAACGGGATTACAGGTGAGCAGCACAACATCAAGCTGCTTTTTATTTTATTCATTCATTTCTTTATTTTGGTACTGGAGATCAAATCCTTGAGCTACATCCCTAGCCCTTTTTATTTTTGATTTTGAGACAGGGTATTATTGTTAAGTTGCTGATTCTTGAACTTGCAGTCCTCCTGCCTCAGTCTCCCAAGTAGCTGGGATTACAGGCATGCACCACCATGCCTGGTACAGCTGCTTTTTATTTTTTGAACGAATTGTTGGTGTCGTATTTTGCTGTCCAAAGAATAAAGGAAAATGCCAGCAGTTCAGATGTTAAAGTTTGAAGATTGGCCATAAAAATATGTAGTATACTTGTCTTCCTTTCCAAATAATACTATTTATTGTCAGTTTTCTTTGTTTTTTGGCAACTCTTTTGGGGGAACCCCAGTAAATGACCCACAGCTGCCTAGCATTATCTAAATAAAAATGTAAAAAGGAGTTTCAGGGCAAGCACCAGTTCCTCATTGTGAGAATTTCTTTCTTTCTTTCTTTTTTTTTTTTTTTTTTTTTTGGTTAGAATTTCTTGAGCCATGTGATGATAAAAATTTTAGGTCATACATGTGAGTAATACTGATCATTTTTTCGGAAACTTTTCTACATATGGAAAGATTTCCCAAATTGATGTTCAAAAAAACGAATGCAAATTATCATAGACTGAGCAGTTGCTTTTAAAAACTTTCTGGAGTAGTAAATAGCATGTTTCTCTGAGGGGTCACTATTGGAATTTAGGGTGGTGCCATCTGTCCAGATCTGATGTTTCGCATATCTGGTCCCTCCCATTTTGCCCATAGTGCCCCTTCCTATCATTGTGATGATACCTTAAAACACTAGCATACATTTCCTAACACCCTTGCTCGGTGCTTCAGTACTATCTCCTTTGAAAACCACCAGTCAGTGCACTAAGGGAAACCTGCAAGCTTTCATTAATTCTGTCTGAAAACTGATTATTTTGGAAGAATTTGAATTTTCTTTGAATTCACAGATGTCTCAATTTAAAAGCAATATTTTTACAAAAGGATGTGTTGCCCACAGTTACGCTTAGTTGGATATAGATTGATCTGAAAATGTCAGTAATTAAAATCAACCCTTTTTATGGGAAACATTTTTTTTTTTTTTAAGCTGTGGATGGACCTTTATTTTATTTATTTATTTAAATGTGGTGCTGAGGATCAAGCCCAGTGCCTCACACATGCTAGGCAAACGCTCTACCACTGAGCCACAACCCCAACCCTATGGGAAACTTATAATGGGCATTGGGTTTTACTTTTGATGGAAATATTATAGAAATAGGTATAGTTCTGTGTGGTGGCCACACAGAATCGTGAATGTGCTAAATGCCATTGAATTGACACTTACAAATGATTGTTTTGAATAATTGAATTTTGAATCAGTTTCACCTTGGTAAATTTTTAAGTTGGAAAAAAAAAATGAGCCCTTATTCTAAGCATTTGCTTCCATAATAAGTGTGACACTATAAATTCTGTGAAGGGGCTTGCTTGAGTCTGTTTTGTTCATAGATGACCCCCACCAGCCATGATACTCAATAAAGATATGTTGATAAATGAGTGAAATAAAGATTTAAAGGTTAGGGGGTTTTTTGTTGGGGTTTTTTTTTGTGTGTGTGTGTGCCATGCTGGGGATTGAGCTCAGGGCCTTGTGCATCCAAGGCAAGCACTGTATCAACTGAGCCCCAGGTTAGGGTTTTTTAAATGGCTTTTCACCACCCATTTGTAAAGTATTGATTGCCATTCTAATGATCAATTTAGATAAAATTTTAACTGAGGTCGTGATTTAATTAAATATTTTGATGCTTAAAGCTAAAATACCTGTTTAATGTCTGGTATTATTTTTTTAAATGTAATTTATCAGTTTTATAAGGCAAAAATTATCTCTAACTTACATAACATGAAATAGCTTAAAAATCTTGTCCAGGGCCACACACATGAGGTGTCTCTCCTCGGAGCAGTTCTGTCTCTTCTCACAGAAGTTGAGGTTGGAATTTTCAGGTCTTGGCATCATTGGTGACTTAGGTCATGTGTTGCATAACCACTGCTGAGTAAGCTGTACTTATATGACTAAACTAGTTGGCGAAGGAGTTAAAAAAAGGAAATTTGAGTCCTTAAGCAATAGGCTTCATTGGTGTAAACTCCACCTGAAAGGATCTCAGGCTCATTCTTCCTTGGGTTTCTGCAAAGCCTGTGTTTAGTTAGCTATCCATCATGATGTTTCCAGCCCATATAAACCAGTGAGAAATGCCAAAATACCCTACTTTAGGCTGCTGATTATGTCTGTCTTTACTGATTTTCCCCCCATCACCATGAATGAGTCAAATGATGAGTCAGTGGAAACTGTGGTATATAGCTAGATATCACAGTAGTGGCAAGTAACATTTGGACTCTGTCAACCCGAAACTTCAGCATAAGAGCACCTGATTCTGTCTGGCTTGATAATTTTCCATGTAGATGAGGCTTGCCCCTTCAGTTGCTAGAACTCTGTGTTTTAGCCACTTTTTATGCTAGTCTTTCAGTATTGGATTCCATGGGTATCAGTTAAGTGGGAGCTATGGAAAGAAATAACTCTTTCCTAGGTAACTGAGAAAGGACTTTGCACTATTTACCCATACTGTCCTGTCTGCTTCTGTGACTGCTGTGACTTTTCCTGTCTCCCATCTCTTGCTTTGGATATACTTCCTTTTAGTTGACTCCCTGCTCTAATATAGACAACAACCAAATGACATAATTTGTTTCCAGCGACATGGGACGGGAGTTCAAATCTCCCTTGAAAACCTATCTACCTGCTTTCTAAACAAAAGAGCTGTTCATTCTGCATTTGGAGTTGGGAGTCCCAGAGTTCTGGTCTTCCCCAAAGTATACCATACTATATACGTTAAATATGTACTGTCTCTAGGTCAAGACAAACCATTGGTCTGGGCTTACTTACCGACAACAAACCTTTCCATGTCAATTGCAGAGAGGCTGGGAGGCAGTGAGGATTAAACATATTTGCCTTGTGAAGATGTTGGACTTGGAAGTAGGAAGGATTCTTAGTAGACCGTTTGAAATATTATCAGAAAAATAATTTGGCTCCACTTGACTTTTTTCCCCCTGTAGTTTTTTTGGGGAGATATTATTTCTTCACTAATTTTGAAGCACTGTTTCCTCCAACTCTGGAGAGCACCATTTTGGAAATCCTAATATTTCTAGGAACTCAATTTTCCCCCTGAGCTTGTGCTTATGAGGGGTCTAGGGCAACAGCATTCCTCTACCTGCATCCACCCCCTTGACTCAGTGGAATGCAACTGGCTACTTCAATCCAGTCAGTTTCTACAGTTGTCAAGCAGAATTATTATATGAAAAGCTGGTAGTATACATTTATGTCTGTTGAATAATAAGGAAGCACTTTATAAGCGTGCTTTCTATACACACACACGCACACACATGTGTACTGTGTGTTGAACCAGATATGCATGCTGGGCAAGCGATCTACCACTGAACTACATCCCCAGCCATTTATTGATTAATTGATTGATTTTTTTTTTTTTTTTTTTTTTTTTTTTTTTTGGAACCAGAGCCAGAGATTGAACTCAGGGACACTCGGCCACTGAACTTATCCCCAGCCCTATTTTGTATTTTATTTATAGAGACAGGGTCTCACTGAGTTGCTTAGGGCCTCGCTAAGTTGCTGAGGCTGGCTTTGAACTCGTGATCCTCCTGACTCAGCCTCCCAAGTCACTTGGATTACAGGCGTGCACCACCATGACCAGCTAATTGATTTTTAACTTTGAGAACAAGGTCTCACCAAGTTGCCCAGGCTGGCCTCAAACTTGTAATTCTTCTGCCTCAGGTTCCTGTGTAGCTGAGATTATAGGCATGTGCCACTGCATTCAGCTCTGTAAGCTTTCGCTTTTGTGGGGGTTGGGAGTATATTGGGGATTGAACCTAGGAGTGCTTTACCACTTGAGCTCTATCCCCAACTTTTTTTTTTTTCCCCTCCAATCTTGAGAAAGGATCTTACCTCAAATTAAGCAATCCACCTGTCTTGGCCTTCCAGTCAAGTTGAGTGACTGGGATTATAGTCATGTGCCGCCACTCCTAGCTTAAGTACATTTCCCTCAAGGGTTATCCTTTTTAGGACTAAACCCGTACCCCTTTGGTTGTTATATTTTAGACTCTTATGTTAGGGCTAGATAGCATTAACTCTAGGCCTGTCCTTGCCAATGAAAAGGCTGCCCCCTTTAAAAAACTACATCAGCCCTCCTGCCACATGTCCTGTTACTATATCGTTGGCATATTTGAATGTCTTTAGATAAACCACCCACTCCTGAATTATTTTCAAGAATAGCTTTGTTTACTTGTGGTTGTTTTTTGGATGAGAGCTCTATCTCTTTTTTATGAATCCTTGAAAAAGAGGGAACTCTAGCGTCTAAAAAGATAAGTTTGTGAGCAACTCTTATGAATCTCTCACCACCTTAGTGGTGGGTTGTGTGTTCAGCCAATGCCTTCTCTCAGGTGTTGGAGGGCAGTTGAAGTGATGCCACCACGTGCAGTAGTGGGGAGGGAAAAGGCACTGGCCAGGGGCGAGGAAGCCTAAGTCTGATCTAGCACATCCACCCTCCCTGTGCAACCCAGGCAGTTTGCTCTGTCAGGGTCATTTTCTTATCTCTATTGGGAATCTAAATTCTGCTCCATCTCTGTGATTCTGATGCACAGAGCAGGGTAGGAAATGAGAGAGGAAGGGACTGATTGAGGACTTGTGTCTAGAGATAGCTTCATAGGAGGACTGGGTCAGGGAGGCAAGGAAGGTACAAGAGCATTGCACACAAAATAAACAACAAAAGGGAAAGCTCAGAGGTCAGACACCAGGAGGAATGGAGTGGCAAGAGACCACCTGACCAGAACCAAGAGCATATTGGCTCATCGAGTGGGTGGGTCACTTTGGCCAGATCCCTTCTAACCAGTCAGATGAAGAGGGAACCCCAGAGCCAAGCCAGGCAGGATTTGTGTAGAAGGATGCATTCTTCCTCTTCCCCCTCCACCACCTTAACTGCCTGAGATTAAGACTTAAGTAGGTTTTCTTTCGAAGTATTACCAGATTGATTTGTGGGGATGCATTTTTTAAATCCTCTATGTCAGGGTTCACACACTGTTGGTGAAATCCAGCCCCCTCCTGTTTTGTGAATATAGCACACAGCCATACTTGCTCATTTACAACTACTTGCCTGTGGTTGCTTTCACAGTATGTGACAGAGTCAAGTGGTGAGACGACCATATTACCCTTCACAGTAAAAGTATATTGACCTGTGTTCTAGCCTGTTCTTGTATGTTTGCCCATATTTCCTCCTTTCTGCTGCTTTCAAGGGTTTCATTAGTTTCGTTTGAATTTTGTCCGTAAACTCTACCATGTCTTAAAATAAAAAAATATGGCTGGGAATGTAACTGTCATTGGTAAAGCTCCTTGGTCATTGTGATAGTGATCATCACGTCACAATGTCAGATCTTAAACCATTCATCTGTTACAGGCAGGCACAGGGCATGAGCAACATCACAACTATCAAACTATTTCTGCTTTAGCAACAAATTTTAAGATTCTTAAGAGATTCCTAGAAGCCAGGGACTAGGCAGAACGTTAAAATAGCATTTTCCCCTAGTAGAATGAACTCTTTAAAGATAAAAAAAACTGCATTAATTAACAAATATTACCATGAAACTCACTTATTCCAAAACAGCACATCCAATTAAATCAACCAGACAAAATATGAGGAAAGCCATAAGCTATCATAGTTGAGAAAGAGAATTCCTTCAATGGACCCTGTTTTGGTTTTGCAAAGTAGTAGGCTTTGCTACTAACCCCTTCCTCCCAATGTAAAAGATCATTAGAGGAATTTTGTTCTTTTGTTTATGAATTTCACTTTTCATTGTAAAATTTTACACTTTTTTAGTGTGACCCTTTTATTTTAACAAAAACAAACTATAGATTTTAAATTTCTCAAACTCCTAAACTTTCACTTACTTAAAAAGTAAGAGACAAGGCATCCTAGACTCCCAATATTTCAGGCATGAATAAACTAGTACCAGATTTTTAAGCTAGTTGCACTGGCATACCACAAAAAATAAATTGTGACAAACATTCACTATCTTAAAGCATATCCATGAGAAACACATGGACATACCTGTTTTATAACCAGTCTCATGTCAATAAGCATCTAAGTGTTTGACAGATATTTCCATTAATACTGGGCACACGTGTATGAATATTAAATTCACAAATTATTTGTTTTTTATAATCATGATTAAGGAACTAAAATATAATGGGAATGTAGAGTTCAGTAGCTGAAAATGCTGCACTTACTGCACACAATGACATGTGAGAAGGAATGTTACCAGTAGTTCTCCCCTTTGGGAATGACTTCTTAAAAATGTAAAATATTATTATACCAGAAAATTTTACCTTTGGTGTGAAGAGCAAGTTAAATAATGTGCTGACAATCTCCAAAGACCTAGCAAATTGTAGATTTTGTGCATAGTCAGTGAGATGTGCTTTAAGAGATTAATACTGACTGGTCAGCAAAATCTTCAGAACGTTCTGAAGTGTCTATTCCTATAGTTGCCATAGCTTTACATGTCTATGAAATTTAGGATTCCTCATTACATTTTGAACATGCTTTAAACCAAAATAAATTTTATCTATTTTCCTGCAGCCATGGTCTAAAAAAGTTTTTTTCTTGTCGTGGAATTGCAATTGCTGTTGAATATTTTTGGAAGCTTGGCAACAGAAACATCACTGTGTTTGTCCCTCAATGGAGAACAAGGCGTGATCCTAATGTCACAGGTGAGTCAAGCCAATTTTTCCAGATTTCTAATTAGATATTTAATGAGCTGGCTTATAATTTCTACACATAGTACTTAGAGCCTGTGGATAGCATCTTTTAACAACAAAATTCCAAGTCTGTTCCATCTAATAAGATATCAGTTGAAGAGTGTAACAGTATAAGAAGTGATTGAAGTAAGTTAGTATTCATCATACATAATAAAAACTTACTTTTGACATTCTGAAAATTAAAATATGCCCTCCATTAGGCCAGGTTTCTGACTAAATAACATTTTTGGAAATGGTTGCTTGCTAAGTTTGCCACCTTCAAATATGTCTTAACAGTAACACTTTAATATAAATCATTTTTGTTAGCCATATAGTACTTTGTGCAGACCACACACAAAAGGTTTGAGCCTATTATGATTCATGAAATATTCCAGAGAGACTTAGAGTTGTTTGTGTCTTAGGTCATAATAGGAAGACCAGTGAAAAAGCTTTGCCAGACAGCTTAACATGTCAGAGCACTTAGAAAGAAAAAGTAGATTGGGATTGGGGTGAACAGAGGATTCGTCCAACACATTAAGCAGAAGTGAGACTCTGGGTCACTAGGGAAGTGGGAAGTGGTCAAACTGCACATTTCCCAAATACTCCCAACTTCCTTCATTTTGGAGAGCATTTGTCCTAACAGAAGGTGTATGTGGAAAGAAATAGATCCACTCATTTGTAGCTATTTTTGAAATTTGGATCCCTGAAAGAATCTTAATAATCCTTACACGGTTACAGTTCTAAGGCCATCAAACACACTGGGCATTTTAGTTAAGTCAGTGGTGAGTGTTGTAGGGAATTCAGGTTTGAGAATCCTGGTTATCTGAAATGTGGCTTTGGCCCCAAGTTCTCCTTGGTCATCACCCACACCCACAAAAATCAGTAAATATTTGTACAGACAACTAAGAGAAATTACAGTAGGAGAGCAGCAGAAGTGAGATTTGACAGACTAGGGAGCAAGCAACCTTTCTTGGAATTGGGGCAGAGAGGACTGTGGCTCCCACCACCTCCACTCTGACTGCTTTTCCTAGTTCCCACTCCCACCCTCTCTCAGGGACTTTTGTTATCACTCTCCTTGTCCTCTACTACTTAAAATAGAACTTTTTCAAAGTTTTTGATGGCATGGTTCATTTAAATATAGATGTGTGGCAGAGTCCTAAGAAACAAATGAGTTGAACCTTTTTTTGTTTAAAAAAACAGCAAGTCCTTATTCCGCATTTGCCTTGATTTGGGTCTTATTTGATTCCTTTTCTTTTTAATTAATTCTTCCCAGTAAGTTAATAATATTGAGACAATAGAAAGGTTTTCTACAACTCTCCAAGGGAAGCATTTGGATGTACTTTCATTTATTTACACATCTGGGAAATTAGCCTTTTTCTGAATGTGTGTTTAACTTATTCCATGAACAGAGCAGCACTTCTTAACCCAGCTCCAGGAGCTTGGAATATTATCTTTAACTCCTGCCCGGATGGTCTTTGGAGAAAGAATTGCATCTCATGATGACAGGTATGAAAGGCCATTTTCCTTTCTAATGTGGGAGTTAGGTGGTGAGGAAGCAACCACCTGTTCCTTTGGACAGATGCACATTCTCAAAGGACTTCAGTCACTTTACTTAGGTTTGAGGATTTTAATATTCATAACCATTAAGGTTAGATGCTCAACAGTCATTGCTACATGGATTTAGCCTATCACAAAAAAAGCTACAAAGTTAATGTTTTTGTTTTTCAATAAAACATGTCTGAAGGAAAAGTGGATATTTAATTGTAGCCTTTTTTTGGTGCATGTTTCCTGGTCTGGTTTTGGCCAGTTCATTGTGACACCTGGGCTCTTAGGGTTTTTTCCACGTGGTAGGAGTAAACTGCATTTCTAAGGCTGGTAGATCATCTAGCAGGTGCTGGTACATCTGAGAAACCAAGATTTAGTCCACACCTTTAATTTTTTTTTCCTCCTGAAAACTTAAATGAGTCCACTGTGCAAAGCTAGCTTCTGGGCACACACACAGTTCAGGTGCACCCTGCCACAAGTTTGTGAGGGAACCCAGAAAAGTAACACAGGAACGTCTTGCTGTGATTAAGAGAAGCTCCCAGACTTAGCCAATGGCGTGTCATTTTTAAAATCCTCCTGTGTTGATGTGAAATCAGTAGTAGCAGATCTTGAGGTGGTGGCTACTGGTTCTTCCTTCTCCTGTGTCCACCCTGTTTTTATGCTCCCTGCACTGAATGAAGATAGCTTGTAGCTCATGATCCAAGATAGCAAATGGTCACTAGGTAAGAGATGACCAGAGAGTCATGTCAGGTGAAGATGACTTGGGGTCCACAGCAAGCATTCATTCACCAAAAGGGCCTTCTCACTGATAGCCCCTTGCCCTTCGCCAAGCTGGAAGGAGAGGCCAAATCAGGTGGGAGAATCAGAGGTGATGTGAAAGAACAGTGTGAAGAACTAAAAGAGGTGGGGCATGTGGGGCAGGGGTGGGTAAGAAGGCCTGGGAAGCTGTCCTGGAAAGGTACCTGTTGCTCAGCCCTGTGCTAGGGGCAAGGTCCTGGAGTGTACAGGTTAAAAGAAGATTGGGTTGCTGGACTCAGGAAAAGCCTTGAAGTCCTCCAGCACTGCGTTCTCACAACTGCACTTTTGACCCAGGTATAAATACTCGGCCTAGGCTTTGCTTGATTACTATGGTTCTTTGGGTTTTGGAGGATGTGGATATGTGTGCTAATTAATGACATACTCACCAAGAAGCCTTAGTTCTTGTTTTATTAACACCTCTGCACAAATGTCACCACTTAAACTCATGCCAGTTACAAATAATGTGTAAAATGTCCATTAATAAAGAACTAAATTATGTTTACTTTCTAAGGTCTTCTACAATCTCCGAAAGTAATGAGGCTTGTTTTTTTTTAATGCCCTTTAAATACTCACTACAAGTAATGGTTGTTGGCACCTTTAATTCCAGTTTGTTTCATTGTCTTTGTCTACATTGCCTTAGACACACATGGTCATCCTGACGTAAGAGATGAAATTTACATTATCCTTACAAATCTGCTAACAGGGTCCACAGAAGTAATCTCCAGCAATGAAATAGCATTCTCCTTTATTGTTTCTTACTTTTTCATCACTGTGTATCCTTTCATAACTTCCATTTGCATGACTCTGTGGTGTACACAGAATGGCAGGTCTGGCCGCCTTTTCTAAAATCAGAACACAAAATATGAGCCTATAAATTAAAAAAAAAAAATGTAAGGCTGACTGTACCACGCAGTTAATATTAGAACCAAAATATTGTAGCTTAGCAACTAAAAGGCTGAATAATGATTTCACAGGCTTGTCCCCTCTAATTCATTCTCTTCTGCTTCTCATGCATTCTTATTATCACTTGTTTATTGATAATATATTTTTTCTAGAAAAATGTGTAAATTATCCTTTAAAATTAGATTATATGAAAATAGTTCTTGTTGTAATCACACTAATAATTTTAGAATCCTTCATTTCTGACTGATCTTCAGTTGACTGGGACTTAACTTTTCTGCTGTCCAACCTTGATCAAATTCTTTGGTCATTTTCTAAGGAAATTCTTTTATTTTCATATAACACGGCTTCTCTAAGCTGGGGATGCCTGTTTGCTCATTTTAAATTCTTATTACCATAGGTTTCTGCTACACTTAGCTGACAAAACTGGTGGCATAATTGTAACAAATGATAACTTCAGAGAATTTGTGACCGAGTCAGTTTCTTGGCGAGAAATTATTACAAAAAGGTAATATTTTCTTCTTTGTCTTTAGTCAGAAAAGCTTTTTGTTAATTGTTCTTTTTGTTTTCGTTTTGTCTGTCCATGGTGTACATTGGCCCTGTAAAAGGCTCTTCTATATACCCTGTCTATAAGGTGGTTGGCCCCCCTAGGAGTACCCTGCTCAAAGCCTCAGAGCCAGTGGATGGTGTGTCGGGGCCCACTGTGTTTGCCCACATGGTGTCCTCCGAGAGATTAGTGTTCTGAGGCTTGAAATGAGGTGTAGTTTTGTGGCACAGTGGAACACAAGTGGCCTTCTTACTTGGCACTCCCCTCTTGCCATGGCAGACTTTGTCAGACCATAAGGCCTTTCTCCTTTACTTAGCTATGAAGTGAAAGGTTGGATTTCATGATGACTAAGATCTCACCTCTGAAATATTGTGATTCCAGCAAGAAGATAGGCCCAAAAGCAATATACTGATTGGGGTTTCACTTCTTACAGGTAGGGGGAGAATATTTCTCCTTTTTGTATCCGATGCTTTTCATGAGCTTTTTATAGTCATCTATATTAGAAACATGTTTAGGTATCATCCATAATAACAAAGTTAAGAATTTAACATTCACTGCTATGATTTCTCAATTATATTGATACTATGACTGTCCAACTGCTGAAAACTCCCTTAAGATCAGCAAACACTGCTGGGCGTGGTAGCACACACCTGTAATCCCAGCAGCTTGGGAGGCTGAGGCAAGAGGATGGTGAGTTCAAAGCTAGCATCAGCAATTTATTGAAGCCCTAAGCAATTCAGCAAGACCCAGTCTCTGATAAACAAAGGGCTGGGGATGTGACTCATGGGTAAAGTGCCCCTAGATTCAATTCCCAGTTACCCCCCCCCCCCAAATCCGCAAACACTAGCTTCCAAGACTTCTTAGTAACCTGCATCCTCTGACCAGTTACTTAAAACAAAAGGCAAGAGTCTACTGTCATACCAGGGATAAGTCAGATGTGCCACAAATCTTAAGACATGAAATGAGTGTACCTCAAGCCAAATATAACTGGTAATCAGCATAACTAGACATTTGTCTCTATTGAGGTTTCACAGTTGCCTCTTGTTTGATACATTTTGCTAAGTTGTTAGAGGATTTTAGAAAAAGCTTTGTTATAAATGCCCAGGTGGGTTAATTAGTACATGGCATTTTGACCCCTATGCTGTTAAAAAAACTGTTGATGGTAGCTGAAACAAGAATGAGTTTTTGGCTTTTTATGCAATTTATGAGCATACATTAATCTTCTAGGACGTGTTTCTGTTGGATCTTTGCCCTGGGGCTCCTTGTCAGTGTTAGATACACCTGTGCATGTGTGGCAACTTTAAATGCAGTGAGACTCAATCCACTCTATGTTAAAAATCTGCAAGGGGATGGGGGCAGGAAAAATAGTAGACTGAGACAGAGAGTACTACCCTATGTAAATGTAAGATTATATGAACTGTGTGAATAAAAAATAAATTAAAAAAAATCTGCAAAAGCAAATCAGAAACTAAGATCTGTAAGAAAAAAAAGTCTGGACAGCAAACACAGGCACTAAATTTTGTTTGTTTATTACATTGTTTTTCTTTTAAAAAAAGATATTTTCCATGGGTTTGCCTATGGATACATGTATTTCCAGTTTTGTTAAAAAATTAAACCTTCGTTGATCACCTGTGGGTCCAAAGCCTTTAAATCTTGTTTCTCTAAGTTATATTAGGAAAAGAGGCTGCTTCCCAAACCAGAGAAATACCTGAATTGATCAGATTTCTGGCACTGTTCAAAACAAAATACTATAACTTGAGTGTAGGTTTTTCCCTCTGAAGGCAGTTAAGCAGTCTTAAAATTTGTAGGCTGACCATCCCTATCCCTTTGCAGTTGGGTGACAACTTTGAGATACATCTAACATGCTGTAGCCACAAAGAATTAGTGTTTTTTTCAGTGTGTGATTTTTCTGTGTTGTAGATTGCTTCAGTATACATTCGTGGGGGACATATTTATGGTTCCTGATGATCCTCTGGGAAGAAGTGGACCTCGATTAGAAGAATTTCTTCGGAAAGAGGTCTTTCTTAGGTATTTAGACTATCTTATATTTAAAAGTTTATTTCATTTAAATTCTTTGTGCTTTATTCAAGTTCTGTCTTTGAAAGACTAAAAGTGTAAAAGTAGTATTTTAATCTTTTTTTTTTTATTTTGTGATACTGGGGATATAGAACCCAATGCCACTTTACCTTTGTCCTATATTCCCCAGTCTCTCTTGTCTAATTTTAAGATGAGGTCTTGCTAAGTTGCTGACCTTGAACTTGAAATCCTCCAGTCACTGGGATTACAGGTGTGTACCAACATGCCTGGCCATTTTTTTAAAAGCCTTAGTTTAGTAATTGTATAGTGTATGTGGAAGCCAATGAAGCAGGCACCCAAAAGACCAAACCTTGTGTTGCAGCCCTTTTCTTTTTAATCTGAGGAGAGAGTGGGAAGTCACACTGTTTTTTGTAAATCTAAGAAGACAAAGCAGATTTTCCAAACTGGTGGTCACCCACTAGAGAGTGCCACTTAGGTTCAGTGTGTATGTGTGATGTCTTTCTCCACCCAATCTCTGAAGTCATTTGCTTTAAATTTGTTGTGCTTACGTTAATTTATTTACTGTTCAAAAATCACTACGTGGGGGAACTGACAGTTACTTGTACCATCTCTGGATGGAAAAGCCAATATTACATTTTTCTGAAATTGATTTAATAGTTTAGGATTTTTTTGTTGTTGCTAAGTTTAGGCTTTGTTTTTAAGAAAAATAGTGATAGTGGTTATTTCTGTTTTTAGAATTCTCAGGTAACAGACATTGTTAATCAGTCTTTTGCATGCCTGATTGGGAAATCTATAATTTGGTTGTTGACAGACCTCTTCTCTTTTTAAACCAAAACTAGTTATTCTATGTATCTCCCAGCAGATGTTTGCATAGGTATAGGGAGAAGAAAACACACTGCTCTCACATTTTTACTGTTGTTTGTTTTGGTACTGGGGTTGAACCCAGGGACACTTGTCACTGAGCTACATCCTCAGCCCTTTTCATTTTTTATGTTGCTACAGCATCTTCACTAAGTTGCTGAGACTAACCTCAAATTTGAAATCCTCCTGTCTCAGCCTCCTGATTTGCTGGGATTATGGGCATGCATCACCATACCTGGCTATTTTCCCAGTATTTAAGGAAGCAAAACTTCACAGCTGATCTTTTGCCATTTATATCATGAGCTTTGCAGGGCTCCAGGTTTGGATTTGGTGGTGGTAAAGGGGGTTCACACAGTTATAGTCTACAGAGACCAGCACAGTTTAAGCCCCCTGGTTTTTTTTGTTTGGTTGGTTTTTTTTTTTTTGGTTGTTTTTTTGAGTCATTTCTCTTTGAGTCTTGGGTTTTATTACACAGATGAGGGCTTCTTTCCCAAGGGTTATCTGCCCACACCAGGAGGACGGTAGCCATTTTTGTCACCTGCTGCATGTCAGTCCATCTCACTTTTCTCTCCCTGCACATCATCTTAACTTAGGTATCCTCTACTGACGTTAGGCCCCAAGATCTGTGTGAGTCCAAGGCCTATGGTTCAAACTTAGCAGAGGGAGAGTGCTCTCTGCTTCCTTATGCTGCCCTTTCATCTCTCACCTAATGGCTCTTTGTGAAGATGTTAAGTAATTGATAATTGCTTCTTTCCCAAAGGGACTACTTTGAAGTTATTTGAGCTTTTGAAATTGGGAAAACAGTTCAGCCAGTCCCATTTCTAAACTGCAAGCCAGAGTCAGGTAGAAGGGGTTTTTTAACAAGACAGATGTCCTGGCTGTACCCACACATTCCCCACGTCCATCTGCATCAAGTTTTCGGCACTAGTGCCTCACCCATAATTGGTGGAAAAGGGGAACCATGAACCTGAGGAGGCTACCTTTCCACCCAAAGGGGTTCCTTTATCTAATTCAGAATCATACTCTCCAGAATAGTAGAACACTATGGTCCCTATCTTTCAAAAAAATCTCCCACATACATCCGCTTTACTGTTTACCCCAAAACTGGTGGACGAGGTCAGACCTCAGATCACAGACCTGGGAGGGTAATGCTAGCTCACGAGGAGCTCATTTCCTGTCCAGTCTAGGGATGGTATCAGTGGAATCCCCAGGACTCCCCTGCAATGCTGATGTCACTGCCTCCCTGGCAGCCATGGAGTGGCATCTTGAGGATCAGGGTTTGGGTCAGCAGCTCATGCTTTAGAGGGGTTTCTTGTTTATGTCATAACCATTCTCACCAAGACTCACTTCATCCACAGAGATATGCAACCCCTGCTCAATGCCCTGCCAAATGTGGGCATATTTGACCCCAGCTTCAGGGTTCCTGGCACCCAGGCAGCCAGCACCAGCCACCAGCCTCCAGGCCGGATTCAGGGAGCTTCTCCAAGCCACTGGCTTCCTCAGCAGTCCCACTTCCCACTCCTGCCAAACCTGCCCAGTGTCCAGCAGAACCTGCCCATGCCAGCGCAGAGATCTTCTGCAGAAACCAGCGAGCTGAGGGAAGCCCTGCTGAAGATCTTTCCTGATTCTGAGCAAAGACTGAAAATCGACCAGATCTTGGTAGCCCATCCGTACATGAAAGATCTGAACGCGCTGTCTGCCATGGTGTTAGATTGAAGACTGTGCTAAGAAGCTTGAGCTCAGGGCCGGCTGATCAAACTCGAGCTGATGGCTGTACGTGATGGGAAGTACCATAATGTGAAAAAACCTGTTTCCCAGTGTAAGCATTGTTCTAGTGTATAGAGAAAGAGAAAAAGAAAAAAGAAAAAAAGATGTTTTGTGTATAAAAAAATCTGGGTTTTCAAAACCAGCTTTTTTCTATATATAAATTATGCTGCTATTACAGATTTAACATTTTCTGTAAAAGGAAAGTCTACATTTTCTGCCTGTTCAGAACTGTTTAATAGCAGTTACTCTTGAGTGTATTTACATTTTTATGTTTTTTAAACTATTTTCCTTAAAGCTAAAGATATTGACAAATGGATATGATTAGCATTTCTAAATAAAAAAGAGTTGCTTTCTTAAGGAAAGCAAGACCTCTTAAAGTATATTTTCTTGAGGTGAATATATCCTGTCCACTAAATGGAGTGTGCTCCCCCTTCCTGCCTCCTCTGCCCATCCCTGGGAATTGGGGTTGGTTTCCTCTTACGGGGTCTTTTGTTAGAGCCATTTGTGAGAGTGGACAAGTGGTGCCACTAGATGGCACTTTGTGCCTAGCCATTGTTAATGACCAGGGCAAAGTTAGACTCACAGACTATTGAGGCTAGAAGAAGTTTGAGAGCTTGTGTGGTCCCACTTTGCTTCCCTTTCCACCCTACAGAAGAAGCAACTGAGGCTCAGAGTGCTCACTGTCAGGATATGCCCACAGCTGCCACTGCAGAGCAACCAGGCAGGGGCTGACTCCTCACCCAGCGCTGTGACACGCTCACCTCACCTGGGCCTCCGCATACCCTACTTGACTCTAGAAGTCTTGTCTCAGCCTCAGAAGACCACACCAGGGTCTGAGGTGTTTACTGAAGGACCCCATTTTTGTGGCCAGCTTTTGTCCACAACCATGGGAGATACCCAATGTGGAGTTTGTACAGCTTTGCCAAAAACATTTCTATTCTCAAGAATGACCCCAGCCAATAAATAGCATTAGTAGCCTCTGTGGGGCCCAGAGCTCCACAGTTTATTTTTGTGTGTTCTTCTCTTTGGTATCCTGCTAGCAGCTCTTCCTGTGAGTCTTTCCCAGAGCTAATTTAGTATTGTCTGATTTCAGTGTTGCTCAAGTTCTGTCAGTGAAGTTTCTTTCTGGTTATTCTTAACATCTTTACTATTACTGGACCTTCAAAGGGCTTTGTATTTTATATCTGCACTCTCCCTAGGCTGCTCCTGGTCAGTTTCATGTCTGCCCTATGGCTTATGTCTCTCTTCCACCCTGAAATAGTGGCTGAGGGCTCCCTGCTGGTGTTCATGGTGTGGGACCTGGGTGGCATCCCTCAAGAGAGGAATCTAGAGCCCTCCAGGTGGCCAGACTTGTATTTTAATCATGTTTTTGCTCAGATGCCTTGACAATGCATCTAAATGCAAAACTAGTTGTCAGCTGTCACTTTGGGCAGGTGGCCAATTCATCCAGCTGTTGAAGTAGAGGCAGAAGACTTGAAGTGAGCCAGGGAGGCGACTTTAGTCACAGTCACCTATGCCTCAGCTTCATGACTAGTTGTTTTCAGAAGCACAGCAGAGGTGGGAGGGCTGGGGCCAGCTTGTGACTCTGACCTCTAGGCTCAGGATTTAGACCAGCACCCCACCAACCCCCTTATTTCTCTTCCATGTCAGAAAAGAGACACAGGAGACTCATCGCAATTGCCAGGGCTGAGCTTCCCCTAATGCCAGGTGGAGTTGCGTGTGCTGAAGAGGTCATGAGTTTTCTAGGCTCTAGAAGCAATTTGAACTTGACCTTTGAGTTCTGTAAGCCTTTGTGTTCTTGTTACTGGGGTTTGGTTTTTGGGGTGGGGGGAGGATACTGAGGATTAATCTCCCAGGCGCTCAGTACCAATGAGCTACATTCCCGGTCCCTTTTTTTTTTTTTTTTTGAGATGGTGTCTTGCTAAGTTGTCGAGGCTGGCCTCAAACTTGTGTCACTGGGATTATAGGTGTGTACCACTGTGCCCAACTCCCCCCACCCCACCCCAGGGTCTCACACGCTAGGCAATTGCTTCTACATTTAGCTGCACCCGAAGCCTTTTTTGAGATAGGTCTTGCTGAACTACCCAGACAATCCTCCTACTTTGATCCTCCTGCCTCAACCTCCCTAATAGGTGGGATTATAGATGTTTGCAACAGGGGCTTAGTACTGTTTCTGAGAGATCTATATGTCCCCTTCCCTTTTCTTGGCTGTGGGAGGAAAGAGGAAGTGGGAAGAGTACCAAAAAGCATTATGTTGTAAATTATAACATGAAATGTAATTCACATTTTTTTCTGAAATTAATCATGTTATTTATGTTAAATATTTAAAACCCCATTAAGAAAACCAATATCAAACCATTAAAGAAAGCTCATGACCCCTTAGCTGCTTCCTCTTAATTGGGTTCTATTGCCTAGAGATTTGTAAATGCTCTACCTCCTGTGTAGATGTCTCCCAGCTGTGACCTTAGGAGTGCCAGCAGTCCCACTTCCTTGTAATTGTAACTCCTTCTTGCTTTTACATGGAGTGACTGCCTTCTGTGTGTCATGGCATTTGTGCAAGGGGGCTGGTGAGGCAGAGTATGTCACTCATTCCGCCTACAAAGTGTCTGCGGCTCAGAGCAACTGTCCAAGTCAAAGCCCAAGTAGCTGGTGGAGCTGATTGATTCCTGACCCTGCATTTTCCTTTAGGCCCCAAAGCATCCACCTCTAAGAATAAGAAAGACTTGATTTGTCATACGGCATGTGTTTTAGACCCAAAGGCTGCCAGTCAGGAGAACCAAATGCATCTCTGCCCTTCTGTGTGAGGGGCCAGCATTATTGGACAGGCTTGGCTTTGTTGTGAGGGACTCCGGCAGGGTGCAGCTTTTAGTATCAGTGAGAGGAGGAATGGAGTCACTTTTGTAGGCTTGTGGCATTTGTGGAATATGAAGGAGGACTCCATGGTCTATACATGGAAACCCAGGCTGTCCATATTGCTCTTCCTACCCCTGCCACATGCCCCATGCCGCTCCCAAAATGGGCAGTCACTCCAGGCACTGGGCTCCCCTCACCTTTGGGGTGTGGGCTTCCATTGGGAATTTCTTTCCACCTCCATCTCTTCATCAGTGCTTCTTCATCCCCACCTGTCCTTTCCTCCAGTGTCTGAGCAATCCTAACTGTAATTTGTTCAGTCAGTTACAATGCTTACTTCCATTTTTTTAACCTCCATTATTATCTACCTCCCCATTATTCTCCACATATTTCTGATCCTTTCGATTAAAATAAAAGCCTGATTTCCTTGCTGATACTTCCCCCAACTTCCCACTCTTCACTTCTTGGTTTGCAAGTTTCGTTTCTACCCTGCCACTTGAAAGTAGTCTAAGAAAAATCTCCAGGGCTAACAGATTGCCAAGTTCAGAGGCCTTTTCTCAATTCTTCATCTTCGTGTATATGCTTAGCAACCACAACATCTGATACCATTGGCCTTATTTTCTACATCTTTCCCTTTTAGACCATCTTCATTCCTTCTCTTCTTTTACCTAAAGACCAATCCTTAATACCTTCTTGTTGTCAACAGGAGATTTTCAAACTTTGGGCCACCTATGAGGCTCTCCTTTAAAAAGCAAATTGGGGCCGGGGATGTAGCTCAGTGGTAGAGGGTTTGCCCAGCATACACAAGGCCCTGGGTTCAGTCCCTAGCACGGGGGTGGGGAGGGATTGAAAATGCAGATTATTGGGCTCCACCCCCAGAGGTGTAGATTCAGTGCCTAAGGAGGAAAACCTGGGAATCCGCTGCTTTAGGACACTCCCTGGATGACTCCCATTCAGGTGGTCCATGGACCACATTTTGAAAAACAGCATTCACCCTTAGGGGTCACTACTCTCTAACTCCCTTACCCTTCTGTTACTAGCCCTGTGGAATCCTCAAACTCCCTAGACCCTGGGCCTGCATCTGTTGTCCTTTCTCCTTCCCCACCCAGCCCTCTTTGAGGTTCCCTGTATCTACCCTTGCCCTCTGCTCACCATACCCATTAGTCACTCTCATGTCCTCTCAATGGGCATTGGTTCCTGACTGCTCAGCCTACCTCTTTATTTCTCCCTCTTCCAGAATGCACAGTGTTCCAGGTTTATCTTCCAGAAACCCGCTTCTGGCCACCCCTCTTACTCTTCCATGATTTCCAGTGTTGTAACCAGAGCACCAAGTTCAGAGCCCCTGAGCCTAGTCATTCATGACTATCAGCCTTCTGGCCATACTTGATTGTCCACTTTGTGTACTGTACCCAAATGCTCACTCCAGCCACACAGATTTCCTCAGTTCCTGTGGGCTCCTGCCTGTGTATGTACCTCTTTCTCTGCTAGAAATGCCTTTCTTCCAAATGGCTTCCCTCCTCAGAAGTCCAGCCCCGAGTTCTCTTTGTACCCTTGCCCAGTGCTCTGACTAGAAGCAGCCCCATGGTGTTCTGTGACCCCACAGCACTTTGTGTCTCGCTTCCAGCACTTGTGGCTCCGGCTGGTGTTGCTGCAGCTGATTGTGTACTGTGTCTTACCTCCCTCTCTAGACTGTGAGCTCCTCGCGGGCAGGGACCGTCTGTGTTCCTCTTTGTATTTCCTGTGGCACCTAGCATAGTGCCTTGCACTTGATAGGTGCTCAATAAATGTCTGCTCTAGTGAACTGGAGGACAGTGCCTTCTTGACTGCGACATCTGGCAGCAGAACTGGGAAGACCTTCAGAAGTGAAGTTCCCAAGGACCAGGAACCCACTGCCCTGCTGGGGCTTGCTCCCTTCTCCCCTTTCTTCAGGGTCAGCACATACCATCCTGGGCAGGTGGTGTGGTCCTGACAGCATGCTCAGCCACCAGGTACTCCAGCTTCTGACCAGGGTAGGTTACTTGACCCATGCCACTCCAGCCAGTGTCATTCTTGGGGTTTTCCCTCTGCTGGTGAAAGCCATGGGGACTTGCCCACATCTGCCATGGGAGTAATTGGTCTCTGGTAGGAAAGAAGCAAAAACATTCCTGGCATGGTGAGCTCCAGGTTCATATCAAGGAGGCCTTTTCTCAGATGTCACCATGCCCAGTGTTCTAACACATTTCCTTTTTTGCTAATTCAGGCCAGACTCACATCCCAGAAATCGAGTCCACCTTGAGTAAAACATGTGTCCCTGTCCTTAGCAAGAGCTTCCAGATTCAATGGGAGAGCTTCAGCTTTTGTTTAGAAAGGTACCAAACAGCATTTAGGGGGGTCACCCAGTCAGAAAATGTTAAAGCCCTACAATTCCTGAGAACACAACCTCCCCGCCCCCCAGGAGAGAGCTCATCCCACCATGGAGCAGGCTGCTTCCTGCTGCTGCCTCTACTCACATCCACATCCTGTCCAGGCTCTAAATCCCTGTTGGGAAGTTCCTTGCTTTGTACCCGTTGGGCAGGGACCGGCCTGGTTTCATTTGAAATTTGACCTCCCTGTAGACTTGGGTTTCCCCCATCAGTAAAATGAGCATAAAAAGGTAAACCTTGCTGCTTTAAAGGTCCCGTGAGGAACATGTGTGTTAATACCTCTGAGGCACGGAGTCATCAGTGGCCTGCGGACACTCATAACTGCTTACCACGATTACCTCACATCTATGCTGTCAAAAGCCCAAAGACGGATCTCATCAGGGTCTGAATGTGCCCCTCTGATGTTGCCCACCACCAGAAGAATGGATGTAGACGAGGACATCCAGGTGAGTGCCAGCACCTTTTTCAGTCTCAACAGGACCATAGGAAGTCCAGCTGTGGCCTGGAGAGGCCATCGTTCCTTAAGTGGGGAGCACGAGCATGGCCTGTGGGTGTCAGGACTAGAGAGAACAGAGGGCAGTGAGCAGGGTTGCTGTATCTGATGAACTCTGGTGCCCATGCCCAGCACTGAGCCCTCACTGTATGTTTGTCTGATTTAATCCTCTCAGCAGTGTTCTGGGGTGGGGGCGATTATTTCCATTTTGTAGAGAGAAAACCGAGTCCAGAGATGCTAAGGAATTTGAGTTCTCCAAGGTCCTTCTACCTCCCAAAAAGGCCAACCCCACTTCCCCCAGAGGTAACTACAGCCAGATGGTATAAAAGATGGCCCTCCTTCACCCTATGAAAAGAATGGAAGGCCATGACAGACCTGGGTCAAGGTTGTCCGCCTGCTGGCCAAGAGAGGCTAAGGAAGGAAGCCACCTCCCACCTTCCTGCACAGTGGGGCCCACGTCCAACCCTGTTCCCGTCAGAGAATGCCAAGAGCACATTCTTACAAAGAAAAAGTTGACCAGCGCTGCATACCCACCTTCCACTTCAGTTATGAACACATGACCAGTAAAAGGGCTCTTGCTGATTATTGAAAATTCAGAGCAGCCTTTTTTTTTTTTTTTTTTTTTTTTGAAGCCACAGCTTCACGTTCCAGTCCTCTTTTGACACCTGTGGTGCTAGGGTCAGGGCGTCTGCTGGGGAATCAGGCTGGACAGGCAGGGATTTGCCCAGAAGCAGGGCAGAATTCCACAGCAAGTGCTAGAGACGGAAGCCAAATGGGCTTAAATCAGCCCCCTCCTGCCTCCTCCTGCTGGGTGCCTTTAGCTCCAAGAGTCACAGGACTCCAAACCACACACTGCATACAGCCTTTGGGGCTTTCCTTGCCACCACTACCCCCTGGTCCCCAGGGAGCCCTGCTGGGCCACACAGCCTGAAACCCAGTCTGGGGTCAGGCCTGGGCAAGCCCTGCCCTCTCCCACTCCCTGCCCCCAGCAGAGGAGAAGGAGGCCTGTGAAAAGAATGTGCTTGTCTGCCCGCCTGTCTGGCTCCTGGATCAGTCTAGGGTTTCAGCCACCAAAAAAGGCAGCAGGAAGAAGGCCTCCTGCAGCTGGCCCCAGGTTGCTGCAGCTGTGGCTTCACTCACTGACTCTCCCTACACTGTGTCTCCCAATGCTGCAGTTCCCCCAGCCCCTCACAAGCACCCCCCACCTCTGAACAGGGCTGGGCACCCATGCTTATTCCCACTGCTTGGCTAGGGAAACTGAGGCCCAGCCAGTAAGCAATGGAGGTAGGGCTGGAGTCTCAAACACTCACCTCCCCTTCTGCTTTCCTGGCCCTTCTGTGATTCCTCCATCCCCTCTGTTCAGAAGCTGTCCTTGAGCATACACTATATACAGGGGACAGTGCTGGGGGATGGGAGGAAACAGCCAGAATGGCCCTTTTTCTGAAGTCTCATTCATGCTCACCAATTCCCCTGGGTTGAGCATGTGGGCCTTGCTCTGAATCTAGGGCTGTGTGATCTTGAGAAAATTATTCAGCCTTCCAAGGCCACAGTTTCCTCATCTGTTGGTGATATTGTTGTACTGCTTCTAGAGCTGGTGGTTTTCAGTCCTTACTACATGAGTCACTGTCAGGAGACCTTTTCCAGTACTGGAGCCCAGCCCACGCCATAGCCCAGTGCCATCCAAACCTCACATCTATCCATGTTTTCTGTCAGTCCCCACTGATTCCAGTGGGTCCTCAGGGTTGAGAACCCACTGCTCCACTAAAGAGCTGAACCCTAAGCCAAGAGCCTTTGCCCCAGGAGAGTCCCTCCCTCTGCTGTTGTCCCATCATTAGGAAGGTGCCTTTGCACCCAGAAGGCCTGTCATTCCTTAGAATGCAGAAGGCTCCACAAGGATCCCTCAAGGCCTCATCCGATCTTTGGTCCTTTTCAAATCTGAGTCCCTGCAGAAGCAGATCACCGTGGCATGTCCTGACTCAGAGCCCAAGGACCCCTTCCAGGTCCTCCTTTCTTTCCTCAGTGCCTAGTCCAGCAGTGTGTCCTCACTTTCTGATGGAAGCCGACTCTAATGACAATCTCTGAAAGAGGGAAGTGACTGCCATCTGCTGAGCGCAAACTTCTTTCCATCAAACCAGTGCCTTCACACTGCCCTACCATATCCTTTCCCCGGCAGACGCCAGGCATTAACACGTCTGAAGTCCTGGGGTGCAGCCGGGGGGTTCTCCCACACTCTGGAGAAGGGCAGGAGGAGGCTTCTGAGTGGAGAATTATTTCTTTTTTTTTTCTTTCTTTCTTTTTTTTTTTTTTGAGAATTATTTCATAAGGTGTACAGATGCCCTACTGGCTTGAGTTGCCTGCAACCACCAGCCATTAGGTAAGGCAACACTGGAATCCGGATCTTATTCCCACCTGTTCTTTGCACTGTCTCCTCAGAAGATGGGTGTCTTTTCCCTTAGAGAGTTTTCCCATTGCTATATATCTCTGGGTGTGTCCATGCAGCCAGGACCATCACATACTTGCAGAGGTGGGACAGGGGTGAGTGACATGGAGTCACATGATCCTCCTGGATCCCTGGCTCTGAGTCACTGGGAGACCCTTGACCACCACAGAAATTGTTGTCCGTCCCACACATTCTAGCACCCAGGCTTGGATTGTTTTGCTACCTTCAGGCTTAGAATGAACATCCTAGGCCTGAACCACTCTGGAGGCTTGGCATCCCTGTCACTGTTACAGATGACCACAAGGAAAATCTATAGCATTGAGCCAGGACCAGGGCCTGAGAATCAGCCCCAATATGAAATGACTTTAAGACATGCTCATTGACTCTGTTCCTTCTCCACAGCCACTTTCCAGACTGGAGACCCAGGCCCCATCTGTCTGGTCCCAAGTCCCCTAACCTCCACCCCAGGGACCCCTCAGTGCCTTAGAGCTGCTCACCAACTTCCTATTTGAGTCCACCTCCACAGCATTTCAGTGGGGAAGGCAGAAATCTCACAAGAGCCATTCTGTGGTCAGCAAAGTCAAGACCTGAATCTGGGTTTTCATATTCAGAGAACACCCTCTCCCTCCACTAAACAGTTCAGGAAACCACAGGTGGGGGCCCATTCATTCATTCACTCATTGACTGATGTCAATAAACCTTTGTTCCTACCTTCCAAAGATGAGATGTCTGGTGGGACTCACCCTTGTGGGAAGTGAGGCAAGGATATCAGGGACTGAGGATGAATGGGGTGGATGGGCAAGAGTCCAGTTGGGCCAGGCATGGTGGTGCACACCTGTCATCCCAGCAGCTCAAGAGGCTGAGACAGGAGGATCATGAGTTCAAAGCCAGTCTCAGCAACTTAGCAA
The DNA here is from genome assembly GCA_020662805.1 of Glaucomys volans. Classification (NCBI taxonomy): domain Eukaryota; kingdom Metazoa; phylum Chordata; class Mammalia; order Rodentia; family Sciuridae; genus Glaucomys; species Glaucomys volans. The sequence continues at coordinate 368,047 of JAJEJO010004504.1, read as the reverse complement.
TGCCCTAAGCAACTCAGTGAGACCTTGTCTCTAAATAAAATATTAAAAAGTGCAGGGGGTGTGGCTTAGTGGTGACCACCCTGGGTTTCAATCCGGGGTACCGAAAAAAAAAAAAAAAAAGGTCCAGCTGAGCAGGCAGGGCTGGGGATAAGAATCCTGGCAGGGGAGAGGGCATTTGGAAAGGAAAGCCACAGAGTGGAATCTTTCCAGGAATTCAGAAGTTTTCTAAGCTGGAGAGGTCAAAGAAGAGGGCCTGGCTGTGTTCTGAAGGATATGTCTGCCTTGGTCCCTAGGTGGGGACCTGAGTGGGAGGCCAACAGGGTATTTTTGGGAAACACCCTTCTGGAGCCTGTCTTTCTGTACCTTGGAGATGATTCCCGATCCAACCCTCTCTGACTCTTGGAACAGAAGGGCAGCCTGAGTTTCCAGCCAACCCAGCTCCATCCCATGGTATGTTGAGGAGTTGGTGGTGTAGGGATGGGGGCTTGTGATGCACCGCTGAGCTCCAAAGCAGTTTTGGGAGGCCCAGCCTGTCGGTAGCATGCAATGACCCAAGAGTGACAACCGTTATTTGGGACTAAATGATCAGGGATAAATCTTCCCAAAGTCTCTGAGATGGGCTGTCTCCTCTCCAGCAAGCTGCAGCTTGGGTTTCCATTTGTCCCATCCTTGGGTCAGTCAGTCCTGCCACCTATAACTGCAGCATTCATCATCTTCCCTGGTACCAAGAAAACACATCTGATTCCTCTTTAGGAAAAAAAAAAAAAAAAAGTTGGGTTTTTTAGGAGCAAAGATTCATTCCTTATTCATTTATGACTTAATATAAATCTTCTACTCAAGAGAGTGCTTTATGCTCTGAGCCTTGTCTTCCTCATTTTTACTCTTGGTCATCCTGTTTGACAAGATAAAGTCATTGTCAATTTACACCTGGCAAACCCTGTATAATCAAGGTGGGGCTAGCTCCTTTTTTTATTTTCAATTGTTTTGAAATGTAATTGACATCTAGAAGAATACACAGATCTCAGATATACAGCTTGCTGTGTCTTCACACAGGGAACACATAGTGTCACCAGCACCCAGAAGAAGAAAAGAACATTTCAGCTTCCCAGAGTCCCCCCTGCCCTCGATCCCTACCCCCATTAAGGTAACCACCACCCTGACTCCTAACAGGCTGCAAAAAGGCTTCCTTTGCCTTCTTGCTGAGTTGGACAGACCAGGACCCTTTTAAAAAAAGCAAAAAGGAAACAGTGCAGGAAGTCAGGGGCCCAGGGCTCTTACGCAGAACACCAGGTTCCCATGGCCAAGAGAGAGATAATCGCCCTCAGCCTTTGCTGTGTTCAGAACCGCCAAGCCCCAGAGTGGGGGTGGGGGAACCAATCTCCCCTTGGGCTTGGACTTCCCCACCAAGGGGACCCCAAGAGGAACCTCCAAGAGCCCATCTACAGAAAGCGAAACAGGCATCACTTTCAAAGAAATTTAAAAAGCACATTTTTCTTGTTTATAAAATATTGTGTCACATTTGTAGAACCACATGTCCAGTTAGTGGACCAGAGCAAAGCAGCAAAAAGAAGCCTATTTTATTTTTTTAGGTTGGAACCTTGAACAAATTGCATCCATCTGGCCTGCATTCCCGGGCTTCTCTGCTGCACCCTCTTTGAACGAGTGTGCTTGTTCCTCGCCTGCCTGTCCCACACTGGGTAATTGCAGCCATCTGTCCAGAGTGGAAACTCGTGCTTCCAGGCCCCAGAAATGCCTGCTGCTCTCTGGAGGGTGATTGTAGGTCACTGAGGGTGGAAGTCCCTCCCCCTGCTGCCCACAAGCCCAGCTCTTTTCAGGTCAAGGGCACCCCAGCCCTGTCCCAACTCTGCTGGGGATTGCCTTAGGCTCATCCCTTCCCTTCTCTGGATGTCGGTGTCCCAGGAAGTCCCCATGCTACTAATAGACTGAACAACTGTGAGCCCACAAATGCCAAGCATCGTGAGACTCTGATTCGGCTGACCAGGGTCAGCTCCAAGTCCCCCACAGAGGGGGAACATCAGCCTGCGGCAGCTCATAAGGTCCCTTTGTTCCGTCATCATTTTTGGCAGCTTCCACACACAGGCACGGGGAGCACATAGCTGTGAGCCGCATAGCAGGGTCCTGCCAAGAGGAGCTGTGGCTTCTGTCACCTGCCTGTCACATCTTTCATCACTTTTGCTGTGGTCGGCACTGAGGATACAGCAGTACTGGAAGGCAAGACCCGGACTCCTGGAGCTCACTGGGAGAAAGAGGCGTTGAGCCCCTCCTGCCTGAGCAGGGACTGAGAAGGAAAGGCTCAGGGAGCCACAAGCTGGGAAGCCCAGTCTCACCCCGCTTAGGTCTGGGAAGCCCTTCAAGATGCTTCGGAACAATGGGGTTAACTAGGCAAAAAGTGGGAGTGAGAGGATGTTGCCCCAACACAGAGCAGGGGAACCTGGCAGAACCACACCCTCCATGCCTGGAAGGCGCTGTGCAGAGTCCCAGGGCACCGGTGGAACTGGGAGCACTGAGCATGCAGCCCACCTGGGCAGGGGAGGAGCGCTGCTGGCTGTCGTGTGGCACTGCATCCCCCAGTGTTCAAGGAAACCTAGAAATCTGCAAACTCAAGTCAGTTTTTATTTACTATTTACCTTTATTGCCATTTGTGTGTGTATGCACGAGTTCCCCCTCTACCACTGACCCACACCCCCAGCCTCAAATTCATTTTTTAATCTGGACTCAAAAAAA
>JAJEJO010004504.1:328653-365202 GCA_020662805.1 Glaucomys volans | reverse complement strand
AAAAAAAAAAAAAAAAAAAAAACAAAAAACAAAAAAAAACCATTCTGGCAGGATTTTTGGTAAAAGTTTTCAAATTGATTCTAAAATAGATAGGGAACAGCAAAGGACCTAGAATATCCAAAAAATAATTTTGGAACAGAGCAATCAAGTTGGAGGACTCACACTACCTGTTCTCTAGACTTGGTATAAAACTAGAGTAATCTGCTAGGTAGAGTGGCACACGCCTGTAATTCCAGTGACTCAGAGGGGTAAGGCAGGAGGATCCTCAGGTTCAAGACCAGACTCAGCAACTTAGCAAAGACCCCGTCTCTAGATAAAAATAAAAAGGGCTGGGGATATAGCTCAGGGGTAGAGCACCCCTGGGTTCAGTCCCCAGTAACACACACACACACACACACACACACACACACACATACACACACACCCTGCTGTAATCAGGCCATTGTATTATTGGCAAAGGGATGAACACAGAGATCAATTGAATAGAAGGGAGTGTCTAAGAATAGATATACACAAATATGGTTAAATTGACTTTGTACCAAAGCACACAGACTGTTCAATGGAGAAAGGATAGTCTGTTCTACAAATGGTATGTCCACATAATGGGCAGCCTTAGATGGCCCATGACCTTGGCCCCTGGCATTCACTCCTTGAGTGGGAGCAGGGCCTCTGACTTGTTTCTGATCAATGGGTTATGGCTCTGTCTCCACTGCTGACTGCCCCAGACTCCTTGCTGTCTGGTGAATAAGCAGATATACTGGAAAAGCCCACATACCAGAGATCATCAGAAGCCTGCAGGATCTGAGGGGGCCAGCAAAGAGCAAGGCACTCAGTCTTACAGCTGCTGGGAAGTGAATTCTGCCAACAACGAATGAGCTTAGAAGCAGATTCTTTGCAGTTATGCCTCCTGATGAGGACACCGTCTGGTGTCACCCTGATTGTAGTCTGGGAGAGGCTAAAAGGATGTAGTTCAGTGGTGCCTAGACTCCAGACCCATGAGAACTGTGAAATAATAGACATGTGTTGCTTCAAGCCCCTTTGTGGTCACTTATTATGCAGCATGGAAAACTAATATAATCCAAAAGGCAAAAAAAAAAAAATGAACCTCTACCCAGAAAGATATAAAAATTAATTCAAAATGGATCATAGGCCTAAACATACAATTATACAACTTACTAAAGACAAAAACAAAACCACTGAACTCAGGTATAGATGGACAGACGGTGGCCAAGAGAGGATCCGTGGGGAGGTGGTATGATGGAGGGGTCGCCCCGCTGTGGCCTGTTGGGTTTTAAGCCACAGCAGTCCTTATCCTAAGGTGGTATGGGGTGGCAGTAGCCCCAGATCCAGGACCTCTGGTGGCATCTCTGATCTCTAAATTCCTCTGCTGTCAGCTGTCTAAGCCCTGTGTATTCCTGTCTGGTCCAAATCTGACTAGTTTAATTAATCCCATCCCATGGGTTAGTGTCCTTTCCCCCAGGACCTTCTTGGGTGGCTGAGCAATTTTCAGATGTACAGTGCCCACCCCTGGTCTGATCAGTTTCTACCCTTGTGCACATCCAGTCACCACTCCTGGGTTGGGGGTGTAGCTCAGTGGTAGAGCCCTTGTCTGGCATGTGTGGGACCTGGGGTTCCATCCCCAGAACCACACACACACAAAAAAGAGAAGATGCCCTTCCCAGACAGGGCCATGGAGAGAACACCAGGCAAATGAAGTACAGGACAGACACCGTATGAAAACTCTTCTCGGTGCCTCTGCACCCAGCAAAGGGCTGAGTCCCATGTTTCTGTACCCACATTTGGAGGTTCTCTAGAGACATGCAGGCTGGGGATTCTGTGGCCCTCAGGTGCCTCCACCAGGATCCTCCACCACGCTGCTGGGGCTGCAAATGCAGGCAAGCTGCAGCTGCCAGGAAGCCCTATCTGAGAAGGCTGGAAAGTCACTTGGTGTTGGAAGAGGGGAAAGGGGTGCAGAAAGCTACCTGGGCCCATCCCTTTCCAAGAAGAGCCTGCAGGGAAATAGGCAGCTCAGCCCTGAGTCATCAGTGGAAACCTGGACTCAGGGGCCTCCGGGTGCAGTAAATTTCCAGGCACTTCTGTGTGCCAGAGAGGGGAAGTGACCAGGAGATGCGTGCTATCAAGGCAATGCTGGAATGGTGGCTTGTGACCCAGGCGGAGTGTTGGCAGGGCCATCAAGCAGCATTTGTGGAGGAAGGTGTAAATCAGAGCTGAGTGGAGGATGCTGGGTACCCATATTGAGGGAGGGAGCGCTGCCTTGAGTAATCAGGTGAGTCACTGACACAGCCTTCGACCTGCACATCTGCTTTCATCCATTTGCAGGCAGAGCCACCAGGCACCTGTGCTCCCTTGTGCTCCCTTGGTTCTTGACCACTGCCTTTGTCTTCCCAGGTTGGATGGGTAGGGCTTCAGCAATGTCAACAGAAGCTTGGCCTTAGCCATCTGAACACACTGGAAGAGTTAGCTGGCTTCCCACCCCCGTGGTGGGGGCAGGGTGGGGCAGGGATCATGACTCCTCAAATATTCTAAGGTTATAGAAGCTGTTTCAAGAATTGCAAGATGTAAGTCTTGTTGTATGGTCCTATAAACATGCCAATATGTTCATGAAGCTAGAAAATGAGGACAAAGAAAAAAGGACATGAAGGAGAAGGAGAGGCACAGGGCTCTCCCTCACCCAAACAAGGGCTATGCCAAGCTATCCAGCCAGTTCATACCAGACAGGACCCATCCAGACCTCAGAGAAAACCTTGGAAACAAGAAGACAAGAAAATCAAGTAGAAATTTCCAAGGACAGATGGTGGCAAAGGCTTATGCCTCTCAGATCTCCTAAGATGCTCTGTTTGCTTGTCAAGAGATAAAGATTGAGCTCGGCGTGGTGGCACACACCTGTAATCCCAGCCGCTTGGGAGGCTGAGGCAGGAGGATCACGAGTTCAAAACCAGCCGCAGTAACTTACAGAGGTCCTAAGCAACTCAGTGAGACCCTGTCTCTAAATAAAATATAAAAAAAGGGCTGGGGATGTGGCTCAGTGGTAAAACACCCCTGGGTATTCACTCCTTGGTACCAAAAAAAAAAAAAAAAAAAAGATAAAGGTTTCTATGGTGATGGGTAGAGGAAGGGTTCAAATGGGAGACAACTGTGAAAATGTTTCAAAGGAAAAAGTTTGGTGTGAGGAGTATTTCTTGTTGTGCTGTTTATCTTGTGAGTTTCTGCCTGCTTACATTCATTTGAGGTGACTTGAGGATGTCTGTTATAGTTTAGATGTGAGATGTCCCTCAAAAGCTCATGTGTTAAGCCCATCGTGGTAGCACACGCCTGTAATCCCAGCAGCTCAGGAGGCTGAGGCAGGAGGATCGCAAGTTCAAAGCCAGTCTCAGCAAGGGCAAGGTGCTAAGCAACTCAGTGAGACCCTGTCTCTAAATAAAATACAAAATAGGGCTGGGGATGTGGCTCAGTGGCTGAGTGCCCCTGAGTTCAATCCCTGGATCCAAAAGAAAAAAAAAAAAAAGCTCATATGTTAGATAATGCAATTTTAAGAGGTGAAATGATTGTGAAAGCCTTACCCTAATCAGTGGATTAATCCACTGATATGGATTAACTGAGTAGTATCTGCAGGCAGGTAGGGTATGATGGTATGCCTAGAGGAGACATACCATCCCTGGTGAGCTGAGCTCTCTCTCTCTGCTTCCCAATTGCCATGTTCTGAACTGCTTTCTTCCACCACAACCTTCCATCATGACAGTCTGCCTTACCTCAGGCCCAGAACTGTGGAGCTAGCCATCTATAGACTGAGACTTCAAAAACTGTGAGTCCCATATTTCCTCATCTACATTGTTTTTGTTAGGTCTTTTGGTCACAGCCACAAAAAAAGTTAGCTAAAATGTCACCCTGTGTGCTCCTTAGTGATGATGAGGAACCCAGTGGTAGCACCAGGAGTCAATGGCTGCCTGAACTCTAATGTGACAGGTGGTAAGAGTGACCCAAGACATGAGGGGATCCGTTCTGGAAGGGGATCCGTTCTGGAACGTGTGGGAGGAGGTGTGAAAGGATGGGAGACCCCAGACGCAGGAGCATGCTGGGAGAGCAAGTGCCCCGTGTCCCTGGCCCTTGTGATAGGGCAGGGCAGGAGTGGGGCCAAAGCCCCTGCAAGAATTAATAAGATATTTCCCAAGGAATGGGAGGAGGCCAAAGGATCATCCACCAGGAGGAAGAGCTGCCATGTGACCTGAGGTGGGCAGAGCACCAGAGTGGGACTGTCAGCACCACAGCTCCAGGAGCCGCGGGAATCTATCCTCAGCTGCCCCCGCTCGGCTCCCCACCTGCCCAGGGCACCACTTCACTCGCGGTGACCAGCTGCATGCCAAGCAAGGGTCCTTGACCCAGAGGAGCAAATAGGAGGTTCTGGAACATACTTCAATTCCTTCTTGAGGTCACTGGTGCAGGCTCCTGCCTCTCCCCAGCTTTGTCCATTGAAAGCTCATGCTTTGAACACAAAGCCAGGTGCTCCCTGCTAGGGATGAAACAGTGGACACAACAGACAAGGCTCCTGCCCTCATGGACCTTACATCCTCGTCAGGTAAAGAGACATTACTCAGATAAACATATCTTATCCTAGGCATGTTGCAAATATAAGGAAGCAGCATCTTAGGTGCAGCGAGCACCTCAGGAGGGGGAAGCCAGGACAGGACGTGGGTGTGAGTCAGTGGATCTGCTGCCATGTAACAAAGTGTCCCCAAAGGTAGCAGCTTAAAGAACAAAATCATTTGTTACCTCTCATGGCTTCTGTGGTTCAGAAGTAATAGAGAAAGGGCACAGTGGAGCTGGTCTGTCTCTGGAATGACTGGGGACTCAGCCAGAGGGTTGAAGACTGGGTGCTGAGGTTGTCTGAAAGCTCACCCCTTCCATGCGGCCTAGCTGGGGCTGTCAGGGGGAGGAGCTGGTCCCATCCCAGGAAGCAGCAATCCAGACAGCGGGAAGAGCACATGCAGCACCTTGAGGTCGGGACTGTCTGTCTGCTGCTGGGTGGAGAACAGGCTGAATGGAACAAGAGTGGACAAAGACATCGGTTCTATCTCGTCTGAGAACCCCCATGCCTCAGGACTGAGCCTGCAGGGACACGGAGAATGGCTGCATGGGACCCAAAGCCTGTGTGAGCAAAGATTCTGCCAGAGAAACTGCTTGACCTTTGAAGGGAGCTCGTAAAGTATCTCACCAAGTCCAAATCCATCCCAGGCACTGGCGGTAAAAGAGCCGTCAAGTTTCTTGGCAGGTCTAAATCACATCCCTTGCTTTTTCTAAATCAAATCTAATCTGTTTGGAAGCCGCTTTTGCCAAGGGGCAGCCATGGCTTTCCCCTGCTGGGGCTGTGTGAGGATGCCAGGACAAGGTTCTATTCCCCAACTGGGATGTCCCGCTGTGGGGACATCTCCTGGTTAGGCTGGAGAGGGCCACTTGAAGATAATGTCTCAGGCCCAGGACAGTCACACAGACATTAAGGCAGCTGTAAAGGACAGGACACCCCACACCACTGCCACCCACAGGCCAGCCAGGTCCAGGTGCTGGGCGTTGGGGTCTTAGATCTCCACCAGGAGAAACCGCCATCCTCCTAGACCCAGCTCCTCGTGTTGGGCTCATCCTCTCCCGCCTTGGCAGTCCACCCAGTCCTGCCAAGGGGCCTCCATACCCATGACGCAGAGTCTCTCTGAGGATTTCCTCCTGCAGAACATACGAGCCACTCATTTCCTCCCTGGGATTAAAGAGGGTCACAGACTTGACCCCCACATTCGGGGGTGGGGTGTGTCTGTTCATATCCTGCAGTGTGGACAGCGAGTGAAAGCAGCCCCCAGGTTCCCTGTTTAAATCCTCTCATGGCATGTCCCTGAGTAATCAGTGTGATGGGGGCCTCAGCATCTCCAACACTGGAGGGCAGGTTGGCCTAACTGACCTCAGAGGGCCCCTTGGGACTGCTCCTCTGATTCCTTGTGCATGGGATCCAATTTAGTAGTCATGGCATCAGCAGCTCAGGGAGCCCCCACCCCGGACTGCCGGGTAGGGCCTGACAGAGTCCTACCAGCTGCCCCCCAAAATGCAGACAGCCACCACCCAGGGAGAGCCAGGGTCAGCCTCCCAAACAAAGGCTGTCTTTTCTTGTCTTCCCACACACACTCCCAGAACAAGACCCGGCATGCTCTTCCCGCCACCTGGCTGCCCTTCAAGTTGCCTGTGTGGGTGCCAGACAAGGGCATCTTCCTGGAGGCCTCAGGGATCTGGCTGGCCTGAGTCTAACTGAGGGCCAGGGGCTGCATGGAGACATGAAGGAAGAGGGTGGTTTCCAGGCCCTTGGTGTTCCATGACAATGTCAGGGCTCCTACCTGGTTGGAGTCAGGTTGGCAAATGGCTTCCCCAAAACTGGGCTAGTTTAGTGGCTAGGGTCACTACCCAGGATGGGAGAGGCTCAGCCTAGAGCCAGGAGGCAGGCACTGCCCTGTCCCTGAGCAGGGCCTGTCTTTAGCACTCTGGCCCCTGAGCTAGAATTGTACTTGAAACTTCCAGCCATGCCTCATTGGGAGTACCAACCCCAGGGGGTTCTGCACCTGCCCTGTGTGCTGAGTAGCCAGTACAGTTAGAGCTCCAGGCTTCCCTCGCCTCTTGGAGCTCAGTCATCCTTGTCCCCTCATCTCTCATGAACGGCACTCGCCTCTCGGCCCAAAGTCATAGTCTCTCCCTAGCGCTGTTGCCTGTGCTCAGGAGGTCTTCCATTGGGAGACACTGGAGGCGCTCTGGGTTTCCAAGGCAACACCAGCATCCTCAGACTTCATCTTGGGACCAAATAATGGCTCCCCACTTACCAAGAGCCTTCTGTGTGCCTGGTGAGGAACAAGGCAATGCCCACTTCACCAAGAGGCAAACCCAGGATCAGAGGAGGTCAGAGTTTTACCCCAAAACACAGTCCAGATTCAACTCAGGCTTGCCTGACCCCTGACCCTCACACCCTTTCCTCATCCACCCTCCACCGGCCAAGCCTCAGCTGATCTATAGCCTGCCCTGCACCAGCTTGGGCTATTTGGGTTGCTAGATGCCTTCTTTGGGAAAACAGCACATTGCATAGGTTAGGATGGGCTTTCCAGGAAGAACTCTCTCAGCCAGACATCCTTGTCCCCAGGCCTGGGCTGGGGTTTTCCAGACTTTTCCACTGTCTGGTCTTGCTCCTTCTGAATGATGTGCCCTCCCCACCTGGGTGGAGCAAGTGATGGGAAGTGGGCCCTACCTTATTTCCTTCAGTCCAGAAACTCCCTCCAAACCTTGGCCCTCAGTTTCCATCCCCAAATGACAATTGGGGCCCTCTCCATGTAAGAGTCCCACCAGGGTCCCCAGAAACCTGCAATTCCTCGGCAAGAGTCAGTTAATTCCCAGGAAGGTGGGTTGGCTCCCAGGGGTACAGGTCCCCACCTGCAGCCCCCTGGCCTTAATGCTCTGATCTCCTTCATATTCCCTCTCATGTCACCTTAAAGATAGTCTCAGAATCAGCAAAGGAGAATGTTTCAGCCAGACTGGCGGTGTGTGACAAAATGAAGAACCAGGCACCTCAAACCTGCCTTCTCCAGAACACACTGAACATCCCTTCTCTGGAAACCCTAAATCCAGAATGCCCCCAAGCCAGAAAATTTTGAACACCAAAAGGACACTGCAAGAGGAAAATTCCACTCCTTGTTTCATGCATAAAATGACTGATCATGTTATATAAGTTCACCTCAGGCTATGTGTATAAGGTGAGAATGAAACAAGTGAATTTCACATTTAGACTTGGATCCTGTCCCAAGATGATGTATAGGTAAATATTCTAAATATAAAATCTGAAATAATTCTGGACCCAATTCACATAAGGGATCCCTCAACTTGTCTGTCCTTTTTCCTTTCCCTCTGGGACATTTGTGGGCATCACACTGACATGGAAAGCAAATGCCATCAGTTGACAAGTGTTTATTGAACACCTACTTTATGCCAAGGGACAGAGATGGCTCTGCCTTCAACTTCTCTTTTAGGATTGGAGACAAGTGGCAAATGCTGGCTCCACTCCTGGCCCCTTCCAGACAGTTCCCCACTATGACCAGAGTGCTCTTGAGTACATCTTTCCCTCCTTCTGCTTAAAACTCTTCAATGAGGTCGCATTTACTTAGGATAGAGTCTAAACTCTTTCCCATACATGAGCAGCCCTCACGGTCACCCCTGACCCTGGCACACCCAGTTCCCTCTGCTGAGACTCTTCCCTCTCCAGCTGCTTAGCCTGAGAGGCTTGAATGCTCACGCCTGCCACATACATGGTGGTGCAGTGGGAAAGCTCTGCTCCGGGAGGTTCACACAGTCAGCCACATTCCTTGTGGCTTATGCAAAGGCTCAGGGTGCTTTGGTGGGGGTGCTGGGGAGGTGGGAAATGGAGGTGTTTTGCCTCAGTCTGCAGCTGATGTCAAAGGCAGATGGGGAGACAGCGGGCAGGCCCAGGTGGGGAGGAGAGCTTGCTGAGACCAGACACTCAGACACCAGTCAGTGTTCCCAGCCGCTCTTGACTCATGCACCGTCAGGCAGCCTCCCCTGTCCCTGACCTGCGATGGCTCCCCTCCTGGGATCCTGCATTGCTGGGCTGTGGGGTCAGGGGTTGTAGGAAGCTAAGCAAGATGAGGGAGGCTCATGGGGGCCTGAGAGTAGGTGAGGATGGGGCTGAGGTCAGGAGCAGGTCGTCCCTGGCTGGTCAGAGCCTTCACTGGGAGGGATGGAGGCCAGGCCTTCATGGAGCTCATCTTAGACTTCCACCATCCCTTGCATGCAGCCTTGTGCTGGGGACTAGAAGGTTCTAGCTCTATGAAGCTGTGGGACCTCAGATTTGTTGTGGAAATCCTGAATGTCAGAGCTGAAAGGATCCACAGGCTTATGGTACAGAGGGGGGAAACAGGCAGGAGTGGCAAAGAGCATACCCAGGGTGCCAGAGGAAGCTAGTAACTGATCTAAACCTGGGACCAGAGGCCTCAGGGGTCTAGGGAAGCACTTGTACTATCTTTGGCATGTTGCTTTAACCTCTCTGAGCCTCAGTGTACTTATGTATAAAATGGGAATGAAATCACCTAGCTCAGAGGGTTGCGAGGACTAAACGAGATCCTTCTTCTACTCAACGAATATTGATTGAGGGCTATGGCAGATGCTAATTCCTTCCCTTTCTTGGAAACAGAGCCCCAAATTTGGCTGAAAACACCACCATTTGGAAGAGATAACACTTCCCCCATTTCCTTTGCTTATGTGAGGGTGCAAGCTGGGGAAATAAATGGAAGGGCTGTAGGCAACTTCCCGACAGCATCCTTAAAACAGGAAGCATGATCCTCACTTCCTCCTCCTTGCTAGCTGGGATTTGGAAGTGATCATCTGAGCAATTTTCATGGACCCGGATGTCAAAGCCAAGATTCGGGGATGGCAGAGCCAGCAAGCAGAGCAAGCCTGGGATTCTGATAATCATGGGGTCAGCAATCGGACCAGAAGTCCTTGCCTCCAGGTTTTATTTATGAGACAATAATAAACATGTATTTCTTTAAGTCACCATTCTTTGAGGTTTTCTGTCTCTTATCAACCAAATCCCGGATGATATGAGGACCACTGAGATGCCAGGCTCTGGTTTTCTGCACTAGGAACCCAAGGGAGGGAAAAAGAGATACCCACCCTACCCCTCTGAAGCTTCCAGTCCAGTGGATGTGAAAGACCACCAGAAAAGCACATGTAGAAGTGAAAAATTATAGAGACGATGTGTCCTGTGGGAGCAGACATCAAGCCACCTACTCGACTCGACTGGGGCATGACAGGTCCTGGGGAGCCACACTAAACCTGGAATTTGAATCCTGAAACTGAGAGAAAATCTAATTGAACCCTCTTCGTTTCACTAGTTACTTGTTTTTAGTTGACTTTAAAAGTCACTAATTTATTTTGGAGGTCACCCAACTGAGCAAAATATAAAGGAATAATGCATCAAAAAGAATAAAGCTCTTCAGCCACACACAGCGACGCAGGCGAGTCTAGTCACGGGGGAGGAGCACGTCTGGGTGTACAGTGTGAGTCCATAGAGACAGAGAACAGGACCAGGCAAACATGACTTGTGCCGGGAATGGGATGGAACAAAGTGGCAGAGCCTTGGTCCAGCCCACGTGAGTCCCTGGGTTCAATTCCCAGCAACACCAAAACAAAACAAAAAATAACCACGCTGTTAGAAGTCAGGCTTCTCCCAAGAATATCCACTAGCCATGTTCTCCAGTTGGGGCGCTTGTTACGCGGAGGGTTCAGTTTGAATAAATTCATCAAGTCATCCCTGTGTGCAGCCTTATGTCATAGCTCAATAAAAGTGGTTAAATAAGATGCAGCTGTCTCCAGTGGAGGGGTGGTTGTAATGGACAGCCTGGCTGTCCACTGTGCCCTTGAGACGTCTGGGTGGTAAAGGAGAAAGCAGGATGCAGGAGAGCCCCAGAGTGCAGGAGACGACTCTGGTGCTTGGTGATGATGGGGCACAGAGCAGGGAGGGGAGGGGAGTGGGAGAGGATCTGGAAGGCCCTTGAATACTTGAAGGGGCTCGATCACCTTTCTTGTGATGCCCAGGCAAGTGCTCCCTCAGGAACACACACACACAGAGTAGTGCTGCTGGGGTGGAGTCACTCTGTTGGCCCTCTCAGCACATCTGTCACCCACCCACCACTGGCCAGTCCCAGGCCTCTGTCCCCCACAGACACAGCTGTCCCAGGAAGGTAAGGAGAGGCTGAAGGCTGCTGTTTGATTGACAGCAATGCTGGGGCTCAGGTCCCTCTGCCCTGGGGAGGGAGGGAGGCCTTGGGCAGACCTGCACTGGGGTTTGAGAAGAACCCAGGCCCCAGGAGGGGGCTGAGGCTCCTCTGCTGCTCTGGAGACTCCACCCTGGACTCCTAAGGCTGACCTCCTTTGTGTGCGAATGCCTATGAGCTCAGTGACCCCCTGCTGCTTTCTCTCCCTCCCTCTTCTCCTTCCTTCCTGTCGTCCTGTTTTCCTTTGTCCCTCCCTCTTCCTTCTTCCTTCCTTCTTTGAATCTTTCTTTCTTTTCTACTCCCTCCCTCCCTTCCTTTTCTTTCTTTACATTTTACATTTTTATTGTAATAAACACCAAAAATTACCCAGAAGAATAATAGAAACACCAAAACTCCCACTGTCCTGAGATAACCACCATTTTGGTGATCATTTTTATTTCCAAAATAGACATTTTTTAAAAAGTAAACTTTTTATTTTGAGAATAAGTTATGTGTGCAGAAAAATTCCAGAGGCAGCACGGAGTTCCTCTCACCCTCCCACAGGGTCCCCTGTTATTAACATCTAACATCACGATGGTGCGTCTGTCACACTGTGAACCAATATCAATACGTAAACACTAAACAGAGATTCACCAAAGTCCACACCCAGGCTTTCTCGATGCTCCTGAGTGGCCCTTTTCTGTTCCAGGACACCATGTCACATGCCATCACCATGACTCCTGGGTTCCCCTTTGCTGTGATAGTCTCTGCCTTGCCTTTGAAGATCCCACCTGTTGTGCGGGAACAGGTCATGAATATCACACAGTGTCCCTTGATCAGTAGGGGTTTGTCTCCAGTGAGACCCCGAAGATGGGAGAAGCAAGCCCTGGGGGCTCCCTGAGGGAGGAGGGTTTGTCTGGCTTCCCTGGCCTTCCTGGGACTGGCTGGCTTCCAGGCCCGTAGAGCCGGGGAGAAAGGATGCCGCCAGACGGGTCCCCAGAGGGAGCGTCCACCCTCAGAACTCTTTCCTAAGTGACTCAGGTCCAGGCCCAGTCGTGCTGATTGTTCACAATGATGACTCCTGTGTGTGCAGTCCTCCAGGGCTTATGAAGGACGATTACTAATAAAGCGAATTACAGGCATTGGCCAAGTTGCTGTTAGTAGCCCTGGAGGGAGATATCACCATGCCCATTTCACAGATGAGACAAGATCATCCAGGCTAGCTTTCCCTGTCGTACCACCAGGAAGTGAGAAAACAGAAATTTAAACCCAGACCTGCACCAACTCACATCCATGCTTCCTCTATGACATCACAGCCCACCTCTCCTTAATTTTTATCCAGTGGTCTCACTTACAAAGATGAAGAAACCAATGCTCACAGAGAACCTCTGTCTCCAGTGAATGACACAGCCCATCATTACTGATAGAACCTGGACCAAAGTCCAGGTGTCCTGCTCCATTCAGGGCCAGCCAGGGTCTGCCAGGTAGTGTCCCATGTGTGTGGGCAGAGCTTCCCCTGACTGCCCTGCCACCACCACAACCACGTCAGCAGTCCCTCAGCAACCTCCAGAGCTGTATGGCCAGTATGGCCATGTGTGGCCAGTGCTCCCAGCCAGACCTCAACAAGAGAATGGGGACCGGAGCATACTGGTGCAGGATGACCAGGACCTTCAGGCCACACTGCCTCCTCGGTGGAGCCGAAGTCTGCACAGGGGCCCAGGCAATAGTTAAGGAATGAATAAAGTCGCCAGCCTCCCCTCCCTCTCCCACAGACCTTCCTTCTGCTTTGGGCACAAAGGTCTTCCTCCATCTGAGCCTTTGGTCTTGTTCAATGCCCTGGGTCATTGCAACAGGAGGACATTTGTCACCTTTCTCATAATGCTCAACTGGGTGTCCCCACTCCTCCCAAACAGCCTCAGCTTCATCTCCAGCCTCAGGGTCAGGGTCAGCTCAGTCTGCTGCCCAGCCCAGCCCAGCTCTATCTTTCAACCTGTCCAGCCCCAGCGCACCCCACCTCCCCCTTTACACCTGCCCTGTTTGGGGTGTAATTGGGCCCCCCTCAGGGTCCATATGTGAAGTCCTAACCCCCAGTGCCTCAGCATGGGATCCTATTTGGAAATCTGGCTGTTGCCAATGAAATCAGTTGAGATGAGGTCATGAGATCTGGTGTCCTTTCCAAAGGGGAGAGGCTGTGAAGACCCAGGCAGCAGCCATCTCCCAGCCAAGGAGAGGGGCCTAGGGCAGACCCTTTCTCACAGCCCCTGAGGGAATCTCCCCAGTGACACCTGGAGCTCAGACTCCCAGCCTCCAGAATGACTGCACAGCACAAATGTGTAGCTTAAGCCAACCAGTCAGGGGTCATTGCGACAGCAGCCCCAACGCACTGGTTCACATAAAAATAGTTACAGGGCTGGGCACGGTGACATACCACTGTAATCCAAGCAAGTAGGGATGCTGAGGCAGAAGAATTGCAAGTTAGAGGCCAGCCTCAGCAACTTAATGAGACCCTGTCTCAAAAAAGGGTCGGGGATGTAACTTAGCAGTAAAGCCCCTCTGGGTTCAATTGCCAGTCCCCTCCACCCCAACAAAGCAAAACCAAACAAACAAAAAAACTTGAGAGTCCCTGACCTGTGAGGAGACAAAGCAGTGAGGATAAAGGGAAGGAACAAGGAGTCACAGCCTGCATGGGGCTTAGAAACTTGGAAAGGCAATTCCCCCCCACTCCCCAGCTCTCCTGCGCCCCTCGAGACTGGAGCTCCTCCTCCTTCTGGTTTACAGTCTCTGTCACCCTCCTGGGCTCTCCTCTCCTCTCTGGGGTGCCAGGACCCTGCTCTCCTCCCTTCCCTTCTCTTTGCTGGCTTCTCTTCTTCCTCCCATTTCTTTTGTCTATTTTTTCTTTTCTTTTGGCTTACTTTTTGCTTAACGAAAAGTTCAAGCCTACAGAAAAGTCACAAGAATAATACAATAATTACCCTTTTATCTTTCATGTAAATTCACCACTTATTGAAATATGACCACTTTTCTGTATCTCAATGTATATACACTTATTTTGAGCATTATTTGCTGAACCACTGAAGAGTGACCCATCCCCTTCAAATGCTTCTGCTGTGTCTCTAGGAGCCAGGCATTCCCATACACAACTACAAGTTATTTATTTATTTGCATATTTATTTATTTAATCTACCTCTTTAGTTACTTCTGGTCCTGGGGATTGATCCATGGGTATTCTATACTCCCAGTCTATTATTATTATTATTATTATTATTATTATTATTATTATTATTTTGGTAACAGGGATTGAACCCAGAAGCGTTTACCACTGAGCTACATTTCCACCTCTTTTTATTTTATTTCATTTCATTTTTTTATTTTGAGACAGGATCTCATTAAATTGTTAGGGCCTCAGTAAATTGTTGAGGCTGGCCTCAAATTTGTGATCTCCTGTCTCAGCTTCCTGAGTCTCTGGGATTTAAGGTGTGCACCACCATGGCAGGCTTATTTTTTATTTTGAGACAAGGTCTCACTAAATTGCTGAGGTTCACCTCAAACTTGTGATCCTCCTGCTTCAGTCTCCCTAGTCGCTGGGATTACAGGCACATGCCCCTGCACCTGGCCGCCTACAATTTTAATATAATTGAGAAAAGTTTATATTGACACATTATTATTATCTAAAATACAGTCCATATTTAAATTCATCTGTTCTCCTGTGTGTAGCACTCACTTTTAATTTTTAATCCAAGGGCAAGGCTGCGATCACATATTGCACTGAGCTGTCCGGTTCTACTCTAGTAGGAGATCCACATCACCCTGACCCGAGGCACCGTGGCTGTCATCAGCAGCCCTGCTCTGGCACTTAGCAGTTCCCTGCTCCTCCTTGTGCCAACAGGTCCCCCAGGTCTGGGCTCTGGACTTATCTGTTTTTGTCCCCCCACCCCCACTGGTGCCAGACCCCACACTCAGTGAGTGCATAAATGCACCATGGGAGAGTGGGCAGAGCACCAGCCCAGAGTCAGCCAGACCTGGATCTCAACTGCTGCTCCTCCACCTGTGCTGGTGAGAGCACTTCGAGGTAGCTTGCAGTTGCTCTGAGCAGATAATACAACCTCCTGAGCACAGCTACCATGAGCATCTCCATGGGTACCTTCTTTTAATGCCTGGCTCACAGCAGGCCTGGGAGGAAGGGAGGAAGGTTGTCTATGGTGTCCAGTAGAGCTCAAAACTAGGAGGGCCATGGAGCATCCAGCCTCAGTCCTGGACTCCTCTGAGCCCCCACTCTACACAGCTGACCCTCCCATGCTTGGTGGAGATTAAGGAAAGCAGTTTAATGACACAAGAAATCAGGTTGGAGATGGGATCCTAGGGTCTTTGAAAAAGACTCAACCCTCCTTGTCCAGACATTTTATAAAATGTCTGGATACACGATAACCTGACCATAGGTTGGATTAGCTTGCCAACACCCCTGCCTCGATACAAGAAGAAACAACCTGGCACCCATCAGCCTCCAAAATCTCTGCCAAGACTCTAGGGTCTGAGGCATCCTGCCTTCCCACAGTAGGAAGGACCAGCCTCCCCCAGAATGCATCGGTTAATATCAGATTCCTAGGCAACATCTGGATCCAATTTGAGGGCAGAACATGGACAGGCAGGGCTGGCTGCCAGCCAGAACCTGGCAGGAGGGTCAAACCCACCATCCCTTTTCCACAGTGATAGAGTTGCTGAGGACGCAGTCTAGGCCCAGCCAGTCCCCTGGTTCCTTTCAAACATCTGGGGAGGGCCTGGCAACCGGCCTTGGTCCCCTTCTCCCTGTCTGCCTCTCAGGATTTCCAAAACTTTAAAATGACCACCACTCGACACCATGGTGGAAATGTAGAAGGCTCTACCTGTGAGAGTTAGGGGCCCCCAGGGGCAATGTCTCCTCTAGTGCCAAGGGACACACAGGCACTCATGCCTCTACCACACATGCAGGTGTCCTGGGGTGCGCACATTCCACTCTGCGCTGGCCTTCCCTTGTGTCCTGCATTTGGAAACCCCAGGTCCTCAGAGCTGCAAGAACATCTAATCCAAACTTCATTGTCCAGAGAAGGACAGGGTTTCATGAAGCAGGTCCTCAACCCTTTGCTCTCCCATAGATCCCAGTGAATAAATAATACTAACAAGAATAAGAATATTACATTTACCAGGTGCCTACTTTATTGATTATATATATATTACTGATTATATATATATTATCTGTTCTAGTTACACATGACAGTAGAATGCATTTTGACACATCATACATAAATGGAGTATAACTTCTCATTGTCTAGATGTACACAATGTAGAGTTACACAGGTCCTGTAATCATATATGCACATAAGGTACTAATGTCCAATTCATTCTATTATTATCCCTACCCCCATGTGCCCTCCCCTCCCTTCACTCCCCTCTGTCTAGTCCAAATTACCTCTATTCTCCACCCCCACCCTCTGCCTTATTGTGAATTAGCATCTGCATATCAGAGAAAACATTCAGACTTTGGTTTTGGGGGATTGGCTTATTTCACTTAGCATAATATTCTCTAGTTCCATCCCTTTACTGGCAAATGCCATAATTTCATTCTTCTTTAAGGTAATATTCCATTGTATATATGTACCACAGTTTCTTTATCAGTTCATCTGTTGAAGGGCATCTAAGTTAGTTCCATAGTTTAGCTCTTGTGAATTGAGCTGCTATAAACATTAATGTGACTGTATCACTGTCCTATGCTGATTTTAAGTTCTTTGGGTATAAACCGAGGAGTGGGATGACTGGGTCAAATGGTGGTTCCATTCCAAGTTTTCTTAGGAATCTCCGTACTGCTTTCCATAATGGTTGCACCAATCTGCAGTCCCACCAGTAATGTGTGGGTGACAGGTAACTATTTTAAACCAGAGTCCCTGAGGAGTATTTGAAATACAGTCATTCTTTCGAGTTGATCCTCAACATAACCAGAGGCTGTGCATGTGTTTTACCCTAAGCCACCTACTTGGTAAGTGATGAAAATGGGGATCAAACCTAGATCTACTTGATACCAAGTTATAGGATTTCTTCCAAAATTGGTCCTGGTGCCTGAACTTTCACCATTAAGTCTTCCCTAGCTCCATTACCAAGAACACGAAGGATGCTGGAAAGTTCCTACTGAAGCCAATACTTAGGGGACACAGGAGGAGGACACCAGGAGGCAGTGCGGGGCCTCCAGCTGTGGAGATGGGAGCTGGAGCTGTGGCTTCCTGCAAAGGCCGTCCTGGGGACAGGTCTCTTCATGAAGGGACAGTTCTCTGGCTGTGCTGTGCTGGGACAAGAGGTGATGGCAAGTGAGTGTAACTTCAGTGGTGGTGTCCAGGGATGATGCTTTATGGGGACAGTGAGGTGGTTCATTTCTATCAAGAAATTTTCGAACACGCTTTTGGATCCAGCCTCACTGCATCAACTCCTGCTGATCTTAGAGCCCTGTAGACACTCAGTCTAAGGCACTAAGAAATAGGATCAAGATACAAAGTGGCATGTAAAAACTGATCCACTGACACAGCTGTCTGGAGATTATGAGGAACTATCACCATCCCCATGTTTTTCCTTGTTTTTTGTTTTGTTTTGTTTTGTTTTGTTTTAAGTAGGCAGATGTAGAAAAGTCTTCATTTGTCATTGTATTTCTGAAATTCGTCCCCCTCTTTGGCTCTCTGCAACCCTGACTTCCCTCCTGACAATCAGCCCAGGTATTTCAGGTGGGTGGACCTGTGACCGGGGCATGGCCATCAGAGTCCTCCCACCTGGCCACAGTGCTGGCACTCGGGGAGCACATGGCTTCAGCCGGGCTGTGGGAGTCAGTTCTGAGACTTGCTGGAAACCTCCAGGAAAGAGAAAGTGTTTCCACAGATCTTATGAAGCTAGCGGGCGAGGCTGGTGCTTTTGGCGGTCAACCTGCCACCAGCTCCCAGGTGGGGGACTTTTCTTCCCTCCTGCCGGAGGCCAGTGTGTGATGGGGATGAAACCCTCCCGACTCACAGCCACGGCATCCTCAGTTCTACGAAGGCCTCCAACACACAAGATGGCTGGGCCCCTAGGAAGCATCAGAGGGGTTAATGACCCAAACCAGCCAGAGTCCTCCAACTGGCCCCCTGGGTGTGTGGCTGATGGCACAGCACCAACGCAGGAACCACGGTCCTGCGAGAAAGGGCAGGAGGAGGTTCCAGGGGGAGGCGCTGGCCTTTTTCCTCTGGGTGGCAACTAAGGACTCTGGACAGCTTCCAGGTTCTCCCGCCCGTTCTCTGTACCTCTTGAGTGTGTCAGAAAGTCCCTGTGGATGGTATTGGGCAGTGGGGTCCCATTAGGTCTGAATGCTTTCAAAAAGTCCACAGAAAATGTGAAATTGCTATAGAATGCACATTGAATGGGGTAAGACCTTTCTGGGCGTGAAGAATTAAAAATGCACAGATTGACTTCAAGGGAGTCGTTGAAAGAGGTCAATGCCAGAGATTTTGCTATAAGCAAGAAGTAGTTTGTGCAACATAAAGGGACAGACTTCTCAGACTGGGTGAGCACCAAAAGTAGCCACAAGAGGCTGTGCGTACTTCTAAACCCATTTGTTTGAGATTCTGTTAATGGACCTGTTGGGAAGTCCTGCAGGGAGCCCCAAGATGGGGCAGAGGTGGAAGGGAGACACAAACCACAAACTCCCCTGTCCTCCAGCCTCCAGGTTCATGCTCAGCCTGCAAACATTCCCCAAGGGGCTGAAGTCACTGGGCACCTAACGAAGATTCGTCTAAATTTTTTTTTTTTCTTTTTTAGGTTGCAGTTGCATCTTATAAGAGTTGAGACTGAATCAGGAAGGATTGGTAGGGTGGGCTGGGGGTGTAGGTCAGTGATAGCCCAGCCTGTGCAAGGCCCTGGGCTTGATCCCCAACACTGATTCAAAAATAAGGGAGAAGAAAAACTACATATAAAAGATCCATTAGCTAGAAGTCTGGGATACGAAGCCTTTGCAGGAAAAAGTGACTTCCCCAGGGACAGAGTGCCCAGCTGGGAACATGAGCTTCTCTCCTGGGGACTGCTGAGCTCTGGCTTTGATGACACATTTGTCCCTCTGGCTTGGAATTTGGATCTGGATTGATGTGACAGGTTGTTGCTGCTTAACGGACTTCCTCCCTGCTCCAGTTGAAAAGCTCTTAAAGGGAATTAGAGGTCATTTTGAATCATGATCCTCGTCACTTTTACACTGTGCTGGTCATGTACCCCAAGAATTATAAATGTGTGATTTTCATTTAA
Source organism: Glaucomys volans (assembly GCA_020662805.1). NCBI lineage: Eukaryota > Metazoa > Chordata > Mammalia > Rodentia > Sciuridae > Glaucomys > Glaucomys volans. The sequence goes on along the minus strand of JAJEJO010004504.1, from coordinate 346,120 downwards.
AATGTGCTTTTTCATTTTTCCTATTTACCGAGAAGCTGAATTTCCTTCTCTGACACCATGTTGGCAGACTCCAGCAGGAAAAGAAGGGGATTTAAACTGGCTGCCTGCCTGGAAAGAAGAGAGAAAAACTTTTTCCTTTCCAGAGTTGCTAGCTTGTCCAAGGCAATGTTGAAATTAATAAAACCCTCTTTTTATTTTGGTGCTGGAGATTGAAACTCGGGCCTGCGGCTGAGACAACATCCCCAGCAATTTTTATTTATATTTTTTATTTTGAGACAGGGTCTCACTAAGTTACCCAGGCCGGCCTTGAATTTGAGATGCTCCTGCCTCAGCCTCCCAAGTCACTGGGATTACAGGCGTGTGCCACCACACTTAACTACACAAACACATTTTTTTTAATCAAAGCAATTTTTTTTTTTTTTTTTTTTTTTTTTGCTTTGCCCAAGTGTTGCTCCTGCCCCTAAGAAGGAATCAGTTTCAACTCTGTGTTCTGGTGGGTCCTTTCAAGTCTCTAGCACTCAGTTTATATGGCTGTTTCTATAGTTGTTATTGGTGGTGTTGTTTTCAAGGTCATTCAAAATAATTCACATGCCATGCATCTTTTTAAAGAGTGCAATTGAGTCAGGTTTTCTGTATATCCATAAAAAGGTACAACCATCACCACTAATTCTGGAACATTTTCAAAATCATCTCCAAAGGAAACTTCATATTTCATGCCACTAGCCTTCATTCTCCTCCCCAGCCTCTCGCAACTACGAATCAATTTAGTGTTTCTACGGATTTGTGTTTTTATGGACCCTGTATATAAATGGAACCACACAGTAAATGACCTAAGGCTGATTTCTTTCACTGAATACAGTGTTTTTAAGGCTCATCCTGCTGTCGTAAGTACCAGTACTTCATTCCTTTTTATGGCTCAGTGGAACCCAACAGGTGCACACCTCTATGACGTGGGAGGCTGAGGCAGGAGGAACACAAGTTTGAGGCCTCAGAACTCATCAAGGACCTATACAACTTAGATCCTGTCTCAAAATAAAAGATAAAAAGAGTTGGAGACAGGCACAGTGGTGCACACTGGTAATCTCAGCAACTCAGGAGCTGAAGCAGAAGCATCAGAAGTCCAAAGCCAGCCTCAGCAATTTAGAGAGACCCTAAGCGACTTAGTAAGATTCTGTCTCAAAATGAATGAAAAAAGAAAAATAAGGTTAGGGATGTGGCTCAGTGCTTAAGTATCCCTGAGTTCAATCCCAGGTACTCCCCAACATATACACTCTTTTTTATGGTTGAGTAATACTCTACTGTATGGATATACCACATCTTGTTTACATATTCATCATTTGGTAGACATTTGAGTTGTTCCCATTTTGGGCCATTATGGATAATGCTGCTATTCATAGTACAAGTGCTTATGTGCACAAATGTTTCCATTTCTTTGGGGTATGTATAACTGTTTTTGATTTATTTACTTTCTTCTTTACATTTATAACCTTAGTGCTTGTGATTACTTTTCACTCAACAGAAACATGACTACGGAGGCTTAAACACACAGGGAGATATTATTGTCACTTAAAAAGTTCAGTTCAACTGCAAAAATCTGCCATTAGAGACCAGGCTCTCTTTCCTTCCTCTTTGCCATTCTTTTTTTTTTTTTTTTTTTGGTACTGGGGATTGAACCCAGGGGCACTCGACCGCTGAACCACATCCCCAGCCCTATTTTGTATTTTATTTAGAGACAGGGTCTCACTGAGTTGCTTAGGGCCTCGATAAGTTGCTGAGGTTGGCTTTGAACTAGGGATCCTCCTGCCTCAGCCTCCTAAATGCTGGGATTACAGGCGTGCGCCACCATGCCCGGCCCTCTCTGCCATTCTTTTTTTTTTTTTTTTTTTTGTGGTGCTGGGGATTGAACCCAGGGCCTTCTGCTTGTGAGGCAGGCACTCTACCAACTGAGCTATATCCTCAGCCCCCTCTCTGCCATTCTTAATAGACTATCTTTTGTATTTATGCTTATCTTTCCTTGATTACAAAATGACTGCTGCAGCTCCACACATCACATCTACATACCAGAAGGGAAGAAAAAGAGAATGGAAAAGGAACAGGAGCTATGTGTTACCTTTATCAAGAGAAACTATAAGCTTTCTCAGACCTCCTCCCACCTACTCTTCCAGAACACTTTCACTTGAATCACATTGGCCAGAACTAATTTGCATAGCCACATTTAGCCAGAAGAGAAGCTAGAGAAACCTATAAGAAATAAAATTGATATGACTGGTTTAGATCAGTGGTTCTCAACACTGGCTGCATGTTAGAATTTTCTAGGGATATTTTGAAGTGTACTAACCTGTATATGGTCCAGGGGTTCAGAATCAAGGGTAATTTTCTGGGTTATCATAACTGGGTGGGGCTGGGTGCAGTGGTGCATGCCTGTAATCCCAACAGCTCGGGAAGCTGAGGCAGGAGGATCATGAATTTAAAGCATGCTTCCACAGCTTAGTGAAGCCCTAAGCAACTCGTGAAGAACCTGTCTCTAAATAAAATACAAAAAATAAATAAATAAATAAATAAATGGCTGGGGATGTGGCTTAGTGGTTAAGCACCCTCAGGTTTAATTCCCAGTACCAAAAAAATAAGAAATAACTGGGTGGGGTACAATTGGCATCAAGAGGGTAGAATGCTGCTGATATCCTACCATGCAAAAAACAGCCCCTCAAACAAAGAATTATCCAGTCCCAAATGTCCAAGTTGAGAAATCTTGCCCTGGAGCAATTAGATTATAACCCCCTCTGGGTTGTTCCAAGTGCAGCCTGTCCTGAGAACCACTGGTTTATGAATGATCCATTATATGCAGCACACTGATGCCCTGAAGAGAACTGGGGTTCTGTCCCAAGAAAGCGGAGGGCAGGGGTATGGGTTAGATAGTGCGTCTTTTAGTCATATGCAAATACTTCTTTCCACTAATTCTGTTAACTGTGCAGTATCTTTTAGCCTCTCCTTCGTGAGATAAGAATATTAGCCCCCCTCCCCATTCACTTAAGCGCCACTCCCTGTGGACTTAATTTGTAATTTGTACCATTTAATTAGTGATTTGAACTTCTGTAACTTTAACTTTTAGATTGACAAAGTTAATAGTATTTATTTTTTTGTCCAGTCATCAAAATTATACAGCCTGTACGCTGTCTAACCACAGGTTCTAGAATTTGAAATTTATATTATGACTCTAAATATTCACTCCAGAGCCAAGAAATGTTTTAAAATTCATCTCTTTTCTTTATGAGCTTTTTATTTTCCTGGAGCTTGTAATACCGGGTTTTTTTTTTTTTTATTATTACTTTGACTTAGGGCATTTTATTTTGTTTTGGTACTAGGGATTGACCCCTGAGTGTTTAACCACTGAACCACATCCCCAGTCCTTTTTATTTTTTATTTTGAGACAGGGTCTCGCTCAGTTGTTTAGGGCTTCCCTAAGTTGCTGAGGCTGGCTTTGAACTTGGGATCCTGTTGCCTCAGCCTCCTGAGTCACTGGAATTACAGGCATGTGCCACCAAGCCCAACTTGACTTGGACCGTTTTAAAGGGCTGTTCATATAGCACCATTTCTATCTGGTACAATAGAATCAGAAAGGAAGAGATAATAACTAAAGTTAAACCAAGCTCCTTGGGAACCAGAAGTTTTCACAGTCATCCCTTGCTTCCAATTTGATTAAAAGAATAATGAGTGGTAGAGCTCTTGCCTAGCATGGATGAGGCCTGGGTTCCATCCAAAGCACTGTAAAAAATAAAAAATAAAAAAAAATAAAAGTTAAGTCATCTAACAATCGTGAAATTGGGAATACCAAATAGATTGCTAATACTACAATTCTATGTATCTTATGTTTAATACATAAACATTTGGTGAATGTTATTAAATGTTTGCATCTGTTTAGAATCTGACTAGATGCTACTCATTTAAACAGGAGAAAAATATTCCCTAGATTCTCTTGTCAGATACGGTGTGATTTCATACACTACCCAAGGGTGAAGCAGGGCGTAACAATGGATCAGCAGGCTGTGCAAACAGGGTGGACAGTTTCTGTGGCAATGGATCTCTGTCACTCTTGATTGCTCCATAGCCAAAGAATGATATGTGGAATTACGTTCAGACTTGCTGTGCCTGGGAAGCAGGTCCCCACCATGTGAACACTGGATGCAGCTGTCGCTGGGACGTGCTCTGACTCCAGGCTGCTGAATGGGTGCTCTGATTGCAATTCCATGTGTGAGTCCCTTCTGGAATTCAGTGGCAATTTAGGTAAATTTGTGACATGCTTGCTAGAGCTCTGCACAGCACCATAGATGAAGACCTGGATTCTCAGAAGCTGTATAATTCAGCCAATCTTATTGGCATATAACATCACATTTCCACAGGAAATCTTTTTTTTTTTTTTTTTTTTTTTTTGGTCAATAGTTTAGTTGTATTTTCTGTTTTTCTAGATTGGCTAGTTTTTGCTTTGCTTTGTTTTGTTTTGTTTTAATTTAGAGGTGCTTTACCACTGAGCCACATCCCCAGCCCATTTTATTTTTTGTTTTGAGTTGGGGGCTCCCTAAATTGCTTAGAGCCTCCCTAAGTTGCTGAGGTTGACCTTGAATTTGCAATCCTCCTGTCTCAGCCTCTTTAGTTGTGGGGATTACAGGGGTGCATCTGTATAACTGACATTTTGATTGGGTAATTTCCCTTTGGGGACTGTAGGGTAAATATTACCTTGAGATAATGTTCAAATGTCTGGGGAGTGGGGAATGCTTTCCGGGAAAGTTGTATGGGACAGGGGAGACATACAGAGAACTTAAAATCTATCATCAATGACAACATTCACTATGTGGTTCAATCATCATCACCACCTACTTCCAGAAGGAACGAGTTTCCAAAAGGAAACCCCATATGCATTAAGCAGTAACTTTCCAAGCCCTGGGCAGCTATTATTCTGCTTTCTGTCTCCATGGATTGGCCTGTTATGGATTTTTTCATATAAATGGTATCATACAATAATGGCCCTTTTGTGTTTAGCCTCTTTTGTTCACTTTGCATAATGTTCCCAAGGTTCATCCATTTGTAGCACACAGGTTGGCACTTCATTCCTTTTCATGACCGAATACTATTCCATTTCACTGATATACCACAGTTTGTCAATTCATCCATTGATGGGCATTCAAGTTGCTCTCGCCTTTTAGCTGCTGTGAATAGTTCTGCTGTGAACATTCACATACAAATATTGTTTGAACATTCCTTTTCAAATCTGAAACTGATATTTGACACCCAAGTAGACCAGACCCTGTAAGTGTCTTCAAGACCAAAGTGGCATTGGGACCTGCTATTTTGTTCTTTCTCTGCCTATTCCTTGTTCTAAAAACAGTAAAGCAAAACAAAAAGAGCAAATTGGTGGTGAAACTATTAATGGGGAAAAAAGGTCATCAAGGTGCATGCTGTGTGATAATTATCTCTGAAAACACCTTTGGCCAGTGCTCAGGAATGTGAAAATCACAGAAATGGGGAACAGAAAGGAGGCACTGGTGCAGTTTTAGTTGTCAAGATCACAAACTTTCCCAGCGTGTGGTGTGCAAGGTTTTGATTTCTAGATGTATGGATTATTTTTTGAACCACAGTGGCTTCTTAGTGGCTGGGTGCACACTGGGTTGAAATGTATAGCAATTATACAGTGATGATTGCCCAGGGAGCAGTCCTGTCAGTGGCTAATTTTGCACTGCAGTGGGCAGATTGTGGGAGGGAGGGTGGAAATGAGCCAGAGTGGAAATTTGACCTTTCAGTAATAGTGTTACCTAGGGTATGTGCACCCTGCTAGCTGGGAAACCCACAAAGTTTCCACTGTCCTATAATTCCCAGCCCCAAGTGATTCCCCCACCCTGGGGAATCCGAGCAATTCAAGAACTCTGACAAAGGGTGATCCTGGATACCCACGCACAAGGGAAACGCCTCTTGTTGGTTGGTTTATACAAAAGAGCAGGTAGGACCCAAGCCCAAGGCTGAAGGTCAGCAGCATCTCAGCCCCGCAGGAATAGATACCACTGTCCTCCTGTTGAAAGGCTGGGAATATAGAGACCGACTTCCTCCACTCCCTACCCTCAGGTCACCAGCAACTGTCTTCGCCTGCAGGGACTGCCTCAGGACAGATCAAGTCCAGCGTAATCTGAAACTAGCTGTGCGATCTTGGGCACAGCACTGAACAGATCTCAGCTTCAGTTTCCTCAACTGTAAAACAGTATTAATAAATAAAAGGGCCTGTCATTGGGGTTGATGAGACAACTGAGTTAATATATACCAAGCACTTAGCAAGCTCAGGCGTAGCATCAGTCAAAACAAATAATACAAGTAATAGTTGTTGCTCTTCTGCTGACAATGTAGTGAGGGCACATTCCGGTGTTAACTTTCTGGGCACTCTGAGCCTCCCTGAAGGGCCTACAGGGGGCAAAAGGTGGGGAGCGGGGGAGAAGTTACAGTGTCCCCAGATCCCCATGTGTCGTGAGCCGCTACCCAGAGAAGTCAGACTCTGAATCTTGGCTGCTGGCTGTCTGCCCATGGCCTGTCCTGAAAAGCCACTGAGGTTCACTTTGGGTAAGTAAGTGTTCCAGCCACCGCATGCTTTGTGACAGTCATCATTCTGCAGGCAAGTTTAAATACATGAACGCTTCTCTTAGGCAATCATCCATTGGTGTGCTGACGAGTAGCCAATTATGAGTCACTAATGTGTTCTAGCCACCCAATCCTTTGTCATCTAACCTATTTAGGTCTCAACTACCTCATCTATGAAAGGAAGACAATAATAATAGAAAGTTGTTGTGAGTTTTTCCTGAGTTACTATCACAAAGCACTTAGTACCATACAAAGCACAGACTGAGCACTAGGTCGCTGCTAACCATTCCTGTCTGGGGGAAGGCTGTTGAGAAGAAAGGTGTGGGGAGATCAGAAGTTTCTTTTGGGTGTGTGTTAACTCTGAGATGTTTATTAAACATCCAAAAGACGATTATCGATCAGGAGCTAAGATAGACAAGTCTGGAGGTCGAGGTTCAGGTTGGCATATGGTTGGTATTTTTTTATTTTATTTTATTTTTTGTACTAGGGATTCCCTAACCCTAACCACTGAGCCACATCCCCAGCTCTTTTTTTTTTTTTTTTAACTTTATTTATTTATTTTTTGAACCAGGAATTGAACTCAGGGGCACTCGGCCACTGAGCCACATCCCCAGCCCTATTTTGTATTTTATTTAGAGACAGGGTCTCACTGAGTTGCTTAGGGCCTCACTAAGTTGCTGAAGCTGACTTTGCACTCGTTATCCTCCTGACTCAGCCTCCCGAGTCACTTGGATTACAGGCGTCCCAACTCTTTTTTATATCTTACTGTGAGACAAGGTCTTGCTAAGGTGCTTAGCACTTCACTAAATTGCTGAGACTGGCCTTGAACTTGCAATCTTCCTGCTTCGGCCTCTGGAGCCACTGGGATTATAGGAGTATGCCACTGTGCCTGGCATACGGTTGGTATTTAAATCATGAAACTGCTTGAGATCACTAAAGAAGTGGAGATGGAGAGAAGAACCATCCCAACGACTGACCTGGGGGCACCCCAAATTTTAGGAGCTGGGGATCTGAGGAGGAATAAGCAAAGGAGAATAAGAAGCAAAGGAGAATAAGAAGCAGAGGAGACCCTAGGGAGAGCGATAACCTGGGAGTCCAGGGAAGAAAGAGGGAGGGGCCCACTGTCAAATGCTCCTGGTGGTCAAGTGAGACAGGGCAGAAAGTGACCAGTGAACGTGGCCACAGGAAGCTCACTGTGACGTTGGAACAGTTCTGGTGGGATGGGGGCAAGCGCTCTATTGGTGCATGTTTAAGAGAGAATGGGAGGACATGAATTGGAGGCTGTAGCATAGGTCTCTCTTTTCTGAAGATGAATCTGTAAAGGAGGAAAAAGAGAGGAAGGGGATCTGAGGTCAAGGGAGTTTTCTTGTTCATTTATTTTTATTTCTATAAGTTGGGCTTCTTTCCGCCACATATACGGTGATATTTATTTATTTATTTTTGGTGCTGAGGATTGAACTCAAGGGTACTTTACCACTGAGCTATATCCCCAGCCCTTTTATTTATTTATTTTTAAAATTTTGAAACAGGATCTTTTTAAGTTGCTCAAGGCCTTCCTTATTTGCTGAGACTGGTCTTGAACTTGTGATCCTTCTGCCTCAACCTCCCAAGTTGCTGGGATTACCAGAGGATGAACCACCATGCCTGGAAATATGCACAAATATTTGAAGTATTCCTGTATGGATCATTTGAATAAGGTTTTTTTTTTAAAATTTGTTTTGTTTTGTTTTGTTTTGTTTTTTGAGGGGGTGGGTACCAGGGATTGAACTCAGGGCACTCCACCACTGAACCACATCCCCAGCCCTATTTTGTATTTTATTGAGGGACAGGGTCTCACTGGTTGCTTAGTGCCTTGCTGTTGCAGAGGCTGGCTTTGAACTTGTGGTCCTCCTGCCTCAGCCTCCCGAGCCACCAGGATTATAGGCTTGCCCCACGTACATGGCACAAGGTTGTTTTTATCATAGGAGAGCGTAGAATTTTCAAAGAAAATGTCACTGTTCCAGGTCAGACTGTTCCATGAAGTTGAAAACTACTTCTAATATATGGAGCCAATAGGGAAGTCAACTCAAGGTCCTGATAACATAGGCCATAGGTGGCGCTAGAGAATGTACTTGAAGATATATATGTAGATGATAGTTCATATACCACGGTGTGTCACATCTAGAGAAGAAAGCTGCCGACTACATTGAATAGCTCTTGTATGAAGAAGGACAGGAAAGGGCTCTAGTGAAGCCCTGGGCCATCAGTGAAATGAAACACAACAGAGCCGCATCCCTGGGTGCCCCTGTGAGGGCGGAAGGCAGAACAGGGGTGCGCCTCCCCAGCAAGCTTCAGACCTCCATTGACCACCTTCCAAAAGGAATGAGGCTTCCCTGGCCGGGTGGGGGTCTTGTGGGTTAAGACAAGTGACTAGTTTTGGAGACAACTTGTGTGAGGAAGAAGGATGTTTTTCAGAGATTTGGGGTTTCTGTGGGAATCAGGGAGCAGGCCAGCCCAGGGCAAAACACCCACCCATAACCACGGGATGAGGAGTCAAGAAGGAAAATCTATCCTCTCAGCATTTTTGAAGAAGCTGAATCTATAAAGATTTCCAAGTCCTAAGGAGATGGAGCCCAGCTGGAGGGAGTGGGTCCCTCAGTCTCTCTGTCCCCAGGCTGGGATAGCCTGTGCAGCTGTCCTCCTCCATCACCATGTTCTGCCTCTGCTCAGCCCCAGAGCCATGGAGCCAGCCGACCATGGACTGACACTTCTGAAACCGAGAGCCTCAAAACCATTTTTCTTGGGTGTTTCATCCCAGTGTCAAAAAAAAAAAAAAAAAAAAAAGAAAAGAAAAGAAAAGAAAAGAAAAGGAAAGAAAAAGGAAAAAGAAAAGAAAAAGAGCTAATGAATCATAGAGAGGAAATGTTAACCCAGTATGTTCCATATGGTGGTGAATTTGTCGTATTGTTTACCCTAGACCATGCTACCTATGTTGAACCAAAGTATGAGTTTTTTAAAAGATTTTGCTCAACAAGCAAAATGCCAAATAACTCATTTTGCCCCACAAGTCACGGGATCTGCTCAAGTTGTTTGATTGGGCACATGTTAGTCAGCTTTTCGTAGCTGTGACCAAAAGACCTGGCAAGTACAACTCAGAAGAGGAAAAGTTTATTTCGGCTCATGGTTTCAGAGGTTCAGTCCACAGGCTGCTCATGCCATTGCTCTGAGCCCAAGCTGAGGCAGCAGATGTGGGCGGAAGGGCATGGCAGAGGAGCGCAGATCAGCTCACGGCAGGGAGGAAGCAGAGAGGGAAAGGGGAAGGGATGGGGAAGATGCACCCTTCCAGAACTTGCCCCTCTGCCTGTGACCCACCTCTTCCGGCCGCCACAGACCTGCCTACAGTTACCTCCCAGTCCATTCAGACTAAGGTGGACCAATGAAGTTACAGCTCTCATAAGGTATCATTTTACCTCTGAATACTCTGGTATAAATACAGGGACTTTGGGGGCCACCTCATACCCAAATCATAACAGGCACTACGAATTTCTGCAATATTGCCTGTTTCAGATCATTTTGAAAAAAAATCAGAATGTAGCACTTGATCTATCTGTTAAGCAAAAAGTGTCTAAGAGTTTAAAGTGTAATATACATACGAATATGCCATCTGTCAGCATACACACCCAGAAAGACCACCTACCTGTCTTCATCTTGCAGAAGGTAGCCTTGTTCTTAGATTAAAGAAATATTGGAGCCGGGCGTGGTGGTGCACGCCTGTAATCCAAGCGACTTGGGAGGCTGAGTCAGGAGGATCGCGAGTTCAAAGCCAGTCTCAGCAACTTAGCGAGGCCCTAAGCAACTCAGTGAGACCCTGTCTCTAAATAAAATACAAAATAGGGCTGGGGATGTGGCCCAGTGACCAAGTGTCCCTGGGTCCAATCCCCGGTTCCAAAAAAAAAAAAAAAGAGAGAGAAATATTGGGCCAGGTGTGGGGGTGCACACCCATAATCCCAGCAGGTGGGGAGGCTGAGGCAGGAGAATCACAAGTTCAAAGTCAGCCTCAGCAGTTTAGTGAGACCATAAGCAACTTACCAAGGCCCTGCCCCAAAATAAAAAATGAAAAAAAATAAGGGCTGGGACTCTGGGGATGTGGCTCATTGGTAGAGCACCCCTGGGTTCCGTCCCCAGTATGGGAAAAAAAATATATATATATATGAAAAATATTTTTCCAAAACATAAAGGATAGAGATGCATATTCCCTGATCCACTTGGGATTTTTATTTGACACTTCGATTTTAATTCCCTATTCCTTCTGCCTGTTTCTGATGTAATCTGAGCTGCAGAAGCCAAGGTCTGGCCCTGGATTCTTCCTCTTTCTCTGATTACCACCAAAATTGAGTTTGCTACCAGTTTATGATTACTGCAACTGAAGAAATGATTCTTCACATTTGGGCTGAGTGCTAAGTAGCTGGGGACATTACTGGGGAAACTAGGACATGGACACAAATAAAGCAGCCTAAAGCATGGAGGGTCAAGGATCCAAGTCACCCAAGCCACATCATCTTCAGAGCCGCCGCCTCACTACTGAGCAAACCCAAAGGTGATGTAATGTAAAATAAACATTCGGCTTTGCACAGAGCTCTTAAACCCCTTGAATCTCCAGTATGACAAGATGCTTTCTGAATGCTAATGAGATGACTGGCGTCTGGAGCCCAGAGACAGCTTTAAGATGGGGCAAGATGCAAGAAAGACCAAGACTTGATTAGAGGGTGGACTTTCCAGGGAGGGGAGAGAGGCTGGAGATTGAGCTAATCACCAACAGTCGACGATTTGATCAGTCATGCCTATGTCATGGAACCTCCATAAAAACTCCAAAGTAGAAGTGTTCAGAGAGCTAGCTGCCTGGTTGCTGTGTCCATGGAGATGCTGTGTCCACAGAGGGCATGGAGTCTCCTTGCCCTTCTCTTCCATACCTCGCTCTCGTCATCTCTTCCATTTGGTTCCTCCTGAGTTGTATCCTTTATAATAAATCGGTCATTATAACCAAAGTGCTTTCCTGAGTTCTAGGAGTCATTCTAAGGAATTATCAAACCTGCAAAGGGGGTTGTGGGAACCCTCTCTTTATAGACTTCTGTCAGAAATACAGGTGGCCTGGGACTTGTGATGAGCATCTCAAGTTGGGAGGTGGGGGTGGGGGGTGGTCTGTGGGGCTGAGCCCTTAACTCGTGAGGTCTGGTGTGAACTCCAGGCTAGATAGTGTCAGAATGGATTTAGTCATTGAATGCCCAGCTGGTGTCAGGGTTGGAGAAGTGGTGCTGGGCAAGACACCATGCATCTGGTGTCAGAGATACCAATTAAAACTGCTCACCACCCATTGAGATGAGCAGAGAGAGAGTGGAGGAAACAGGCCAGAGCCATGTGGAGGGCTGGCATAGTGTTTATGTTTAGCCAGCAATCTCTTGGTTTAAAAGCAAAAACATCACGTTTGAAGGACAGATTAGTGCTCAACATGGTGTTGCATGCCTGTAATCTGTTACTCAGGAAGCTGAGATAGGAAGATCACATATTGGAGGCCAGGCTCGGCAACTTAGCGAGAGCTTGTCTCAAAATACAATTTTAAGTTTTGCTGGGTATAAGATTCTTGGTTGGTATCCATTTTCTTTCAGTGCTTGGAATATGTTGTTCCAGGCCTTTCTTGCTTTTAGGGCCTGGGCTGAGAAATCTGCTGATGTTCGTATTGGTTTCCCCCTGTAGGTAATCTGATGTTTTTCTCTTGCAGCCTTTAAAATTCTATCGGATAAGTGAATGATGATGCATAATGCGGGGTGGAAGGGTGGCAAGAATGGAGGAAGGATAGATAGCATAGAGGGAAGGGAGGGGTGGGGTCAGGGTCTGGGGGTAAGAATAACAGAATGTGTGACAGACATCATTGCCCTGTGTACATGTATGAATGCACAGATGGTGTGACTCTACTTTGTGTGCAACCAGAGAAACAATTGCTGTACTCCATTTGTGTTCAATGGATCAAAATTAAATGAATAATAAAAAAAAGCCAATAAAAACATTACAAGGAAAGAAAAAAATACAATTTTAAAAATGACTTGGGTGTGTGGCTTCATGGTAGAGTGCTTTCCTAGTATGTGCAAAGCCCTGGGTTCAAACCCCAGTGTCCCCCAAAATACGACAAAAAATTTTTAAAAGTGCACTATTGATGACTACAGTTTTTAATTTCTATAAACTTGTTACAGTTTGAATATGAGGTGTCCCCCAGAAAAGCTCTTGTGACAATGCAGGAATGTTCAGAGAAGAAATGATTATGAGAGCCATGACCTAATCAGTGATTGATCCGTTTGGTGGTTTAATAATTTAAAAGGATTATTGTACTGGGTGATAACTGTAAGCAAATAGGGTGTACTGGAGGAAGTGGGTCATTTGGGGTGGCCTTGGAATTATATATCTTGTCCCTGGCTTTTGCTATCCCTCTCTCTGCTTCCTGGCAGGAGCTGAGCAGCTTTCTGCCACCATGCCCTTCTACCATGATGCTCTGCCTCATCTCTGGTCCAGAGCAATGGAATCAGCCAACCTCTGAAACCGTGAGCCATAAATAAACTTTTCTTCTTCTAAACTGTTCTTGTCAGATACCTCAGTTACAGTGACCAAAAGCTGACTCACGCAAAACTAAGAGGAAAAGCAAACTCATGCATTCTGAAGGGTGGGCAACTGGATTTTCTAATGCTGGAATCTAATCACTGAGCATCCAGATGGAAGACTGGTTTAAAGTAACAGTGACTTTGAAAAATTGTAGGGAGAAGGAAATGAGGTCATGTATCTAAAACTCCTAGCACAGTGCTGCCTGGAACATCCCAGATTTGTCCACAGTCACGATGGACCCAGCGGATGAGAGTCTAGGTTTCTTGACAACTGTCAATTATCTTTTCATCTTGCAGCTTGAAAACATATCTATCTGGATTATACCCAGTAAGCTAAAATCCAGCAAACAGAGCAGGAGATGCTTCAGGACAATGAGACACTGCTGGAGAAATAGAATCTTGTAAAATCCTAACCTTCTACTTGGATATGCAAACACGTTCCATTTATTCATGGTCACTGATGTACTTATTGGAGCTGGAACATCTAACACATCCGAACGACACATGATTAGTCTCCGTAATAGAAATGAAGCGAGCTCCCAGGGAGATAATCAGCTAATCACGTTGCAGAGGGTGTTCAGTGCTCTTCCGCAACAAATGTGGTATTCTGTTGGTCCCCTGATGCCTTGCGTTAATTTGCACGTGGAGCATCATCTGTCCCAGCACCTGCTGATTTCAGATGCGTCAGCATCCTCAGTCACCACAGCCTGACACCCTCCAGGTACTGGGCTCAACTCCAGGCCCTCAGGGGATCAGACCTGATTCCAGAATAAGAGAGATCACAGTGTTGACTGGCTTGTTTATTTGATTAAAAAAAAAAAGAAAAAAGAAAGAAAAAATCTGTTACAAAACAAAAGAGTTGAAGAAGCAACCCCCTGGGGCCTGGACGTGTTCCTGGTTCCATTATTTTACTTACATATTTTAAAATGTCAATGTGGAAAATCACATGACTGCTTAGCAACCAAATATATTGAGAAAATTAAATCTGAAAGACCCATGGTACCAAGCAGGGCTCTCAAGGGAGATACGGTAAACAGAAGAGTCTAGCATGAGGATGCTCAGGGCTGACTCCCCTCCGGGCCTGCACTTGATCCCTAACCATAATCATGGTTGATGTGCATTGAATATGTGGTGGGAGAGATACTATACAAAATGTCATACCTTCATTATCTCTTTTATTCCTTCCAACCACCCCAGAGGTAAATATAATAATTACCTCCATTTTCTCACAAGAAAACAGGCAGAGAGGTAATTTGTTGGTCAAAGTCACTCAGCTGGTGACCCACCATCTGAACTCCAGACCTTTGGATTTTCTGGTATTTATTCATACAGATCCTAGAGCACAGTTCTTTGTGAAAAAAAGTCCAAATAGTGCAGTTTACAGGAAAAGATGTCATTTGGAGCTAAATAATCTGACCATGACCTCAATTCTTTCCCTTCACTGAGAAACACATAGATCATTGGAGCCGAAGGATTGTGCAATAAGCTACTACCAAAGTGCCCCTTTCCCATATTGATTATTTTCAGCTGAAGACAATTAAAAGGAAGCAGATTCAAGAATAAGTCTGTCCTACCTCTATTTGTCTAAAAGCAGGACATAAATTTGTAAATGTACTCTACCAGGAGGGACAGAAGTCCACCTAGACCTAATCAGTTTCAAATAGCACCAATGGAGTCTACAGGGGCTTGAAGAAGTCCTATTCTTTTGTCCTGACGCTTCCCTAGGAATTGACCATTCTTTTGCTAAATGCTATGCAAGCCCCAGGCCTCACCACCCTTGGAGTTACACTTCCTGTGTATGTGAGATATATGCTTTAAAAAGTTATCATGTGGAGGCTAGTGTTGTGGCTCAGTGGTAGAGCACTTGCCTAGCCTGTATGAGGCACTGGGTTCAATTCTCAGCACCACATATAAATAAGTAAATAAAATAAGGATCCGTCAACAACTAATAAAAAGCATTTTTCTTAAAAAAAGCTATTGTTTGTTTTTCTCCTGTTAACCTGCCCTCTGTCAATCCAGTTTGCAGAGCCCCAGCTGGAGAACCTAAGATGGGTGCAGGATAAAGACATTTTTTCCTCTCCTACAGAGAGGACGTAAAGACCCCTGTTTTGTTGTTATTCTTACAAAATCAGTAAAACATCAATGTTTCAAAAAGTTTAAATGTATAAAATATGCAAATGATATATATGACTATAGAAAATGGAGCCCTGCCCCCATTAACAGAAATACATAGCTCCATTTATCACCAGGTGCCAGAAATAATTACTGTTAATACTTTTCTCTAAAACATGCCAAAAGGTAAATTTATAATTTGTTTATAAGATCATACAGGGCTGTGAATTGAACACAGGGCCTCATACATGCTAGGCAAGCACTGTTCACTGGGCTACACCCCCAGTCCACTTATTACATTTGATTTTCAGACAAGGTCTTGCTAAAATGCTTTGGCTGGCCTTGAACTTGTGATTCTCCTGCTTCAGCATGTACCCCAGATTACAGGCATGTACCACCGCATCTGGCCCAGTTCACAGATCGGGTTGCCTTTATTTGCAATCCTAGAATTGAATTCTAGAATCAGGCAGCACTTTTGTTTTTTCCCCTGGGGCACTGGGGATTGAACTAGGGCCTCACATAAGCTGGGCAAGTGTTCTTCCACTCCACACCCACAGAGAGTCAGTTCTAATGGGCTGAGCAGTGGAGGTTGGTTCTCTAGATGGAATGGGGCTGAATAAAGCAGAAACAAAGGGGAAATAAAAAGAGCAGATTTGTCATTTCAAAGTTACTTTCCTTGGGGGCTGGGGCTGTAGCTCAGTGGTAGAGCGCTTCCCTTGCATGTGTGAGGCACTGGGTTCAATCCTTAGCACCACATAAAAATAAATAAGTAAAATAAAGGTATTGTTTCCATCTACAACTAAAAAATGTATAAAAAAAAATAAGTTACTTTCCTTGTAAGGTGGGAACAGAATGACAGAAAAGCAGAAAAATAACTGATTGGGTAACACCAGGTCACTCCAGGCCACTTGTCTATAAAGATGAAAACAGAGGAAACTTCATTATCCTGCTGATTGAAACTGGCCTGCTTGGGAAATTCAGCTGTTATCTCTCCTGATTTCTTGGAAGGTCAGATAACAACTTCGTTTCTGTTTGGTGACTGGAATTTCAGTATGAATAATTCCATTTTGATTTTTAGTCTGGTCTGTTGGAGTAGGGTAGGAACCTAGTCCAAAATCTCCTATGATGTTTACGTAACATATATATATTTCTTAAAAATAAATGCAGCCAACTTTGGTTTCCAGCCACAACACCCAGTGCTTGCACTTAACAACGGTAAACACGAAACACCATTTTAAAAAGCCAAAAGTGGGGCTGGGGGCGTGGCTTCGTGTTACAGCTCTCACTCAGCACGAGTGAAGCCCTGGGCTCTATCCCCAGAACCACAAAATCAAAACAAAACTAAGCAACAACAATAAAGGTGAAAAACCGAGCTGGGTGAGGCGGCACACTCTGTAAAATCAGCAACTTGAGAGGCCAAGGCAGGAGGATCACAAGTTCAAAGCCAGCCTCAGCAACTTTGCAAGGCTCTAAGCAATTGAGTGAAACCCTGTTGCAATCAATCAATCAGTAGGGCTGGGGATGTGGCTCAGGGGTTAAGTACCCCTGGGTTCAACATTAGGTACCCCTCCCCCCCCAAAAAAAGATTGTTTGGGAGACAGAATTCCAAATCAGGTAAATAGATAAAAGTCTCTCCAGTAGATAGAGCTTAATTCTTCTTGAGTGTGGACTGTTCTTAGAGACCCATTTTCTGAAAACTATTGTACAGTAACTTTATAGAGAAAAAATTCGGCAGAAATTACTTTAAGTGATTTTACAGTTAAAATCACAAGTAATTTGCAAAAGGACCTGGATTCAATCCTCAGCACTGGGGACGGGGAATTAGTAATAAGTCCTGTTTACATTATGGATTCTCTGTTATGAAGTAGTAGGAGGGTCCTTTGTATCTGTGGCATTGATCCTTTCCAATCTCAAGAAAACATCAGCTGGGCGTGGTGGCACACGCCTGTAATCCAAGCAACTTGGGAGGCTGAGTCAGGAGGATCACGAGTTCAAAGCCAGCCTCAGCAACTTAGCGAGGCCCTAAGCAACTCAGTGAGATCCCGTCTCTAAATAAAATACAAAATAGGGCTGGGGATCTGGCTCAGTGGCCGAGTGTCCCTGAGTTCAATCCC
>JAJEJO010004504.1:281623-328553 GCA_020662805.1 Glaucomys volans | reverse complement strand
ACAAACCCAATCTGAGAGACATTCTACAAAATATCAGACCAGTACTCTTCAAAACTTTAAGGTTATGAGAAACCAAAACAAAACAGACTGGTAAAACTGTTGCAGGGAGTAAGACCCCAAGAGCCATGGCAAACAAGGGTGGTCCCCTGGATTAGTCATTGGTACAAAAAGAGGACATAGTGGAAAACCTGGTGAAGCTGGAATAGAATCTGCAGTGTGTGTGATAGACTACAATGACTGGTCTTGACAGAGATAACAAGGTCAGAAAAGATGTGACCATCAGGGGAATCTGGATGAAAAGATACAGGGAACTCTCATTCTATTTTGCAACTTCCCATAAATGAAAAATTATTCCATAATGAAATTTTATTTAAATTTTTTGTGTGTTTATTTGAAGATAGTGAGGACTGAGAATCAAAATCCCTGGAAAAAAGGGAGGTGCATGGAAATGAACCTGGCACTGTGCTCAGCTCCCCCTTGAAGGTTAGCCAACTTACGAGTGCCCTGTGCCAGAGAGGCTCACAGCATCCCCTTGGGATCAAGGCTGATTCATGAGCAGCACTAAACCTGGGGACTTGGAAACTGAGAGAAGCCTCAGAGGTCTCGCACTGCTGAGGAAACCCAAGTTGGAGTTCAGGGTTCACGAAAGAGTTAGAAAAGACCCCACATCTCCAATTAGGACCCTGGGAGATGTCCTAGGAATAAGTGTGAAATGGAAATAACCTGATCCTTCTAAGGACTAAAACTTGGTTTCAAACCAACTCAGGCTCAGACTGGATTAAGGAAATCTGCATTTATTTGAACTGCCAGCCAAAAGCAAAAATAATTCTCTCTGGAAGAAACATCATCAGAGTCTCATGTTATTTCTACAGGTTTTTTAATACACAATGCCTAGAATTCAGTAAGATTTAAGTGGCACACGGGATCTGGGGGAAAGGTCAAACATACATGTAACTGGAATTGCAGAAGAGAAAGAGAATGTGACTGAGTGATAAGCCTCAAGTCATAGACCCAAGAAGCTCTGTGAAGGACAAGAAGAATCAATATAAAGAAGGACACAATTAGTTATACCATACTAAAACTGCAGAAAATAAAAGTTAAAAATTCTTAAAAGTAGCCAGAGAAGAAAAGAATATATTTTCAAAAGAGTAACAATAAAACTGATGATTTTTCAACAGTAATTATGAAAGCCTAGAGGATAATCCAATGGAATCTTTTTTTTTAAAGTTGATGGACCTTTATATTATTTATATGTGGTGCTGAGAATCAAACCCAGTGCCTCGCACATGCAAGGCAAGCCCTCTACCACTGAGCCCCAACTCCTGTCTCTCCAATGGAATCTTCATGGAGTTTGAACAAAATATTGGACAACCTAGAATTACTTTCTCGGTGAAAATGTCTTTTAAGAATGAAGGTAAGATGAACATGTTTTTAGACAAGCAAAAACAGAGATGATTTATTTATATGGTATAGAAATAAAAGAAAGGAATAAATAAAAGGAAGCCCTTCAATAGGAGGAAGATTATTAAAGATGGAGGCCCAATAACTGAAGAAGGGATGATGGACAGCAGGAAGGTAAGAGTATGGTTAAACCTGATGACAACTGTCTACATAAAATAATAAAAGTAATGATGACGTCTCTTGGAGTTTAAAGAATATGTGGAATTCAAATACTTTTAAAATAATGGAGTAAGAATCTCCCCAAATCCCACTCTTTCATAAAAGCAAAGCATACACTGGCAAAAAAGAAAAAAGGAAGGAAGGAAGGGAGGGAGGGAGAGAGAGAGGAAGGGAGGGAGGGAGAGGAAGGGAGGGAGGGAGGGAGGGAGAGAGAGAGAGAGGAAGGGAGGGAGGGAGGGAGGGAGGGAAAGGAAGGGAGGGAGGGGGAGAGAGGGGAAGGAAGGAAGGAAGGAAGGAAGGAAGGAAGGAAGGAAGGAAGGAAGGAAGGGAGGGAGAGGATGGGAGGGAGGGAGGGAGGGAGAGAGAGAGAGAGAGGGAGGGAGAGAGGGAGGGAGGGAGAGAGAGAGAGAGGAAGGAAGGAAGGAAGGAAGGAAGGAAGGAAGGAAGGAAGGAAGGAAAGAAGGAAGGAAGGGGAAAAAATCAACTATTTCAGAATTTGGAAACCAATCATCAGCTTGCATCGATGAAAGATGCTTTTATTCTTTTATTGAAGAATAAAATTTGAATCTCAGGAAGAAGAGTGAGCTTTGCAGCATCCTAACTTGTCCTATTTCCATGCCCCTTCCTTAGACCCAGGGTGGGATTGAACACTAGAAGCCTCGTAGAGGATCACAACTTGCTGGAATAGATCCACCAGCTGAAACCTCCATGGTGCGGTAGAGAAACCTGAGCTATAACTGAGGAATTGTTAGAGGCTCAGGGTAGACAAGGCTGAGGGAAAAAGAAACTTCTGAGGGGTAGTCAGGATGTAGTTCAGTCGTATTTTGCCAGAGACTAACCTGACTGGGTTTTATCAGAACTTCACTGACCCAGGGAAGGCAAAAGTCAACTCCAACCCCTCTTATCACCCAAGAAGTAAAAACTAGGAAGTGAGGTGACATTCCATCCAGGTATAGGCTCACCAAGATTCAGACCTAGGCATAAGCCTATAGAATGCCCACATCTTAACACCACACTAACTAAAGGACTATTTTCAGCAATTCTTTTTGCCCAGTACAGCATGTCACCATGTAACAAAATTACAAGATGCTGTGTTTTGGATCCTAGATGTCTCCTTAAAGCTCAAGTGCTGAAGCCTTTGTCCCCATGCAACAGTATTCAGTCAGAGGCGGGGCCTTTGGCAAGTGATCAGATCATAAGGACTCTGATGACATGAAATGGATTATCCATTTCTGGATTCATAGCTTGAGGGATATGGGGGAGTGTGTTATTATAAAAGCAGGCAAGCTCTCTCTGATGCCTAGCCACCAAGAGGTAAGCAGCTTTGTTCCCCGACACACATCCTACTATTACGTTTTACCTTGCCATTGGTTAAAGCAATGGGGCCAAGCAACCACGGACTGAAACTTCTGAAACTATGAGACAAAATAAATACTTCTTCTTTTCGATTTGTTTTTTCCTCAGGTATTTTGTCACAGCAATAGAAAGCCGACTGAGACAAAAAAACATACTAAAAGGCAAAAATACAGTTTGAAGAAACAGCAAGAATAAGAATAAGAATATGTCAGAATAAGACATATCTGGCAGGTTTGTTGGAATTATCAAACCATAAAATTTAAAACAACTGTGATTAACATTCTAAGGACTGTAATGGATAAAGTAACAGGAGCAAAAATGAATGGGCAATATAAACAGAGAGATGGAACTTCTAAATAGAACAACAAAGAAATAAAAAACACTGTTACAAAAGTAAAGAATGCCTTGGATGGGTTCGTTAGCAGACCGGAGTAGCTGAGGAAAAACTGAGTTTAAACAATAGAAACTTTCAAAACTGAAAAGCAAACAGAAAGAAAAAAAACAACAGAACACCCAAGAACGGTGTGACAACTACAAAACACATTAAGTATCAATAAAGAGAAAACTAGAATGAGATAAAAAGAAAAGAACAGATGAAATATTTGAAGCAAGAGTGACTGTGAATTTTCCCAAATTAATGTCAGACACCACAGATGGAGTCTGGAGAACAGCAAGCCAGATGAATGACCCCAAAACGAAAAGCTCTACATAGGAAGAGCTCTACAAAACCAGAGAGTAAAAGAACATCTTGGAAAATGCAACAGGAAAAAAGCATGTCATCTATAGAGGAGCAAAGATGAACTGCATCCAACTTCTCAAAAAGCATCCGAGAAAGAAGAGAGCAAGTACAATATGTAAAGTGCTGAAAGAAAAAAGCCCACCAACCTAGAATTCTGCATACGGTGAACATGTCCTTCAAAACTGAAGAAGAAATAAAGGCTTTTTCCAACAAAAGTTGAGGGAATTTGTTACTAGCAAGCCTGTCACGTGAGAAATGTTAACAGACGCTCTACAGAGAGAACAAAAATAATACAAAAAAGAAAAAAAAAACCTCAGTTCTAGATGAAAAAAAATTTCTTTTAATTTTTAAAAGTGATGAATCTAACAAACAACTGTTTAGAATAAAAGCAACAATGTATTCAATTACAAATGCTTATGTGTATATGCATATATTTGTGAGTATGTATGCTTATATAAAAGAAAAATGAATGACAGCAATGATACAAGGGACCAGAGGGAGACATTAGAAATATCTTGTTATTATAAGGCACTTGCAATGCCCTGGAAGCAGTTCAGTCCTACATGAAAGTAGATTGAGTTGTAAATGTTTATTGCAAACTCTAGAGCAATTACTAAATAAAACAAAAAAGAAGGAGAAAGAGGAGGAGGAGGGGGAGGAGAAAGAGGAAGAAAGGAAAAAAGGAAGAAAGAAAGAAAGGAAGAAAGAATTATAATATACTAAGATAAGAGAAAATGCCTGAAAAAACCACAATGAAAAAAATCAAAGACAAAAATAGGAATAAAGAACAAAGTCAATAAACAGAAAGAGTTATAAATATGGTGGATTATAATAGTTATATCAATAATTACTTTGTCAATGGTCTACATTCACAAATTAAAAAACAAAGATTTTTACATTGGTTCAAAACACAAAACCAAACTATATACTGTTTACAAGTCCACAATAAATTTTAGAACACATATAGATTAAAAGTAAATGGATGGAGAACAGGGTGTGGTGGCACATTCTTATAATCCCAACAACCGAGGAAGCTGAGGAAGGAGGATTGCAAACTCAAGGTCAGCCTCAGCAACTTAGCAAGACCCTCAGCAACTTAGTAAGACCCTGTCTCAATTTTTAATGTCATTGTTAATGATGAAAAATTCAAAGCTTTCCCACTAAAGTGGGGAACAAGGATAGGATGTACCCTCTCACTACTGTTTTATAACAGCATATTGAATGTTTGAGATAATTGAACAAGACAAAAAAAAGAAAGAAACATTGTAAAGGAAGAAATAAAACTGTCCTTGAAGATGAGAGGACCATGTAGTAGTAAAGCCAAAAGAATTGACAGAAAAATCCCTGAAAACTAATAAGCAATTATAGCAAGGTTACTGGAGACGAAATTGATATATAAAAGCCAATCACTTTTCCATAAATCAGCAACGAACAAATTGAATTTGACATTTAAAACACAATAACATTTACATTACTACCCCCCAAAGTGAAATTCTTAGGCATAAATTTAACAGACTATGTACAAGATGTAAGAGAAAAATTAGAAACTTTGATAAAATAAATTGTTAAGATTTAAATATGACTTGTCCTTACCAAAATTCATATGGAGGCTTTGTCTTCAATACAATGCTGTTACAAGATGATGGGGCCTTTAAGAGGCATTTGGGGCCGTGAAAGCTATGTCCTCACGAGGTGAATAAGGTAATTTGTGCAAGACTGGGTTACTTACTGTGAGAGTGGATTGTTACAGAGCAGGAGAGCTTCCCTCTATCTCGCTCACACATGAGCTCCTCCTACATGTGTCCTGCTTCCTCTTGTTTCTTTGCTGTGTTGTAATGCAACACAAGGCCCTCGATGGAAGCTAATCAGATGCCAGCCCAAGCTCTTGGATTTCCAAGAACTTAAGTAAACTTCTTTCTTTTATAAATTGTGCAGTTTCAGGTATTTTGTCATAGCAACACAAAATAGATTGACAGAAATTTTTAAAAACTGAGTAAGTGAAGGGTTGATCTATGATCATGAATAGGAATGCTCAATAATGTCAAGATGTGAGTTTTTCCCAACTTAATTCAGAGCAATCACAATCAAAATACCAACAAAATATTTGGTGGATATTGGCAAATTAATTCTAAATTTTTTATTTGTTCTTTTCAGTTATAAATGACAGTAGAATGTATCTTGGCAGATTATACATACACAGAGTATAATTTATTCTAATTAGGATCCCACTCTTGTGGTTGTACCTGATGTGAAGTTACCCTAGTCGTGTATCTAGGAAAGTTATGACCAATTAATTCTACCTTTCCTATTCCCTTCTCCCTCCCTTCCCTTCATTTCCCTTTGTCTAGTCCAATGGATTTCTATTATTCCCCTCCCAACCTCCCTTGTTTTGGGTCAGCATCCACAAATCAGAGAGAACATTCAGCTTTTGGTTTATTGGGATTGACTTATTTCATTTAGTATGATATTCTCCAGTTCCATCCATGCATTTACCAGAAAATGCCATGATTTAATTCTTCTTTATGGCTGAGTAATATTCCATTGTGTATATATTCCACATTTTCTGTATCCATTCATCCATTGAAGGACACCTAGGTTATTTCTATAGCTTGGCTATTGTGAGTTGAGCTTCTATAAACATTGATGTGACTGAGTCACTGTAGTACGCTTTGGATACATACCGAGGAGTGGGATAACTGGGTCAAGATTCTAAAATTTTTCTGGAGAGCAAAGGAAACAGAATAGCCAACACAATATTGAAGAAGAAGAATAAAGGCAGAGAGCTGTCATTACCCAACACCAAATTTTATTCTAAAGCTATGATAATCCATATGGCGTGGCATTGGCAAAACAGACAAATTGGTCAGAGAAATAGAATAGAGACCTCTGAAATAAACTCACAGAAATACAGTCAACTTGAAAGCACCCAGAAAAACCACTCAGGATCCAGAAACTCATGCAACAGATTTTATTAAGCGGACAGGCAGAGTGTGGGGGGTGGGGAGGAAGAGAGAGAGAGAGAGAGAGAGAGAAAACCAGAGTGCAGAGTTGTCTGCTCTCAGGGCTGGGGGAGAGAAAGAGAAAAGGGTTAGGGAGCTTCTCTTAAGTAGTGGAATTTAGCAACGATCGAACCAATGGCTGCAGAGAATGTTTGCAGGCTGACTAGTGGACCAATGGCTGACTGGGATGTTCACAGGCTGATGAGTTGGGTTGTAAGATGGGAGCGGGGAGGAATGCTGGTGGCAGCTGATGCCAATGCAACTGATTTTTGAAAAAGAAACAAAAACCAGGTACAGTGGTGCACACCTGTAATCCCAGCTACTCAGGAGACTGAAGTAGGAGGATCATAAGTTCAAGGTAAAAAAGGGCAATTTAGGGAGACTTTTTCTGAAATAAAAAGGCCTGGGGATGTAGCTCAGTGGTAAAGCACCATTGGGTTCAATCTCCAGTAATGAAAAAAGAAAAAAATAACTAAAGGAACAAAAGCCATTCACTAATTCAATGGAGAAAGGATAGAATTTTTCAGGAAATGGTGCTAGAACAAGTGTACATCTACATGGAAAAAATTTATCTGGGTACAGAGCGTATACCTTTCACAAATTAACCCAAAATGGATCATAGATCTAAATGTGAAATGTAGGCCAAAAGTCCTAGAAACTATAGGAGAAGATCTAGATGATCTTGCATCTGGCAAGAATTTTTAGATACAACACCAAATTCAGGATCCATGTATAAAAGAATAATAAGCTCGACTTCATCAAAATTTAAAATTTCTTCCTCAGAAAAGACACTGTAAAGAGAATAAAAAGGCAAGTCACAGACCATTAAACTTATTTGCAAAGACACATCTGATGAAGGACTATTATCCAAAATATTCAAAGGATTCTTAAAATTCAACAATAGTAAAACAAACAACCCAACTAAAAAATGATCCAAAGGTCTTAATAGACACATCACAAAGAAAGGATGGCAAATAAGCCCATAAGTAGATATTCCACATCACATGTCATCAAAGAAATGCAAATTAAAACTACAATGAAATATAACTACATCTGCTAGAAAGGCAAAAATCACTGGCCCCAAGAAATGCTGACAAGAATGTGGATCAATAGGAATTCTTCTTCATTATTGGTGGCAATGCAAAATGGGGCAATAACTTTGGAAAACAGTTGGCAGTTTCTTACAAAACTAAAGGTATTCTTACCATGTGATCCAGCAATCACACTACTTGGTATTTACCCAAAGGAGTTGAAAATGTACATCCACAGAAGAACTTGTTCGTGGATGTTCACAGTAGCTTAATTGGTAATTACCAAAAACTTGAAAGCAACCAGGATGTCCTTCAGTAGATGAATGAAAAAATAAACTGTGGTATATCCAGATGACGGAACATTACTCATTGCTTAAAAAAAAAAAAGCTATCAAGCCATAAAAAGACATATGGAAAAGTTTAATGCATACCAGTAAGTGAAGGAAACCAATAGGAAAAGACTTTATGCTGTATGACTCCACATAAATGACATTCTAGAATAGGCAAAACCATGGAGGCAGTAAAAAGGTGAGTGGTTGGCAAGGGTGATGGAGGAGGGAGGAATCAATAGTTGGAGCACAGAAGATTTTTAAGGCAGTGAAACTATTCTGTGTTAAACTATAATGGTGGATTCACATCACTAGACATTTGTCAAAACCCATAAAATGCATAACACCAAGAATGAACCCTGATGTAACCCATGGACGCTAGAGGATAATTATGTGTTAAATCAGATTCAAAAATTTTAACAAATTTACCACTCTAGTCCTAATCTTTCACGTGTAGCTGATATTTTGGCCAAATGCCCCCAGTACACATATGAAGCCCTCTGCAAAGAATGGAAGATTTTTGGTTCAAGAATTTAAGGAACTACTTAAAATCAGATTACTACAGTGATGCAGCCACATCAATGTTCATAGCTGCTCAATTCACAATAGCTAGATTGTGGAGCCAACCTAGATGTCCTTCAATAGATGAATGGATAAAGAAACTGTGGTATATATACACAATGGAATATTACTCAGCCATAAAGAAGAATAAAATTATGGCATTTGCATGTAAATGGATGATGTTGGAGACTGTTATACTAAGTGAGATTAGCCAATCCCCCAAATCCAAAGGCCAAATGGTCTCTCTGATAAGTGAATGATGATGCATAATGTGGGATGGAAGGGTGGCAAGAATGGAGGAAGGATAAAGAGCATAGAGGGAAGGGAGGGGTAGGGTCAGGATGGGGGAGTAAGAATAATAACAGAATGTGTGACAGACATCATTGCCCTGTGTACATGTATGAATGCACAGATGGTGTGACTCTACTTTGTGTACAACCAGAGAAACAAAAGCTGTACTCCATTTGTGTTCAATGAATCAAAACTAAATAAATTTTAAAAACCATAATTAAAAGCAAAATAATAATAAAATATAGAAGACAGGTTATCTCCAGGAAGACAGGGAAAGGAATTTGATCAGGGAGGGATATATGAGTTATCAGGATATACTAATTTTTTTCCTTACACTAGATGGAAGACATAATTGTTCTGTATTTTATGCTCTTATTCACACTTTACACATTTAATTCTGTTTGTTTTTTTATGCTTTAGTGGCAGATGGTCACAATAAAATCTTATTTTATTAATTTAAAAAAAAGAATTTAAGGAACTATCTCTCCAATTAGTAGCTGAGTACTAGGAATCACAGAACAGACTTCAGGGATCACATATAACAAACGACGCAGCATTAGACCATAAAACAATTAGCAGCAACAATAAATCCTTGGGATAAAATAAGTCTAATTTCCAGAGTTGTCACATTATATTATTTTAGATGTCCAATTTTCAAAAAAAATAATTGTGATGTATACAAAAAAACAGGAAAGAATGTTCTACATGGGGGTTGGGGTAGGGGAAGCATTCAATAAGAAACTGTTCCTAAAGAGGTTCAGATTTTGGACTTGGTAAAAAATTTATTTATTTTTCACAGAAAAGTCAACTTAATATATTAGTTAGGTTTTGTGAGAGATAACACATCATATATTTATGGTCTCACCAGTAATGATTCCCATGTGCAATTGGCATTTCAAAAATGGAAGTTTTGTACATATATATTCCATGTGTATGTGTGTGTGTATATATGTATGTGTATATATATGTACACATATATATAACAAATACGTTGCTTGGTCTTTAATTTCTAAAGCACACTTATTCACACATTGATTGACTGTAATACATATAAACATTCTTTTACCACGGGCCAGATTATCTACATTATCTCAACTATACAAAAAGAAAACAAGTCCAAAATAACACTAAGGGATTTCCTCAGCTTACACTACAAAACTAAGTATATATATAAATCTATATTTAAATCCCTTAATTCCCATTTCATTCTTTTGGCTAAATTTTATACAGATAATACTCTTCTATTTTCCACTCATATTCACTCAAGTCAAACCTCCTCCTCCTCTGGTCATCAAGTGTTCCAAGACATCCTTCTAAATTTCTCTGGATGTGATCTCTTCACTAATTTCCTTTTGCAAGTCCATTTCTTCATAAGTCTGGCATGTGAGATTTTAATTGCTCTGTCATGGTTTTTCCTTCTTCAGTCAGTGGTGACAGCTCCAGGTTTGTTTGCTTTTGTAGTTCTCATATCAAGGTCATAGTCATATTCAAAGCAGTGTAAAGGTGGCTCTTAGTCTCTTTCTGCTCAACAGCAACTGGTTTAAAATGTGCACATAAAGCTTGATAGACTTTACCACTGACAGTTCCTTTAGGACTGCAACTGAATTTTTCTGGCCTGCTGAATCAGAATGATTTGTCTTGTCATATTCCAGCCTGTACTGAATGTGATCCAGATCAGAGTCAGCTTTCTGGAACATCAGCTCAAACTTATCGACATCTGTCTCCAAGTTGAGTAGTTCAAAAAATTCTTTACAGAAACTATTTTAAGTACATTAAAAGTACATTAAAAGAACTTCAGCAAACCATGTCTAAAGAACCATAGTATCACAACATTTTTTTTTTTGTTTTGTTTTGTTTGTGGTGCAGGGGATTGAACCCAAGACCTTGGGCATGAAAGGCAGGCGCTCTACCAACCAATCTATATCCCCAGCCCCAAAATAATGTTTTAAGAGGTAGAATGTAGCTCAATGGTAGAATTCTTAACTAGCATACCTGGGTTCTGGGGCTTAATCCCCAGCACTGTGAACAAAAACTCACTAACTAGTTAAATAAATGAATAATATTTTGTCAAATACAGAATACCTTTAAGGAGACGGAAATCATTTTTAAGAAGAAAGTATGGAGTTGAAAAGTACAATAAAAATTCACTGAAGTAACAATGTAGCAGATTTGAACTGTAAAAAAAAAAGAATCTGCAAACTTGAAGATAGGCCAAGGAGATTATCCAGTCTGTGGAACAGAAAGGAAATAAAGAATGAAGAAAAATAAACAGAATGTTAGGAATCTGTGAATAAAATTATGTCAAACATATACATAATGGGAACTCTAAAAGACATTGGAAGATAAAAGGGCAAAAAAAAAATTTTAAAAAGCTAGGGCTGGGGATACAGCTCAGTTGGTAGAGTGCCTGCCTTGCAAGCACAAGGCCCTGGGTTCAATCCCCAGCACCACACACAGACACACAAAAAAAAGCTAATAGCCAAAAATTTCCAAAATTTGATTTGAAAAATCATCTGTGCGTCCAAGAAGCTTACTGACTCAAAGGAGAATAAATTTTAAAGATCCACCCCTAGAAACATTACTGAAAAACTGTCAAAAGTCAAAGAGAGAATCTTGAAGGCAGCCAAAAAAAAAAAACAAAAAAACAAGGTTTTGACATTTGACATATAAGATTAACCCAGTAAGATTAACAGCTGACTTCTCATCAGGAACCATGAAGTCTAGAAGGCAGTGTGATTGTATATACAACATTATGGGTGGGAAATGACTACCAACCAAGAATTCTGGGGATGTGGCTCAGTGGTAGAGCAAACCTAGGTTAACACCCAGTATCAAAGAAAAGAAAATGACAGGAATAAATCTTACTCTTTTAGTAACTACACTAAATGTAAATGAATTAAATCCCTATTAAAAAGCAGGGATTGGCACAATGAAGTATTGTAGTATATATATGCTGCTGAAGTGAGCACTCAACAATGGAGTATTTTAAATGACCCAACTCTACACTATGTACAAAGGGTTTATTTTTGCTAGTTATTATTTTTGCGGTGCTGGGGATTGAACCCAGTGCCTTAGTGCTTGTGAGGCAAGCACTCTACCAACTGAGCTATATCCGCAGCTACAAAGGTATTTTTTAGGTTAAAAGTTAAAGGATTTAAAAGATTGATTGCATAAATACTAACCAAAAGAGATCTGGAGTGGCTACAATAATATCAGACAAAGTAAACTTTAAGCAATAAAATTTTACAAGAGACAAAGAAAGGCACTGTTTGTTAGTTTGGTGGAGGTGGTGGTGGTGGTGGTGGTGTGGTGTGTTACTGGGGATTGAATACAGGGGATGTATTCATGCTAGGTAGGCACTCCACCACTGAGCTATATCCCCAGCCCTCAAGAAAGGCATTTTATAGTAATGAAAAGTTCACTCCATCAGGATGATGTAACAGAAAAGTAAGGCATTTTATAGTGATGAAAAGTTCACTCCATCAGGATGATGTAATAGAAAAGTTAGATATATGAAAGTGGGAAATATACGTGACATAACAGAGCCAAAATGAAATTGGAGAAGTTATGCTCATACCAGAAAAAGTAGCCATAAGCTAGAAGTATTTTCAGGAAAAAAATGTAGGCATTTCATTTCAACATAAGGATCAATCCTCCAGAAAGATTTAACAAGTCTAAATTCCATGTACCTGATGACATCTCCTCTACTAATACAAAGTGAGATTTTTATAATTAAAAGGAGAAATAGACAAATCCACAATTGTACCTGGAAATTTTAACACACTGTTTTTGGTAAGCAAATAGAACAAATAAACAAACAAACAAAAAACCCAATAAGTAGACATAGAGCTTGAGGGGCTGGGGAGGTAGCTCAGCAGTAGAGCACTTGGCCTAGCATGTGCAGGACCCCAAGTTTGTTTCTCAGCACTGCAAAAAATAAAATAAGATATACTACTTAAGCAATAGTTAACACCTTTCACCCAATTAACAGATATAACACTATACTCAACAACTGATAAATAGATATTCTTTCCATGTGCACATGGAAAAATTTTAAATGTTTCCAAAATAAGTCTCAACATATTTCAGATGATAGAAATCATATGGGGTTATAGTGTGTGTGTCTCTGCAATGAAAACATGCTAGATATAAATTATAGCAATGTGGGATGCTATCCTTATTTAGCAGAATCAGAATAGATTGAGCAATAGGATGCAGAGGCCTGGCTTCCAGGAACTAACAGCCATGGAGGTCTGTCCCATATTGCCGGAAGCATGTGGTGCCGTGTGGGAGTGGTTCTGTCTCCTTCTGGAATTTTCCCCCTAAGAGAATGGCTCCCCTGACTCCACCCTATCCGTCCATCACAGAAGACAGCTCCCCCTGGTCTTGGCCCCCTTTACCTGTGTGTCTATAAATAAGAGAGTTGGGCTACTCCATGCTGTCAGAGGCCAGAGCTGGTATGGCCAGACCTGTCATGCCCCACTCATTTAAAAAGAGTATTGGCTCTTGTGTGTTTATTGATTAGATAAGTTTATGGGAAATTGATTGATAAATAACCAACACTATCCTCGGGCAGTTAACCCTTTTCTTATCCACTTGGGATGTGGCTGAGAGACCCCCACAAGCAAGAAGGTTAGAAAACCTACTCAAAGCCGGGCGTGGTGGCGCATGCCTGTAATCCAAGCGACTTGGGAGGCTGAGTCAGGAGGATCGCAAGTTCAAAGCCAGCCTCAGCAACTTAGTGAGGCCCTAAGCAACTCAGTGAGACCCTGTCTCTAAATAAAATACAAAATAGGGCTGGGGATGTGGCTCAGTGACCAAGTGTCCCTGAGTTCAATCCCTGGTTCCAAAAAAAAAAAAAAAAAAAGAAAACCTACTCAAGAGTTTGCAAACTAAGCATTTTGTTTCTCAATAATCTATCAATCATAAAAGAAATTATGATAAAAATTAGCAAATCTTTTGAAGAGAATTATAATATAAAAACCTACCAACACCTCTTGGCTGCTATTATGGCCATTTTATAGAAAAAGTCATAGCATCAAAAGCCTGTATTAGAACAAAAAGTGATGAAAATCAATTATCTAAACATATGCATTGAGTAACTAGAAAATAGCAAATTAAGTGCAAAATAAGTAGGAGAAAGATGACAACAAAGATCAGTGAAATTGAAAGCAAATGTACAATAAAGACTACCCAGATATTCAAATTTATAGGAACCTAGCAAGACTGATAAAGAATAAAAATAGACAAGACACAAATTACCAATAGCAGGAACAAATGAGAGCATCATTAGAGATCCCACAGGTCATGCAACTTTTACCCCCAAGTCTGGAAAGGAAATTGCAAAAAACAAAAAAAAGAAAAAAAAAAAAAAGGAAGACTCACCAATCCTTCTCAGAAACACAGAGGGAAAAAAACCTAAAGAAATAAAATGGCAAATTACAAAATCAAATCTGGCAATATATAAAAAGGATAATGTATTAGTTGGACTCCAGCTACTCAAGAGGCTGAGGCAGGAGGATCACAAATTTCAGGTCAGCATGGGCAACTCCTTGAGACCACGTCTTAAATAATAAAAAGGGCTGGGGTGTAGCTCAGTGGTAAGAGCATCGGCATGTTCAACCCCTAGTACTGAAGAAGAAAAAAAAGATAACATCAAGGCCAAGTTGAATTTATTTCAGGAATGACAGATCAGAATAACAATTAAAAATCAGTCACTGTAACTCAGCATATAAGGATAAATTTGCATAATACAGAAAAAGTATCCGCCAAATTTAAATTCAATTTACAATAAACACATAACAAACTGGGAAGGGAAATGAAGTTTTCTTTTCATTTTAAGAAATTATTTCAGGCTTACAGAAAAGTCATAGGAATAGTGGAGAGTTCCTATACACTCTTCATCTAACTTCCCTTAATCATATCAGCTTAGTTAGCTATACTGTAGTTATTGAATTCAGGAAATTAACATTGATACGATATTATCAAATAATTCATAAACCTTATTAAAATTTATCTGAATTTTCCATTAACATCCTTTTTGGGTCCAGGATCCAACTCGAGACTTCACCTGGCATTTAACTGTCCTGTCTACTTATCTTCCTCCAATCTGGGCTAGTTCCTCCATCTTCCTTTGTCTTTTTTTTTTTTTTTTTTTAACCAGGGGTTGAATTCAGGGACACTTGGCCCCTGAGCCACATCCCCAGCCCTATTTTGTATTTTGTTTAGAGACAGGGTCTCACTGAGTTGCTTAGGGCCTCGCTAAGTTGCTGAGGCTGGCTTTGAACTCGCGATCCTCCTGTCTCAGCCTCCCAAGTCACTTGGATTACAGGCGTGCGCCACCACGCCCGGCTTTCCTTTGTCTTTATAACCTTAACTGTGGTGCTGGGGATCACGCCCAGAGCCTCTCAAATGCTAGGCAAGCGCTTCACCACTGGACTACGCCCTCAGTCCCCCCTTAGCACTTTCTGAAGAGTACTTCATTTTGTAAAATAGCCCTGAATATGGATTTG
This sequence comes from Glaucomys volans, assembly GCA_020662805.1. NCBI lineage: Eukaryota > Metazoa > Chordata > Mammalia > Rodentia > Sciuridae > Glaucomys > Glaucomys volans. The sequence goes on along the minus strand of JAJEJO010004504.1, from coordinate 313,115 downwards.
TCTGATGTTTTCTCATGATGAGATTTAGGTTATGCAGTTTTGTTAAGAAGATTACAAAGTGATGCTCTGCCCAAGAGAACTTTCCTAACCCGTTAAGGAACATGTTAGAAATACCTACTGCTCACATCGTGGTCAAGGAGGAGGGCTGCAGTTTTAAAAGGGGGAATAACAAGGGTTGGTGAGGTTGTGGAGAAAGTCAAACACTCACATATTTCTGGCAGGAATGTAAATTGTTCAGCCATTGTGAAAGACAGTTTGGTGGTTCCTCAAAAAATTAATTAATACAGGGTTGAAATTGAACTCCTAGGTTATACCCTAAAGAACTGAAAATGGGGACGCAAAACAAAAAATTCAGTGGTGCACACCTGTAATCCCAGGGGCTCCAGAGGCTGAGGCAGTAGGGTCTTGAGTTCAAAGTCATCCTCGACAACAGCGAGGCGCTAAGCAACTCAGTGAGACCCCGTCTGCAAATAAAATACAAAACAGTGCTGGGGATGGGTTTCAGTGGTCGAGTGCCCTTGAGTTCAATCCCTGGTACCCAAAAACACAAACAAAAAAATTTTCAGACACGAGCAGTCATAGCAGCACTGTTTGCTATAGCCAAAAGGTGAAAACAGCCCAAATGTCCTTTAACAGACAAAATGGACAAATTGTGGTATGTGCACACAATGGTTCTTCCACGGAAAGGAATGTTACAGTATGCTTAAATCTTGAAAACATCCTGCTAAGTGAAAGAAGTCAGACATAAAATGTCCAGATTGTTTGATTTCACTGACATGCAATTCCAGAACAGTACATCCACGGAACGAGCAGGGAGGTCTTGGGGAGTGAGGAATAATTGCTTATGCTCTACTTCACAGTAGTAGCAATATTTTGGATTAAGTAAATACTGCTCTGGTGTATTAGTTTATCTTTGTTACTATAACAAAATATCTTACGCAGGTGAATTTTTGAAGAAAAAGGGTCTATTAAGCTCACAGTTCTAGAGGTTGAAAATGCAAACAGCATGATGCAGGATCTGATGAGGGTCCCTCAAGACACCATCATGTTTTGGCAACAGCAGGAGGGTTTGTGGGGGAAAAAGGTTACATATCAAAGCAAACGGTCAGAGAAACTGGGGACCCACAGTTCCTTCTGATGGACTGCTCCCATTCGACCTAGGGACCTCCCACCAGACCTCACCTCTTAAGGGTCCCACCTCTGAATACCACCACCCCTGGGGACCAAGCTCCCAGCACAGGAACCTTGGAGGACACACATCCAGCCCACGGCCTGTGGTGAGGGTACAACATTGTGAATTACTAAATGCTACTAAATCATTCGTTTCAAAAACAAAATGGTCCCCAACTTAGAGTGACTCAACTTCTATACACATTCAGTAGAAACCAAAGTTCAAATTTTGATCTTTTCTTCCCATGGTCCCATACTGTATGGCAATGCAGGGCAATGACAACAAATCAAACTCCCAGTCAGCACATGATCCTAAGTGTCATAAAGGCCAGTCCCCTACCTCAGACCATGTTGCTAAGCTATTTTGTTCAGTAGGTTGGGTATACTTCAACTTACAGTATTTTCAACTTACTATGAGTTTATGGAACCATAGCACCATTATAAGTCTAGGCTCACCTATAGTTCATTTTATGTTGTAAGAACTTCATCACAAATTTTAAAATTGCAGGGTGATCATGATACTTAATGGTGAAAGTTTAAGAGCATTCTATTTTGATTAGAGCAAAGATACCAATTATCATCACTTCTATTTAACATTGTAGTAGAGGTCTTAGCCAATGCAAAAGTTATAAAAAATAAAAAAGAAGAAGAAGAAAGAAGAGAAGGAAAAGAGGAGATCAGGGGTGAAGGTAGGAAGGAAAGAAAATATAATAAGTAGAAAGATCAATAAGGAAAAAATAAAACTGCCATAATACACAGATGACCTTACTATATACCTAGAAAACCTAAATAAATCCATACATTACGTATGACAATCAGTAAGTGAATTTAGGACTGGGGAAGTAGATCAAAGGTAGAGCACTTACCTAGCATGCATGAGACCCCAGGTTCAATTCCCAGCGCTGCAAAACAAATAACCAAATAAATACTAAGAACATAAATGTGTAGGAAAAAAATACACCCAAACTGTGCAGAACCTCAACACAGAAAAGTATAAAGCTTACTGAGTGATATTAAAGAAGACTTGCTGCCGGGCACCTGAAATCCCAGCTATTTGGGAGACCAAGGCAGGAGGATCACAAATTCAAGGCCAGCCTGGACAACTTAGCAGGACCTTTTCTCAAAATAAAATAATAAAAAGGTTGGGGATGAAACTCAGAGGTAGAAAGCCCTTGAGTTCAATCTCACAATATAAAAAAAAAACAAATCGCTAAAAAGGAAAGAATATACTATGCTCAAGAATCAAAATACCCATTATTCTTAAAATGAATATTTAAAAATTCTTATTAGTACTTCCTAAATTATCTACAGATTTAATGTAATCACAGTTAAAACTCCAGCAGGTTTATTCTTTTTGTTTTATTTTGTTTTGCCGTCGGAGAGGGCAAAGGAGGAGCAACCTTGGAGGAGTTAGACTATGGAATTAAGACAATCTGTATTAATTCAAAGATATGCTAATAGGCCAACATAAAAGAATGAAGAATAAAGGAACAGCCCCCCACCTGTAGACAATGAGAACAGAGAGTGGCACACTGAACAGCTGTGAAAAGTGGCCCTGGGTCGGATGAATGACCTGTCCAGAAAAATAATAATGGTGAGCATTGGAGGTAAGACCTAAGTGGCAGAGCACTTGCCTAGCATGAGGAAGGCCTAAATTCAATCCTCAGCACTGAAAACAAATTGACCCGTGTTATCTCTGGCCATACTCAAAAGTCAAATCCAGGTAGATTGTAGATCTTAATGTGAAAGCTAGAAGACTAGCTGAGCATGGTGGTGCACCCCTGTAATCCCAGTGTTACGATTTGGATGTGAGGCATCCCCCGAAAGCTCACATGTGGCACGATGCAGGGACCTTAAGAGGAGAAATGATTGGGTGGTAAAAGTTTCAACCCAATCAGTGAACTAATCCCAGATGGGATTAACAGAAGCGGTAGGGTGTGGCTGGAGGAGGTGGGAATTGGGGCGTGGCTATAGGGTATATATTTTTGTATCTGGAGCGTGGAGCTGCTTCCCTCTGCCACACTCTTCTTGCCTTGGTGTTCAGCCTCACCTCGAGCCCAAGGAATGGAGCTGGCCTTCTATGAACTAAGACCTCTAAAACCGAGAGCCCTCAAATAAACCTTTTCTTTTCTACAATTGTGCTAGTCAGATCATTTAATCACAGCAATGAAGAAAAGCTGACTAAAACACCCAAAAATTGGGAGTCTCAGACAGGAGGGTAACAAATTCAAGACCAAATTCAGCAAGTTAGCAAAACCCTGTCTCAAAATAAAACATTTTAAAAGGGCTGGAGATGTGGCTTAATAGTAGCACAACCCTGGGTTCAATTTCCAGTACCACATGGGGAATAAACGTCAAACAAACACTAAAGCTTTTTAAAATGGCATAGGAAAATATATTCATGACCTTATTTTAAGTAAAATGTCTTAAACAGGACACAAAGAAGCACTTGCCATAGCAGAAAAATAGTTAAGTTGGGTTATACTAAGTTGAAGAACTTCTGTTTATCAAACAACCCTGTTAAGAGAGTAACAAGCTGGGTGTGGTGGCACATGCCTGTAATCCCAGTACTTGGGAGGCTGAGGTAGGAGGATCGCGAGTTCAAAGCCAGCCTCAGCAACTTAGCGAGGCCCTAAGCAACTCAGTGAGACCCTGTCTCTAAATAAAATACAAAATAGGGCTGGGGATGTGGCTCGGTGGCCAAGTGCCCCGGGTTCAATCCCCAGTACCAAAAAAAAAGAGAGAGAGAGTAACAAGACAAGCTGAGGAATGAGGGAAGATTTTTGCATTACATATAGCTGACGAAGGTCTAATACAGGTTGAATATTCCTTAACCAAAATGCCTGGGGCCAGAAAAGTTTGATAATTTGACGTTCGGGGGATTTGGGGATGTTTGTATTTACATAATGAGTTATCTCGGGGTTGTGACCCAAGTCTAAACATGAAATTTATTTATGTTTCATATACGCCATATACAAATAGCCTGAAAGTAAATTTTGCAATATTTTTAGTATACATTTGACACTCAGAACCCATCACTCAGAATTAGATGCAAAATTTTCCAGTAGTAGCATGATGTTGGTGCCTACGAAGTTTTGGTTTTGGAGTAGTCATGATTTCGAATTTTCAGATTAAGGATACTCAGCTTATATCTAAAACACAAAAGAACTTCAAGTTCATAAGAAAAAATGCACAAAATTAGAACACAAAAAAGGAAATCCAAATGGACAAAAAAAAAACCAAAAACTGCTAATCCTCCTTATTCATCAAGGAAACCCAAGTTAAAACCACAATGAAATACCCACCCAATAGTATACCCAAAATGGGCATGACATTGTCACACGCTGGCAAAGATGGGTGGAAATGAAAGTCTCAAACACTGTTGTTGTGAGTGGATGTTGGCACAATTTGGATGAATGGTTTGGTGCTACTTAGTAAGGCTAAATATAACTGGACCCTGTAACCCACCCAAATGGGCACACAGAAAAAGTCACGTGTGAGAACACTTATAGTGGCATTGTTTTGTGTGTGTGTGTGTGTGTGTGTGTGTGTGTGTGTGTGTTTTGCAGTGCTGGCGATTGAACCCAGGGCCTTGTGCTTGCAAGGCAAGCAATCTACCAACTGAGCTATATCCTCAGCCCTCTAGTGGCATTGTTTTTAATAGATGAAAAAATGGGAAAAAAAATCATGTATTCATAAGCAGGAGAATGGATGAACAATGTATATGAAAGCAACTTGTCTTTTTAAAAAATTTATCATGGACTTTCCCACTTACCGGCATACATAAATCCATGTTATTATCTTTAACAACTGCAAAATAATGTGTTTTGCTTAAAAATGCCCTTTAGTTCTTTAGAACTCTTACGTTGTTTCTTATCTTTTTGTAAAGAAGTGTTCCAGTTGAATATCCTAGCATATGCATCATTCTCATTGGACTATTTTTTTATTAGAATAAGTAACTTGAAGCTGAAATATCAGGTATGCATGTGGACAAGGAGTTAGATACACACTAACAACTTGTGTATCTAAATCTTCGGTTGTGAACTTTACCCACCCCACAGTCTTGGAGAGCAGCGACATCCTTGTCAACACCAGTTATTGTCAGTTATTTTGATTCCTTGCCACATTTGCTGGATGAAAAATCACTCCTCATTAGTTCTTTGATTATTTGGTTAATTACAACGTTGGACATACATTTATTGGCCATTTATAGTTTTTTATTGGCCTTTCACAGACTCTCATTTTGGAGATCTCTTTCTTTTTCTTTTTGTTCTTTTTAGATATATATGACAACAGAGTGTATTGTAACATATTATAATACACAGAGTATAACATATTATAATTAGGATCCTATTCTTGTGGTTGAACATGATGTGGAGTTACACTGGCCATTTATTCGTATATGAACATGAAAAGTTATGTAGGATTCATTCTACCATCTTTTCTATTTCCATCTCCCCTCCCTTCCCTTCATTCCCCTTTGTCTAATCCAATGAACTTCTATTCTCCCCCAGCCTTTCTGTGTGTTAGCATCCACATATCAGAGAAGGCATTCAGCCTTTGGTTTGGGCGGTTGGCTTATTTCACTGGGCATAACAGTCTTCAGTTCCATCCATTTACTGGCAAATGCCATAATTTCATTCTTGTGTATATATATTCTACGTTTTCTTTATCCATTCATCTGTTGAAGGGCACCTAGGCTGGTTCCATAGCTTGGCTATTGTGAATTGAGCTGCTATAAACATTGATGTGGTTGCATCACTATAGTATGCTGATTTTAAATCCTTTAGGGATATACTGAGGAGTGGGATAGCTGGGTCAAATGGTGGATCCATTCCAAGTTTTCTGAGGAATCTCTATACTGCTTTCCAGAGTGGTTGCACCAATCTGCAGTCCCACCAGCAATGTGTGAGTGTAACTTTCTCCCCACATCCTCGCCAACATTTATTGTTACTTATAGTCTTGATAATTGCCATTGGGAGTAGAGTGAGATGCAATCTCAGTGTGGTTTTAATTTGCATTTCTCTAATTGCTCGAGATGTTGGACATTTTTTTTTTTCATATATTTGTTGACCATTCGTATTTCTTCTTCTGTAAAGTGCCTGTTCAGGTCCTTTGCCCATTTATTGATTGGGTAATTTGTTTTCTTGGTGATGTTTTTTTGAGTTCTTTATATATCCTGGAGATTAATGCTCTATCCAAAGTGCAGGTGGCAATGATTTCTCCTATTCTATAGACTCTCTCTTCATGTTCTTGATTGTTTCCTTTGTGTGAAGAAGCTTTTTAGTTTGATACCATCCTATTTATTGATTATTGATTTTCCTTCTTGCACTTTAGGAGTCTTGTTGAGGAAATCAGTTCCTAAGTCAACATGATAGCAAGTTGGGCCTACATTTTCTTCTAGTAGGCATAGGTCTCTGGTCTAATGCTTAGGTCCTTGATGTACTTCGAGTTGATTTTTATGCAGGGTGAGAGATAGGGGTCTATTTTCATTCTGCTACATATGAATTCCCAGTTTTCCCAGCACCACTTGTTGAAGAAGCTATCTTTTCTTGGAGATCAGTTTCTGAGTGATTTTAAAATAGTTCTTCATATGTATGTGTGTGCATATATACATATATATATATATATACACATTTATATACAGAAAAAATATTTGTGTCACATGTAATAGAAGCATTGCTAATATCTTTACCATAGATGTGTCTATGAATGTAGATATGCACATGCTTGGAGCCTCACTAAGTTGCTGAGGCTGGCTTTGGACTGGCAATCTTCTTTTTTTGCAGTGCTGGGGATTGAACCCAGGGCCTTGTGCTTGCAAGGCAGGCACTCTACTAACTGAGCTATATCCCCAGCCTGGCAGTCTTCTTGCCTCAGCCTCCAAAGCCCCTGGGATTCCAGGTATATGCCTTTTTATCTGTTTTCTAGGTGAAGGTCACAGTGCCCATAAACATTGAAGGCAGAATTTGAACATGAGTTTGTCTTAATTTGTACCTTGTGGTTAATTTTAGCAAAAAACAGTAATTATCTCTGGATATTAAAAATGTAGGTTATCTTTCAATTTTATTTAGTTCCTTGTATTTTCACATGTATGTACAATAAGATAAGATAGTACAGTGATTAAGAGCAGGAACTCTGGACCCAGACTGCCTGGGCTCATACCCCAGGTCTTTTATTTCTTAGCTATATGACTCTGGGTAAGTTGCTTAACATCTCTGTGCTTCAGTTTACTTATCCATAAAATGGGGGAAGTAATAGTAACCAACTCTGTAAAATCATTGTGCAGATGCAATGAATTAAGTCTTGTTAATTAAACCTGGAGCATTGGTGGATATCTATAATCCCAGCTACTTGGGAGGCTGAGGCAAGAGGATGCCAAGCTTGAGGCCCGTCTGGGCAACATAGCAAAACCATCTCAAAATAAAATAAAAAAGGCTGGGGATGTAGCTCCATGGCAGCACTCTTGCGTAATATGTGTGAGACCCTGGGTTCAATCACAAGTACTGGGGGAAAAATGGGCTTGGTGAAGGGTGCTCAGTACAAGCCTTCTTTTTAGTAAACATGTATTGTTAACAATAAAAAGAAACCAACATTATTTTAAAATGGAAATATACTATTATTGAAAGGACAAGTAATGAAAAGCTATCAATTCAATCCCTCTGGAGAGCTGTCTTGGGCTTCTGTTAGCTGGGTCTCATACTCAGCTCAGTCAATCAAGCCCCAAGAGGACACAGCAGTCACATGCTCTGTCCCCAGCATAGGCCTCACCCCTTGTTTCCAAGCATCAGAGCTTTCTGATACCAAATAGCTTTTTAGGTAAAGAACAAATACTTGGCAGATAAAAATAAAAAGGAAAAGTGCATGATTCATTCTTCAGATGTTTTCTGAGTGCCAGTGAGGTGTCATTTACCTGGACAATTACTTCTGCCATCTTGAAGGACCCACTGCGTTCTGGTTACTTAACAGGCATTATCTCATGGAAAACTACCAACCACTCCATGAAATAAGCTATTTCACAGAGGAGGAAACTGAAGGTCAGAGAGATAAGTGACTTGCCTAAATCCCTAAAGCCAGTAAGCAGCAAGGCTCCCCTTGTCCAAAAGTGGCTTGACACTGCCACCTTCTCTGACTTGCTTGCTGTATCCGCCATGGGTTTGCTGAGTTCTAAGTTCTGCTGTGTTAGACATCTGTCATTGGAAGGACTGTATTCAAGGGATAGAGGTGGGTCTGCTATAGCTCTTCTGGACTCATAAACAACACACACACACACTCCTACTTCCCAGCCTCTTCTACAAAGGAACATTATTTAGGAAAAAACTGGGGCTTTGAAGAAAGTCTGGCCAGGCAAGCATCCTAAGGCAGCCAGCTAGATTTCCTGCAGCCTCAGGCCAAGCACCCACGCCTTCAGGGAAGGAAAGGGCCTCTGGGCTCGCCCTCTCTGGGGTCCTGGTGGGAGCCCTGGCTAGTGGTCTCGCTGTGCTCTGCTTCTCAGAGCCAAGCCAGGGCTGCCTAGGCACTGCACCAAGCAAGGCCCACGTGTCCAGCAGCTTCCTCCAAGTCTCTGTCAACAGACCTTCCGGCACCAAGTGACTCTGCCCACAGCAGCCTCTGACTGCACCTCTGGTACCTGGGGGCTAAGGTTCTTGCTGAAGTGCCTCCATCTACTCTGCAGGTCATTGCAGCTCCACAGCAGAGCCCCTTCATCCCCCACACCCTCCTGCACGAAGCCCTCTGAACCCCCAGCCCATAGGCAGTACTGCAGGAATGGGCTGAGTGCCCCCCTAACCCAATCCAGCATCCCACTCTCTTCAGGTCTGAGTCGCACCTCCTCTTTCTCTTTCATCCACAAGTCCTTTTGCTGAAGCAGGAATGAGGTCATTTTCACTTTTGAGTTCCTCATAGCCCAAGACCTGGGCTTGGAGAAAGTGTTTGATAAAGGTTGGTGATGTGTGAATGGGAACTAAACGGCCCCATGAAGGAACATTCAAAGGAACACACCTACAACACTCCTTTAGAGGAATTTGCCTTGAACGGCTGAATGCTTTGGGTTATGGGAGGAAAATCTGTACCTGAGACCGAGCTCTGCCCTGGCCAGTTTGGGTTCCTTCTTGCCTTTGGATGCATCACAAATAACCTTTCTGAACTGGGGTTTCCTCAGCTGTGACAAATGGACTTCTAATACACTCTGGCAGTCCTCACGGGCTTGGAGGGAGGGAAGAGTAGAGGCCATGCAGGAACCCACATGGTGACAAGCAGTCCTTATTTTGCTTTCAAGGCAGGATAAAAAGAAATGAGAGGTAGAAGGCAGATAAAAGGAAGGATAGGAAACTGTAACTTTAACCTAAAAGCCTCATGCTAAAGTTCCAGTATCTCTTCTCCCCAGGCCAGTTCTCTCTCCCAGGCCTGTCATTTCCACATTTTTGGAAAATCTACAAATCTTCACTCACAATCCTAACACTACTAAAAATTCACCCACATGTAAAAATTGACCTGTCATTGTAAATTAATCCCGTAATGCATGCACTCTTAGAATAGGTTGAGCAAAGATAAAAAACCTCAAAGAGTGCTTTCCTAACATTATCCGTCCATAGACAATGGAAGAGCCGTCATCCTAAGGATCCTGAGTATTGTCATAAACTGTATTGTGATCACCAGACTGAGGTCATCCCCCAGTCCTTCCCATAACCACCCCTCACTAAGTTTCTTTTAAAAGTCTGGGGGCCCCAAAGCATGTCTGATTCTTGAGATAGCCCACATTCTTCCCTGAATGAGTTTCTGCTTTCCTAAATAAATCTGTGTCTCTAACTGACACAACTTTAAATTCATTTCTGTGACATTTGTCAAGACCTCCATTTGTCCCAAGTTGAGATTCCCTTCTCCGGGAACCTCTCAGACTTCCTCCGGTGACAGTTTTTCTTTCACTCTAAACTACAGTGACATACCAGGGTGGAGATAGGGGGCAGAGCACATCTCATTCAGGTCCTGGGCTCAAACTATACATAACAGGTCCCCTTTTTCCTCACTGGCCCCAGGGAAAAGCTGTGATTCAAACTCCAAACTCCCCGGGCCAAACACTGAGGACAGGAGCTCTGAAGTTCTGAAGTCTTGCCTCACTCTATCCTAGAAGTCTGTCCTCTTTCCCACAAGCCTCAGCTCCCTTCTGGAAGGTCTGAGGAAAGGGAAGGATTAGAGGCCTTCCAGCACTGGTAACAGGTGCCTCCCAGGGGACCTTTAAGTCTGGGCAGTGGCCTGCCAGCCACGTCCAAAGCTCTGAGGTCATTTCCCCTGATACCAGAGGCTTGGCACTTGCCAGAATCCTTGGTGGACTGGAGTGCCAGGATGCCCCAGATCTGACGTCTCCACCCTGGCGCCTGGGAAAGAGACCTGGGAGGAGCAATCCTTCTCTGGTTGATCAAAGCTTAGGCCCCAATGTAGGGCAGGGTCCCCTGAGGTCAGGAGAGAGGGAGGACACTGAGCAACCCAGCCCCTGCCTGTGCTCTGAAAGATGGACCTTCGGCTCAAGGGCACCTTACTGGTAAGGGAAAGAGCAAATCCCTTCTGCGACCTCAGCTCTGAAATGAGATCCGGTCCCTAGCTTGCAGCCCCTTTATTGTTGACACCACCAACTGTTGCTAAGAGACGAAGCGGGCATTGGAGGTGTTGGCAGGAGGGGACCCCCAGGGTGCCATGCAGAGCCTGGTCCCTGGCAGCTGCTTGGGGCTCTGCCCACATACTTGGCCCTCTGCAGGGGCCAGAGGTCTCAGCCAGGAGCCAGTGGCTTCTCTGAGAAATCACTTTATATCACGTAGGCCATGCCTGGCAATCCTCAGAGAGGAGGGGAGGGCTCCTGGGGAGGACAAGGAGCAAGCCAGCAAGTGACGTGACCTCTTTGAACTTGTTTCCTTCTCAATAAAATGAGGATAATTAGACATCATCAACTGACCTCCCAGAGTGATTGTTTAGGATTAAAAGAGAGAATGGCCAGAGAGTTGAGTTGTAGGGTGGAGTTCATGCCTGACATTATTATTATAAATAAAAGGATTAGGGTTAGGGCAGCCTGGAAAGCAGAAGAGACCCCCAGCATCCACTTGGCCAAATCAGGTTTGCCAAATTATGGGATAGGTCCTCATCCCATTCTGTTATAAATTTATAAATATATATATTATCAAATGATTACAAAAATTACAAAGTAGGGTATTTCGCATGTTAGTTTGTTAAATACAATCAACATAAACTCTATGAATAAATTTTTTGTTTTATGAATAGCCTGGAAAGTTATCCCCCCTCCGTTAATAACAACCACATCAAGAGGAGATTATGGGTAGTTCTTATATTATTCTCTTTGCTTGTCTGTATTTTCTGTGTTTTCTGCAGTGATTGATTGTTTTTAATAAATGATGTGTTCTTTTAGTGGGGACTTCTTCAACCCTGGTGTCTATAAGAGGATTGGGAAGTCGAATCTTGTCCTCCAACTGAATGACCTAGGCCCTATTAAGGTGACCTCTCTGGGGCAGCAAACCCCCTGTGTTCAGAGGAATCTCCCTGGAAGATCACTGTAGTACAGACAGACAGACGATCTGGACAAGGGAAGGGATTCAGATTCAGAAATCAGCAGGACCTGGGCTGTGGCCTTAGATTAGTCCCTAGCCTCCATCTCTTTATCTGTATAATGGAATCCTAATTCCTGCTGCCTGGGGTGGCGTGGGAATTCAGGATGATCTCTCTGGAAGCAGTGCCTGGCACATGGCAAATGCCCTCAAATTGTTAGCAATTATTCCTCAAAATTTTAAACAAAATAATAAAAGGAGCGCTGCTCTAGTTGCACGGAGAGCGCGTCCCTGCCACTATGCAGTGGACCTGCAGCAGCCTCCTGCGAAACCTGAACTCCGTAGAGCAGAGCCTGAAAAGCTCTGGAGTGGTGGATGTGGGAGCAACCGGCTGGGGTCAGGAGGTAGGGTGCCCAGCACCTCCAGTGCTGGAGAGCTGGCCTTGGCAGATTATTTTTTCTCTCTGTGCCTGGGGCTGATCTATAAACTCTATCTATCTGTGATTCTCAGTGGGAGGGTTGAAAACTTTTATGTGGGAGAAAGGGGAGAGTTTGCCTTGACACAATTTTTTTTTTTTCTTTTTAAGGCACTTGGGATGGAACCCAGGGCCTCGTGCATGCTAGGCAAATGCTCTACCTCTGAGCTCCATGCTCAGCCCCATTGCTGATGCTTTTTCTAGGCTAGAATTTCAACTCCTTCTCCAAACAGCCTTGCAGGTTAAACAGCTGGCAACACTCTCTGCTTAATGTTCCCTTTTACATACATTCTATATGCTTACGTATAAGCATCAGGTATTTTTGCAGTATTAGCCTCTACTGCATCTTCTAGGATTGCAACTTCTATGTACATCAAGGAAAAGGAGGATGTACTGCTCCCCACCAACAGATACCAAAATTCGAGAAGGCTCAAGTCCGTAATATAAAATGCGGTAGCATTTGCATACAACCTGTGGACATTCTCTGGTATACTTTAAATCATCTCTAGATTTCTAATGATACCTAAAGCAATGTAAATTGCCATGTAAATAGTGGTTGTATTATTTAAGGAATAATGACCAAAGATATCTGAACATGCTCAATACAGACAAAATTTCTTTTTTTTTTAAATATTTTTGAACCATAATTTTGAAGGTTTTGATTGAACCCTCAGATGCAAAACCCAGATTCAGAGGGCTGACTGTATTCTGTCTGGTTCAGTACTTTACCTAGAGATATCAGAAAATCAAGCCATTAATAGCAACAAAACATCACATTAGAACAAAAATTATATGTGAGGCAATGCATATGTTAATTGGCTCACTTTAGCCATTCGACATGTATACACTTTTCAAAACATGTTGTGACTGGGGGTGTAGCTTAATGGTAGAACACTTGCCTAGTATGTACAAGGACCTGGGTTCAATTTCAGCACTTAAAAAAAAACAAAACATGTACATGACAAATTTACATGATTTTTATTTGTCAATTTAAATTTTTTTTAAAAAAATCACATTATGGAAGAACATATACATTTATGATGATTCCACACAGAAATACAAGTGGCTATTTCATTAATTGTACTCGTTCTGTTGGGCCAGAGCACTTACATATTTATTTTAAGTTATGTTATTATAAACTGCTTCACTTTTCTTCCTCCTCCTCCTCCTCCCCTTCCTCCTCCTCCTCTCTTCTTCCTCCTCCTGCCCCTCCTCCTCCCATTTCTCCTCCTCCTCCTCTTCTTCTTCCTCCTCCTCTTCTTCCTCCTCCTCTTCCTCTATTCTTGCACCAGGAATTGAACCCAGGGGGTTTAACCACTGAGCTACATCCCCAGCCCTTTTTAGTTTTTATTTTAAAAATAAAATAGAGTCTCACTAAAGTGCTTAGGGCCTCGCTAAGTTGCTAAGGTTGGCTTTCAACACTGGGCTTAGATTGCATGCGGTAATCATCAGATACCTTTCTTCCTCTCTGTTTCCTGGCATACAATTCCTAAAATATTTGGTTGGACTCATGAAAGTGGTGTCTTGAGAATAAATTGCTGCTGGGTGCCGTGGCACATGCGTATAATCCCAGCTACTCAGGAAGCTAAGGCAGGAAAACCTCAAATTTGAGGCCAGCCTGAACAACTTAGCAAGACCCTGCCTCAAAATGAAACTTTGGGGTTTGGGGATGTTCAGAGGTAGAGCACCTGTCTAGCATGGGAGCCTCTAGGTTCAATCCCCAGTACAACAGGGGTCGGGTGGTGGGTGAGTTGACCATTAGCAGCTCCTCAGAAGCTTCAGGATGAGAGCTGGTCACTAGGAGGACTGAGACTTTCAGCTCCATCCCCAACCTCCAGGGAGGAGTGACTGGAGGCTGAGCTGATCACCAAAGGCCAATGATGTAATCAATCCTGCTTATGTAATGAAGCCTCCATGAGTAGTCACCCAGTGCTGGGGGTATAGCTCAGTGGTAGAGCACATGCTTAGCATGCACAAGGCCCTGGGTTCAGTCCCCAGCACATACACTCACACGCACAAAATCCAGCCGAGCAGAGTTGAGAGAGCATCCTGATAGCAGAACACAAGGAGATTTCTGAAGGGCGGTGGTCCTGGAGAAGGTAGGCAAGCCCTGCGCCCCTCCCCACAGGCCTTGTCCTATGTGTCTTTTCTTCTGAAATCTTTGTAACATCCTTTACAATAAGTCAGTAAACATGAATGTTTCCCTGAGATCCATAAGCCACTCTAGCCAATTAATTAAATGCAAGGAACAGGGGGTAAGAACCTCAATTTTCTGGGCAGTTGGTCTGAAATGCTGATGAAACAACCTGGGGTTTTGATCAGCATCTAAGGGGCTGGGATAAGTCTTGGGGACTCCAGGTAGACAGTGTCTGAACGGGATTTGGTTAGGAGACACTCAGCTGGTATTCATTGCAGAAGTGCTGGCTTGTTTGCTGGTGGGAAGAAGTACCCCCTTGCCTTTTGTGGCCACAGAATCTTCTGTGGTGACTTGTGGTATGGCTGCAGAGGACAAACAACTTTATTTTTCCAACACAGTGCATAATGTGGGTAGGTCAGTTCCGTGTACATTGGATTGAGAGAGTTTGCAAATATTTGTTATGAAAGGGAGACCTTAATTTCAAATTGTGGGAGGAGGGCTGGGGGTGCAGCACAGTGGTAGAGTGCTTGCCTAGCATGATTTGATCCCAAGCACTGATGAAAGGGAGGAAGGAAAAAAAATTATGGAAGGAAACTGGGCTCAGTGGTGCATGTCTAATCCCAGCAATTTCAGATGCTGAAGCAGGAGGATCTCTAATTTGAGACCAGGCTGGGCAAGTTAGTCCGACTCTGCCTCAAAATAAAAAGGGTTGGGTGCTGGGGATGTAGCTTAGTGGTCATGTGCCCCAGGGTTCAATCCCCCCAGGGTTCAATCCCTAGTACTGACAAAAAAAACAAATTGTGGAAAGGAACTAAAGATTGAGGAGGGAGGAGTATGTGGGATGTGAGTGAGAACCACAGTTGATGTTTCAGACATAAATTCCCACCCTGCCTTCCCTGGGTCACTGAGTAGAGGAGCCCTCCACCTACACAGACCCTGAGACTCCAAAACCCAATAGGATTTACCAGCTGAGAAAAATCTCTTGCTCATCTGAAACTGACACACCACACGGGGAGCCTCCTGATGATGTTATTAAGTCTTGATGGCTTCCGTTGGGACTCATCAACCCAAAGTAGGGTGAGAGGGGAGGAGCCTCAGGCAACCTCTGAAGAACCCCCCTGGGGTTCTGGTTGCCAGGGCAACCTCAGCTGCCTGAGTGTGATCTCACAGGCCTTGTGAGCCAGGTTCTCAAAAGTTGGCTCTATAGTCCCAGCAACTTGGGAGGCTTGAGGCAGGAGGATTACAAATTTGAGGCCAGCTTCAGCAATTTAGCAAGACTTTCCCCATCTCAAAATTTAAAAAATACACTTAGAGGGGGATAGTGATGTAGCTCAGTGGTAGGGCACCCCTGGATTTGATCCCAGTACCACCAAAAAAAAAAAAGAACAAGTTGATCCTCACTCCATGTCCTGAGGGCCTATGAGAAATATGAGACTATGAGGCCAGTGTTTGTATATAAACGTAAGTGTCAAGACTCCTTTATTTATGTTGCAAAATAATTACCAATCCTGTTTGATTGCACTCTTGCTCTCTAAAACTCAAAAGTCTTGTGATGAAGGAAATGACATGAAAATGAGTTCTCAAAAATTGTGCTGGGCACCATGGCAACCGTCTGTCCCGGGCACAGTGAGGACACAGAGAAAGGGTGTGGTCAGCTCTATCTGGGGAAACCTCACAAAAGAGGTGAAAGTTCACCTAAGCCTTGAGCCATGGTGGGGGGGTGGTGGACGGTGGGAGGTGGGAGGGTGAGGGATGGGGACAGAGACGTGAGGGAAGGACATGCTGGCCCAGCCATGTTTGGGAAGTTGCCATCTGAGCATCCCACGGGAGACGAACACCTCAGACAATGAAGTCAGATCAGGTAAGAAGAAGTCTTGGACAGACGGGGCAAGCTAAAACTCTTAATTCCAGACTCTAAAATCAATGTCCTCAGATTCAGATGTTTACTATTTGGGTTTTAAATTTCAAACAGAACACAGGATGGTGGGCGAGTCAGGAGGTTAACCCATATGTGGGTATCACCATCACCCAGCAGGTGGTGCAGGGAGCCTCCCTTGGGAAGCTTGGTGCTGGGTATCTGTAAATAAGCAGGTCATTCCCAGACTACAGGGGACGTCTGAGCCACTGCAGGCTCCTCAAAGGGACAAGAGGGGCCTGTTGCATAGACTCTTCCCAGAGACCCTCATGAAGATGCTAAGCTGCAATTTGCTGAGAAAGATGGTTCCCTGAAATCTGTAAGGAGAATAGCCGTCTGTACATCATGCCTGCAAACCTGGGGGACTTTAGGTCCTCCCTGTTGGAGTGAAATGAGACTTACTTCTTTTTATAATGATTTAATTTTATTCTGAGCCCCTGTTTGGCTAGGTGGCAGACACATCATCTCAGGCAACATGGGGTGCTTGCCTTTCTCAGGGCTGCCTCTATATTTCCTGGGAGGCTCTTCAGGGGCTGTGATCAAGGGTCCATTCAGGGTCCCTTCTCTCCCCACATCCTGCTGTTGGGACATCTTTTCTTCAGTGTTCCAGGTATAGGGCCTCTTCCAGTGATGGGGGCGTTTGGCATTTCTCTGCTCCCCAGTTTTGGAAGCTTCTTGTGGTTCCAGCTCTTTCTTCTCTTCTGGGACTTGTGTCTCCCCAGAGCCTCTTCCAGGAACTGGCACTGGGCTCTCTGGTTGTTGGTTCCACAATCTGTCTGGAAGGTTTGTCTCCAATCTGAGGCTTAGACATGGGTCTCCTCTCCAGGGTCCATCAATGCCCGCATTCTTCTTATCCACAGAAGCCACTGCAGGCAGACGTGGCTCTGGCATGGGCTGCACCTGTGTCGGGAAAAGTGGGAAACAGGAATCTGCCTGCAGGTCCTCTGACTCTCACGCCTGTGCTCAGAGATGGCGTTCCTTAGTCCCTCTCTGTCTTCCATACCCTGGGATGATGGAAGATAACCAAGGGGGAAAGCTGTCTTACTTGGAATTGAAGCTAAACATGTAGCAGTGCTTCGGGTCCATTGTTGACGTTAAAGGAAAACATTTCCTCCAACCGCCAGCAAACGTCTTATCCTCTAGGTAGCTGTCACCTGCAAAAAGCAGTCAGCTTTTTCTGTCATCTTGCAATCCACGTTCCAGAAACAGGAGCTGCCTTTCTCGGGGCTTTAAGTAGTTGTGGTTGGTTAAGAGAATGGAGTCTGATTTTTGCCACTCACCTCCTGATGACTTTGGAAAGACGATTTATGTATATACTGAGTCTCAGTTTTCTCATCTGTGGTATGGGGAGGAATAGGAGTACTGCCTCCAAGAATTGCTGTGAGAACTGGGTCAATGGATCCACATAAAGTCTTAGACTCTTGCCCTATGAAGTCAGCCCTCAGCAGATGTTGGCTTAAATTATGAGGTGGCTGAAATTGTACTTCACTGTGGTCCTTTTGGGAATTTATAAAGAAATCAGCATTGATGGATTCAAGATTTAAAACTGAAGAAAAAACTACAGGAGGAAGGGAGAAATCTTGGAAGGGAAATGCTAGGGATTTCAGGTCATAGGAACAAAGCAAAATGATAGCATTTCAACTATAAATAGCTGAGCTGGCAAGTCCTCTGTCATCCTGCAAAACAATGCACTTCTTCCTTCATGGTCACGGGAAGGATAAATTGAGGTCCCACCCCCTCTCCTAACACACATGCAGGGAAGTAACTTGAGTCCCATGTCCACCCACAGGGGGATCTGGGAGTGACCTGGTGGGTGCTGGCCCTACAGCTCTTGTCAATCATATTTGTCTGTGAACTACAGCCTTCCTTTGATCACCATAGACTGTGAGGCCCCGCCATGAGTTTCCAGGTGAAGAAGCCTCACCAGGGCAGGATGGTCAGTGTGGACTTCCCTGATGGGGTATTTGGATCCCTGCCAGCTTCGAGGCTCCAGGAAACTCTGACAAGAGAAATATCCCTTAGGACTGCAGAGCTGGACATATTCTCAGGAGCCCAGCAGCTCCTGCCTCTGCCTCCAGATAGCCCAGCTTATTAGTCCAATCATCATCATCATCATCATCATCATCATCATCATCATCTCTAATGTTTCTTGTGAGCATTTATTACATACCTGGCACTTGGTTAAGGGCTGGTACCCACTTGTGCCAGCACACAAGGCCCTTCAGACTTCCCACAAAGCCCTGCCACCAATGACCCCTCCTCCAGGAGGCCTCTGTTGTTTGCTGAAGCTGGCAGAGGTCGGGCCACGAGTATCTGTTGGACATCGTCTGTGTGCCCGACCCTGTTCTGAGCAGACAAATTGTCACTGCCATTAAACAACCAACTACAAATGGGATGGAGATAAAAGAGCATGTTGACAGCCCAACACTGGGGAGGAGCCATCAGGCCAGAGCTCACCCATCAGCTGCTCCCTTTCCCTGGATTGATCTCCGGGGCACTCGGCCACTGAGCCACATCTCCAGCCCTATTTTGTAGGGTCTTGCCCTTGCTGAGGCTGGCTTTGAACTCATGATCCTCCTGTCTCAGCCTCCAGAGCTGCTGGGATTACAGGCCTGAGCTACCACGCCCAGCTCCTGGTTATTTTCTTGGCCATTGTTTACATAGACATGTGTGCCCCTTGCTCTCTCTGGTGGATGGTGACAGAGCTAGTAAGAACTTGGTGTCCCTAGGAAAGGGACACACCTCACACCTGTATCTCAGGGCTGTGCCCGTAGTAATAGATATTCAGGAATAAATGTGGAATGAACTAATACAGAAAGGAACAACAGAACAGATGAAGACTTCGTTGCCTCCCAAAAGGCTGAGTTGTAGGGGAACTTGAGCTGCTTCCCCTTCTCCCCTGTCCCATGCTTCACCCAGTGCTTGGTTCAAAGGAAGAACTTAGTAATATTTATGGAATCAATAATTGGATGCAGCCAGGCATAGTGGTGCACACCTGTAATCCCAGCAGAGGTTGGAGGATCATGAGTTCAAAGCCCACCTCAGCAACAGTGAGGCCCTAAACAACTCAGTGAGACTCTGTCTCTAAATAAAATACAAAATAGGGCTGGGGTTGTGGCTCAGTGGTCAAGTGCCCCTGAGTTCATAGCCCAATACCAAAAAAACAAAACAAAAAAATAAAAATAAAAAATGGATACATTCATAAATTAGTATAGCCCTGGTATCTTTCATAGCAGTTAGCATAGTATACAGTGTGAAGTGTATACATGTTTTGTAAATAAATTAAGGGATGAAATTATTAACAACTTGCATTCCACTTAGAAAATGAACAAATTTTTTTGTACTATCTTCCAGTTGTATTTGCCAGTGACAGATTTTTCACAACCACACAACTGTTTATTCCCTTTTCTTGAATTTCTTTTATATATACATATATATGTATATAATCCCCATTATATACATATATATTTAATATATATATATGTATATATATATATATAAATGGGGATTGAACCGAGAGGTGCTTAATCACTGAACCATACCCCTAGCCCTTTTTATTTTTTAGTTAGAGACAGGGTCTCTCTGAGTTGCTTAGGGCTTTAGTAAGTTGCTGAGGCTGGCTTTGAACTTGCGATCCTCCTGCCTCAGCCTCCCTAGACCCTGCAATTACAGTGTCATCATCATGCCTGACTCCTTTTCTTGAATTTCTTAACAAATTTTTTAAAAAACAATCCACTGGGGAAAAGTTAGTCTGAGTCTAAATCTAAAAACTTCACATGAACATTCAAATAGACCATGGAGCTTGCCCATTGCCTTCTGAGGCTGGGGCTGCTTGGAGCAAGAGGCTGGGCTGCCAGGGAGGAGCAGGCTGCTTGGGAAAAGTACAGCTCTCTCTGCTATTACTCTCTCTGGGGATTCACTCTTTTCTCACTTCCACATCATTATCCAGTGTCCATATGATTTCTCAAGATGCAAAGCAAATATTAGTACAGGTATTTCTTTGCAAAAAGAAGCTGTTTAATCTGATGAAATAGGTCCACAGAGATGGAGGATGTTTGGACAAGCCAGCTTCGTACAAAGTCAACATTGACAGGACTCTTGGAACGGATTCCATTGCAGGCTTTATTTTAGCATCCCTCCTCTGCTTGGCTTCATTCTCCATCAAAGACAGAGACGGAGAGGGAGCCATACTTCAGAAACTTGGAGGCTGAACACCCAATATAGAAAGAAGAGACTCCTGGCTGAATAACCCTTTGCAGATCTTCCCATGGTCATCTGGTCCTCTGAGGTAGTGGCTCAGAGTTCCCATGCATCATCAAGCATGCTTTTTGCTCTCCACCTCAAAGGACAGGCAGGGGAAGATCTTTCTCAGTCTTCTCAACAGCTTCTTCCTTCTTCCTCTTTTGCCAGGGATATTTGCCTTTAAAAACAAAAAACAAAAAAACAAAACAAAACAAAGCAAAACCTGAAGATCAGGAAAGGTATTGACACACAGAGGCTGGGAGTCTTGCTTTCTCCTCCACCTGTCTGCAAGGGAAGGCCTCTCTTGCTTCTGCCCATCCCTCTCCCCCAGGTTTACATCTGTCACAAGCATCACGACTGAGGTCATGTGGCAGGAAACACACTCTGGAATAAATTCTGGCTCCAACCCACCTCCACACCCTCACCAAGGTGGAGCTGCCCAAGCTGGTCCAACTCCTAGAATCCAACTCTGTGAAGACTTGGAACCGGCCCCTTCCATCCCCCTCCAGCTCTGCCATCACCATCACGAATTCCCTTCTACCTGGCACTATTTTTTTTAAAGATTCCGCCTTCAAAGGTATAATGTATGTAAATTCACCCACTTTAAGTGTATAGCCTGGTTTTTTAAAAATATTTTGTTTTAGTTGTAGGTGGACACAATACCTTTATTTTATTTTTATGTGGTGCTGAGGATCGAACCCAAGGCCTCAGGCATGCTAGGTGAGCACTCTACCACTGAGCCACAATCCCAGCCCCTGGTAAATTTTGATAAATGTTAATCACCACTGTAATTATGAATTATAGAACATTTTCATCCACCCAAAAGTTCCCTCCATCTGGGCACAGTGGCACATGCCTACAATCCCAGAGGCTTGGGAGGCTGATGCAGGAGGATCGAGAGTCCAAAGCCAGCCTCAGCAAAAGTGAGACACTAAGCAACTCAGTGAGACCCTGTCTCTAAATAAAATACAAAATAGGGCTGGGGATGTGGGTCAGTGGTTGAATACACCTGAATTCAATCCCCAGTACAACCCTGCCCCCCAAAAAAGTTCCCTCCTGCCCCTTGGCACTCTCTTCCCTATTCCTGACCCCTGGCAATGCTGATCTTTCTGTCCCTGTAACAGCCTTTTCAGAGTTTTATGTAAGAGGAAAGATATAGTACTTAATTTTTTTTATAGTTTCTTAGAATAATGCTTTTGAGGTCCATCTAAATTCTTGCATGTATTAATAGTTCATTTCTTTTTATTGCTGAGTATGAATTTACCTCAATTTGCTTATCCCATTACCAGTTGAAGGACATTTGGGTTGTTTCTCACTTGGGGCTACTGTGGATCAAGCTGCTATAAACATTTGTATACAACTGGTAATATCTTTTTATTTAATATTCTTTAAATCACATTGAATTTTTAAAAATGGAATTCTTGGAGTGAAACTTAATATCACTGCCATAAATGGAAACTCTCTGTAGCTTGCCCATAAATCAACCAGGTGAAAATATGAAAGAAAGGATAATTTTTTTAAAGTGGTGACATTTCTGCCTGCTACCTTAGATTTCCTAGAAGTAAAGTCAGGGTGGGTTTTCTTGTGCATGTGATATATGGAGGAGAGTTCCTGCAAAGGAAGCAGGGAAACAGGCCAAGCAGGGGGAGCCAGGGGAGCTGAGGTGGGTGAGCCTCAGCCTGGTTCTTTGGGGAGCACTGGGATATGAATGGTGCTCTGGAGTTGGTCAGCCTCCTCTCAAAGTAGTGCCTCCTACTCCTCTTCCCCTTCCTGTTTTGATTAGTTAGTGGGACTAAAGCCTTAAAATGGCTAATAAAAGGAAAAAAAATAAAAGATTTTCAAGCTGGACATGGTGGCCCCACACCTGTAATCCCAGCTACTTGGGAGGCTGAGGCAGGAGGATCCCAAGTTCTAGGCCAGCCTGAGAAACTTAGTGAGAACCCCCAAACTAGAAAATGTCAAACTAGAAAATCAAAAGGGGCTGGAGATGTGGCTCAGTGGTAGAGCCTTGCCTATCTGTCCAGTGGGGCCTCTCATTAACAACTAGATGTAGAGAACCAGAGAGAGACCACAGTGGGACTTAATTTAGAGCCATTTAAACACACGGTCTTATGAGACCTGATTCCCTCATGTTATTTCTGAGTGTGCCACTGAGGATTTGGAGGCTGGTACACAACCCCTGTGTAGGTAGGTATTGTCCTCCAGGTGACAGAGGGAGGGAGGGACACAGTCAGTTAGGGCTTTGTCATCAGTTTCTCCTTGGATGTGGACCACGTTTAGAGACAAAGTCAAAAACAAGTTCCAGCAAGGCAGCCCTGGGAGCAAGTGGTCTGGTGCTGGGGCAGCCACAGGGCCTGGGACACCACTATTTTCTGAGTATCCTGAGATTTTTCATCAGTTTCCTGGGACTGACCCCAGACCAGGTGCACATGGGTGCTTCCCAGAAAGCAGGACCTGCTCCCTCAGAGTGACCCCATTTATGACATATTATATCTTTGGAAAGAGAAAAATCATAAAACTTTGCAGATCTGTCACTATATATGGATTTTACTTAGGCAGAGACAATTGTACCTCATCGTTCCTGGGTCCTAGTTGTCTGAAGGGCCTGGCTGGTCACAGATGAGTGATATCAGGGTCCCTCCTGGCAGTGGGGAAACTGTAAAATTACTCCCAACAGGACAAAATGGGCTTAGGAGCAGGTTTTGGCAACAGAGAGAGAAACAAGTGACCAAGTAGGTTTATTCCTCTTTCCGTCTTGGTAAGCTTTTGTTGAGTATTTACTATGTCAGTCTCTGGGCTGAGCATTTCCCATGCATTAAGTTGATCATCCCAGCAGCCCCAGGAGTCGGGTGCTATTTTTAGTTGCTGTTTTCTAGATGAGAAACACCAAGGCTCAGAGAGGTAAAGTCACATGCCAAGATCACACAGCTGTTTGTGGCTCCTGTTGCAAGAACAATGTTTAAACTCCTCAACGTGTGAGGCAAAAATCTGGTGCAGCAAGAATCAGCTGCTGGAGAGGCAGAGGAGAGGGCTCAGCTCAGGAATGAGAGCAATGTGCTGACATGAAAGTTAGGCCAGAGCAGTCAGGGAAGTGGGGGCAGAAGGATCCAACTGTGGGGGCAGGGGGCTGATAAAACAGATTTTTAGCATCTTTGGAAGCACGTGCATGAGCCCCTCACCCGAAGGCTCTACCTGGAACCTGTCTTCACTCTGACACTTTCCCAAGAAGTACTTACTTGTTTCTCAGACATGATGGAGCAGTACTATGTACTGGGGCTTTCCCAGGGCAGTTGGGGACACAGCAATGAGACAGGATCTCCGCCTTCGAGACACCCACAGGGTAAAGGGGAGAAGGACATTTATCCCAACAGAAATGACCCAGGCACCCCTACGGAGAACGGTGAACAGGAGGGCTGTCTGGGAGTTCTCCCAGGGCAAGAGCCTGGGCTAAGGAAGTAGCCTGCATGCAAGGGCACAGAGGAGAAGACCAGAGAACGGCCAGGACAGTGAGCAGCTGCCTATGACTGCAGCGTGAGCTGCTCAGACTCGGGCAGGGGAAGATGAGCCTGCAAAGGTTATTTTGGCTAGATTATGAAAGGTCTTAACTACAGAGGAGATGCTTTCCACATAAGAGATTTGTGTGGTATCACAAGTTTTTTATTAATGAGAGCCTACTGTATACTCAGCTTGTACATCGGTGTCTCTGACCTTAGAACTCTGCTCCAGAGAAGGGCACAGGATCCCCTGTTGACACATGTGGAAACCAAGGGTTACAGCAGTTCTTGCTCTGAACTTCCTTCCTCCATTACCATCAACAACACATTTTCCTAGAGGGCCTCTCTGTTCCCTCGAGAACATCTGCTCTATCTGCAAGGTGACTGAACAGACAAGTGCCATTTCCCCAAGAGAAATGCTGCTCAGAGAAATGTCGTGAAGGGAGCAGGGTGCCGGACCAGGAGGCTGGAAACCTGGGTCCTACCCTGGACCACCTCACCAACCGCAGGACCTTGGTCAAGTCATTTCCTTCCTCTGGGTCTTGTTTCCTCACCCGTAAAGTGAGGAATTAAAGATCTACCAACTCCCAGAGGCTGAATTGTGAACAGACCTGTGTGTACAGAGGGAGAGAATGGAAAGAGCCTGCAGTCACATTCAGGCACTTCTTGAGTGTCTACTGGACGCTGCGTCTTAGGCCAAAGATGGGGCAGAGGCCCCCTATGGGGGTCTTTCAGCCACATCCCACGTAGATGAGAAAAGGGTTAACTGCCCAAGGATAATGTTAGCTATAAATCAGTCAATTACCCACAAATGTATCTAATCAATAAACACACAAGAACCAATACTCCTTTTAAATGAGAGGGGGCTTGACGGGTCTGGCCATACCAGCTCTGGCCTCTTAACAACATAGACTTTTACTTATAGACACACAGGTAAAGGGGGACACGACAGGGAGGAGCTTCTTCTGTGATGGACAGGACAGGGTGGAGTTAGGGGAGCCATTCTCTTAAGGAAACTAGACAGGGAACCGTCTGATTCTGCTAGGTAAGGATGGCTTCCCACATCCCCTGACTTCCAATGAAGTAGAAAAACAAGTGTCATGAAAGGGGCAGAGGTATGAGCCCCTGGAAATAGCAGGGCTCACAGGGCAGTGGGGGTGGGAGAGAGCCTCATGAGGCCTGGGCATCTAGGAAGGAAGGATGGCTGTGTAACACCAGGTGGTCAGGACAGCAAGGGCCCTCCAGGCAGGAGGGACTGTGTGGATCACAGTGGGAACCAGCTTCTCGCTCTCAGGCAAGCACAAATGTGGAAGTGGGTAGGTGGAGGGGACAAGGAAGCCCCCAGAAAGAGAGGTCAGGCTGGGAGAGCCAAGTGGGCTGCACAGCTGGGGAGTTCTGATCTGGGGACATGCCCAGGTTTGCCTGCTGGACCCATTGGTCTGATCGGTGACATGTGGATCCCCCAAGAGTCCCACTGTCATCCTGTGTGGTCCTCGCCTCCCCAGGGAAGCAGAGATGACTCATCACAGCTACCTACCTCCCACGTGGGAGCTTGAGGTGGAAAACAGGGCTCCTGTGGGAATCACAGAGGGCCACAGGTGGCACAGGGTCAAGGGAACCTGGATGCCACATGTCATTCTGCCAAACTACAGCCTGAGTGCATTAAAATTAATATCAGAGCCAAAATGACTGAAAGATTGGGCCGCATAGATTCAGGACCCAGAGCACATTCCCTGCAGGCCGGGTGTAAGGATTCAGTAAATACTGTAACATTTTCACCTATCAATGACCCATTCCAGCCAATAAGATTGACAGCTTCATGAGGACTAAGACAGTATCTTTGCCATCTTTCTTTTTGGTACAGGGAATTGAATCCAGGGGCTCTGAGTCACATCTTTATAGTCTCCCTTAACATTTGGCCTCTGGCTTTGAAGTTCCACAGAACTGGGTTCTACCCCCAGCTGGGTTACTTTCTCTTCTGTGACGTGACAAGTCACCCAGAAGAACTGTGCAGACCCAGGCCAGAGTGGTGGAGGACTCTTGACCCTGTCTGTAAAAAGTGGCTGCTCCTCCCCAGCACCCCCTGAGGCAGCTCCTGGGACGAAGGTGACTTTGATCTGTAAATGGGTGAGGAAGCAGACCTTGGGTAAGACTCCTCTCCTCTGGGCTTCCAGTTTGTTCATCTGTAAACAGAGGCATTGAAGGACTTCTTTTTATGTCCACTTAGAACATCTCAGCGCCCAGTGCTTCCTGTAAAAGGAGTCTCCTAACCACTGGCTTCCAAGAAACTCCCCTGCCCTGTGACCTGTGGATGTGAGAGGAACACAGCAATCCCACATTCTTAGACTCTAAGACATCCTTCCATGGGTGGGCCTCAGGGGTGACTTGGGAGCCTCCTGAGTTGAATGCAAAATGTCATGGGGTACATTTATGGGAAGAAGGTTGATATTGCCATTTTAACCCAAAAAATCAGTTCACTGTCCTAAGGGTCATTTTGGTTTTGTTTTGCTTTTCCAATACTGGGGATTATTGAACCCAGAAGCGCTTAACCATTGAGCCACATCCCCCGACCCTCCCCACCCTTTTTTTCCTTAAATTTAGAGACAGGGTCTCAGGGTCTTACTAAGTTGCTTAAGGGCCTCCATGAGTTGCTGAGGCTGGCTTTGAACTTGCAATCCTTCTGCCTCAGCCTCCTGAACTGCTGAAATTATAGGTGTGCACCACCATGCCCGGCCTAAAGAGTCATGTTTAGTTTAAGATATAAAATATATACTAATAAATTTATTTATAAATAACAATGTTCACTATGTGACTTTTACGGGAAAAAAAAATCCTCATTTCCAAACAATATGTTCAGCTTGATCCCTGAAAGGAGATGAATTCGTGTTAACCATCTGAGTAGTAGATTATGGGTAATTTTTTAAAATTTTGGCTAATTCACTATTTCTTCTTTAAATTAAAAAAAATCACTTTAAAATATTTGCCTCCTTCATAGTAAACACCAATCATTCTTAACTTCTCCTAATTTCCTCTGGGCTTAGTTTAGTTCCTTTTAATTTCCCTCAACAATGATAATCTCTCATTGGTGTGTTGGTTCTTTAGCTGTTTGTGACAGTGGCTTCGTTCTTAGATACAATAATAGTTGCTGCATCCAAGTCTTCCCTTTTTTTTCATGCTAAGAGTCTTATGATGTCTAGTTTTTCAGTTCTGGGATGGGGAATCTTTCTAGATCGTCTCGTTGATGCTGCCAGTAAAGCCATCTTTCTTAATTTTCTCACCCTGGGACAACTTATCCTTGAGGATTTGCATTGAGACTCCAGGCTCAGCACAGTATAGATGTTTGCAGAGTGAAATAAATGAGCAGTCGTGAGTTGACAGTGTCCTCCACCTGTCTTTTGTCCAAGCAAAAGAAAAGATCAGATTTACAGTGAGTGATCTTTCAATTCCATGGCAAACCCCAGGAATGTTTCGATGACAGCATCCTGTCATTTTGTTGAATTTTTAGGCCAGTTCCTAAGGTCCTGTATATTTCCATGTTTTTAAGATTCATATTATTAAAATAATAGGCATACATGGTGATAAAGAGCTTGGAATTGCTGATGGCAACGGTCTTCCATCCGCTTCTCCCCACTGGAGATCTCAGTTCCAGCTTGGTCAGTTCTGCCCTGGAGAACATCTCCAGACTCACTCTGGGAAACATGGGACTCTGACTCATTCGCTTCACCTCCTTTCCACCCATTCTCTTCTCGGTAACTGATTCTACTGTCAGTTTCACTTCATCCCCTCTAATGTAAATATGCAGAACCTCTCCTTTTCTCTCCACCTGATGTCCTCTCCTACCACTTCACTTTGTAAGACGGAAACCCAGACCGTGTTCTCCTCTCCACTTCCACACTTCGCCTTCTGTCAGCTACACTTTAAAAAAAAAAAAAAAAGAAAGAAAAGGAAAAACATTACAATCAAACTTGGCACAGCACAACTTTTTCTTATAGCACATGTCACGACACACGTGCTTGATAAATTTTCATGCATGGAATACACCATGTACCCAGCACCTAGATCAAGAAATAAAATATTCTTAACCTCCTGAAAACACCCCTCATGGCTCGAGGAGAATCTCAATGGGCTTCAAACAAAACTGGTTTTATTCGTTTATTTATTTATTTATTTATTTATTTATGTATTTATTTATGTATGTATGTATGTATGTACCAGGAATTGAACCCAGGTGCTCTTAACCCCTGAGCCACATCCTCAGCCCTTTTTGTATTTTATTAAGAGACAGGGTCTCACTGAGTTGCTAAATCACTGAGGCTGTCTTTGAACTCACGATCCTCCTGTCTCAGTCTCCCAAGCCACTGGGATCACAGGCGTGTGCCACCATGCCCGGGACAAAATTGTTCTAATACATGACTCCCACAGCACTCACGTCCATCAGCCTCTAGACCTGCCTTGCAGGGTGCCACCTTTTGACAGTGGTTTCATGTGACCTTGCCTCTGCATATGTTCTCCTGGTGTTTCTCCTTCTGCTACTAAGGACACCAGTCCTGCTGTCTTGTCTCCTCATTTAACTTTATTGCCTCCTTAAAGGCCCTGTCTCCAAATACAGTCACACTGGGAGTTAGGACTTTAACATATGAATTTGGATGCACCACAATTCTGCTCATGACAGCTGGGCACACAGGCTGGCAGTCTTCGTTTCCGGGTGAGCAGGAAGAAAACCAGCGCTCAGGCAAATGTTGAATAAGCAAGTCTTTGCTCTGAAACACTGTGTCACTTAGGAATGTTTTCAATAATGCCTTTAAAAACACTCAATTAGCAGCGGTTTTGTTTTATTTTCCACAGGAATTTGGAGGCACATAGTTCAGTGCTTGTGCAATAGTTTGGGGAAGTCTTAGAGAGACGAGGCTCTTTCCTCTTTCCACTTTACGGTCTTAGCATTTTCCATTTTGGTCGTCTTGACTGCAAGATGAGTCCACAGCTCCAAGCATCACATCTGCGTTCAAGGCAGGAAGCTGGCACCAGCCAGGTCTATCCTATGTCCTAGGGAAGCCAGGCTGTGCAGAAGGTCACTAGCAGGGTTTTCTTGAACCAGAACTGAGTGATAAGCTACAAGGAAAAGGGCCCTGGGGAGACACAGCATCTGGCAATGGAAACAGAATCAATCATGTACCAGTGCTTAGGATGGGCACATGTGAGCCCCACAAAAAATTGGAGTTCTTGGTCAAGCACAGTGGTGCACACCTATAATCATAGTGGCTTAGGAGGCTGAGGCAGGAGGATTGCAAGATTGAGGCCAGCCTCAGCAACTTAGTGAGACTCTGTCTCAAAATTAAAAATAAAAGGGATGGGGAGGCGACTTAGTGGTTAAGTGCCCCTGGGTTCAATTCCTGGTTCCAATATAAATAAATAATAAAATAAAAGTGGAGATCTTAGGAAGGAATATGGGAAAGAATAGTTTTGAGGTAGATAACTATGTTCCATAGACAACCAAATCTATACCAGAGCCGGGCATAGTGGCGCACGCCTGTAATCCAAGCAACTTGGGAGGCTGAGTCAGGAGGATCGCGAGTTCAAAGCCAGCCTCAGCAACTTAGCGAGGCCCTAAGCAACTCAGTGAGACCCTGTCTCTAAATAAAAATACAAAATAGGGCTGGGGATGTGGCTCAGTGGCCGAGTGTCCCTGAGTTCAATCTCTGGTCCCCCCCCCCCGCCAAAAAAAATCTATACCAGAAGATAGAATCCTCCTGAAAAATTCAAACACCTGCCCAAGCAGAGTCAAAAGACTCCCCTCTCTGCTCCCAAAGCCCCTGCAGAGGCCTTGATGTTCGCCTGGATTACCTGAATAGGAAGCTGCTTACTCTAGAGTCTTCTTCTCGTTTGAGGCATAGCCCCAAAGGGCAAGGGACGTGAAGGGCCCACCCTTCTCACTACCTCAAGATCCCTTTTTCTCACAACACTCTGAGAAGGAAAGAACAGTCTTTCCATGTTCTCTCCTGTGTGAACGGGATTACCCCATTTCCACTAAGCCTCCCCTCCCCCTTGCACTCTAGTGTCATAGTTTCTCTGGGTGCAGACAGGGTCTCTGGAGTGAGAGAGACCCGCTCACCAGTAGGAGAACATAACTGCTATTTCAAAATATCACACTGGTGGGGCTGGGTTGTGGCTCAGTGGCAGAGCACTTGCCTAGCATGTGTGAGGCATTGGGTTCGAGTCTCAGCACCACATACAAATAAATGAATAAAATAAAGGTCTATCAATATCTAAAAAATACATTTAAAAAATCATTCTGGTATAAAATTAACCTCGATATATTTGAGAAGAAGATATCTTTACTATAAAAATACAGCAATCTCATATGGACCCACAGACAGAGTGAACCAGAAATGACAGGACAGAGCCGATCCCCCTCGCCATCACGACATTTCCTAGCTTCAAATTTGGATTTTCAGGACAGAACCCAAACTGTCCACTCTGATGGAGACCCACATAACTGATGAAAGAGGAAATACCTTGTCAAGTATGGGAACTATCTAACAAAATGTTTTCATCAGTATTCAAGGAAAATATTTTCACGTAGTGTGTCAGTCAGTCGATCTGCCCCTTCTACCACAGTTGATTCTTTTGTGGGATATTGATATATCCCACCTCTCTCGCACAAGAGTTATGAGGTGGCAATAGATATGACACAAGCATAAGCAAGAAAAAAAGAGATCATTGTACTTCATCAGAATGAAAAACTTTTGTGCATCAAAGAACATTATCAAGAAACTGAGATGTAGCTCAAGGGTAGAGAGCCTGCTTAGAGTGTATAAGGTCCTGGGTTTGAACCCCAGCACCATCAAAAAAAAAAAAAAAAAGGAGGAGAGGAAGAGAAAGAAAGGAAGGAAGGAAGACTGAAATGACAACTAGAAAATGGAAGAAAGTATTTGGGAATCATATCTCCAATAAGTGTTTGATCCCCAGAATATGTAAATAATTCCTACAATGCAACAAAAAGATAAACCAATTTAAAAATGGGCAAAGGGCTTGAATGTACATTTATCCAAAGATATAGAAATGACCAATGAGCACACTGGTGCTCAAAAAATTAGCCATTAGAAAAATGCAAATCAAAACTACAATGAGATTCCACTTCGTACCTTCTAGATGGCCATACTTTTGGGCGAGGGTTGTGTTTTTTTAAAAAAAGTGCTAATGAGGATATGGTGAAATTGAAAGTCTTGTGCATTGCTGAAAGGAATGTAAAATGGAACGGTCACTTTAGAAAAGTTTGTTTTCCTTAAAACGTTATATACAGAAATTCACTCCTAAATATACTCAAAAGAACTAAAAACCAAAAAAAAACACTAGTATGCTCACGTCACTGAGCACAATTCACAATAGCCAGAAAATGGAAAAACAACTAGTGTCAACAGCCAATAAACAAAATGTGGTATTGACAGACAATGGAATTTTTTTTTTTTTTTTTTTGGAACCAGGGATTGAACTCAGGGACATTCGGCCACT
>JAJEJO010004504.1:260806-281223 GCA_020662805.1 Glaucomys volans | reverse complement strand
TGGGGATGTGGCTCAGTGGCCGAGTGCCCCTGAGTTCAATCTCTGGCCCCCCCCCCCGCCAAAAAAAATCTATACCAGAAGATAGAATCCTCCTGAAAAATTCAAACACCTGCCCAAGCAGAGTCAAAAGACTCCCCTCTCTGCTCCCAAAGCCCCTGCAGAGGCCTTGATGTTCGCCTGGATTACCTGAATAGGAAGCTGCTTACTCTAGAGTCTTCTTCTCGTTTGAGGCATAGCCCCAAAGGGCAAGGGACATGAAGGGCCCACCCTTCTCACTACCTCAAGATCCCTTTTTCTCACAACACTCTGAGGAGGAAAGAACAGTCTTTCCATGTTCTCTCCTGTGTGAACGGGATTACCCCATTTCCACTAAGCCTCCCCTCCCCCTTGCACTCTAGTGTCATAGTTTCTCTGGGTGCAGACAGGGTCTCTGGAGTGAGAGAGACCCGCTCACCAGTAGGAGAACATAACTGCTATTTCAAAATATCACACTGGTGGGGCTGGGTTGTGGCTCAGTGGCAGAGCACTTGCCTAGCATGTGTGAGGCATTGGGTTCGAGTCTCAGCACCACATACAAATAAATGAATAAAATAAAGGTCTATCAATATCTAAAAAATACATTTAAAAAATCATACTGGTATAAAATTAACCTCGATATATTTGAGAAGAAGATATCTTTACTATAAAAATACAGCAATCTCATATGGACCCACAGACAGAGTGAACCAGAAATGACAGGACAGAGCCGATCCCCCTCGCCATCACGACATTTCCTAGCTTCAAATTTGGATTTTCAGGACAGAACCCAAACTGTCCACTCTGATGGAGACCCACATAACTGATGAAAGAGGAAATACCTTGTCAAGTATGGGAACTATCTAACAAAATGTTTTCATCAGTATTCAAGGAAAATATTTTCACGTAGTGTGTCAGTCAGTCGATCTGCCCCTTCTACCACAGTTGATTCTTTTGTGGGACATTGATATATCCCACCTCTCTCGCACAAGAGTTATGAGGTGGCAATAGATATGACACAAGCATAAGCAAGAAAAAAAGAGAACATTGTACTTCATCAGAATGAAAAACTTTTGTGCATCAAAGAACATTATCAAGAAACTGAGATGTAGCTCAAGGGTAGAGAGCCTGCTTAGAGTGTATAAGGTCCTGGGTTTGAACCCCAGCACCACCAAAAAAAAAAAAAAAAAAAGGAGGAGAGGAAGAGGAAGAAAGGAAGGAAGGAAGACTGAAATGACAACTAGAAAATGGAAGAAAGTATTTGGGAATCATATCTCCAATAAGTGTTTGATCCCCAAAATATGTAAATAATTCCCACAATGCAACAAAAAGATAAACCAATTTAAAAATGGGCAAAGGGCTTGAATGTACATTTATCCAAAGATATAGAAATGACCAATGAGCACACTGGTGCTCAAAAAATTAGCCATTAGAAAAATGCAAATCAAAACTACAATGAGATTCCACTTCGTACCTTCTAGATGGCCATACTTTTGGGCGAGGGTTGTGTTTTTTTAAAAAAAGTGCTAATGAGGATATGGTGAAATTGAAAGTCTTGTGCATTGCTGAAAGGAATGTAAAATGGAACGGTCACTTTAGAAAAGTTTGTTTTCCTTAAAACGTTATATACAGAAATTCACTCCTAAATATACTCAAAAGAACTAAAAACCAAAAAAAAACACTAGTATGCTCACGTCACTGAGCACAATTCACAATAGCCAGAAAATGGAAAAACAACTAGTGTCAACAGCCAATAAACAAAATGTGGTATTGACAGACAATGGAATTTTTTTTTTTTTTTTTTTGGAACCAGGGATTGAACTCAGGGACATTCGGCCACTGAGCCACATCCCCAGCCCTATTTTGTATTTTATTTAGAGACAGGGTCTCACTGAGTTGCTTAGGGCCTCGCTGAGTTGCTGAGGCTGGCTTTGAACTCTCGATCCTCCTGACTCAGCCTCCCAAGTCGCTTGGATTACAGGCGTGCGCCACCATGTGCCACCACGCCCGGCTCAGACAATGGAATATTATTCAACCATAAAAAGGAAGTTCAGATTCATGTTATAACACAGATGAACCTTGAAAACATGATGCTAAGCAAAATACGCCAGTCACAAAAGGACAAATATTGTATGATTCCACTTATGTGAATATCTAGAATAGACAAATTCATAGAGACAGAGGGTAGATTAGAAGTTACTGGGGTTGGAGGAGAGGAGAATGGAGGTTGGCTCTTTTTTTGTTTGTTTTTGTTTTTCCAAGGGGTTCAGAATTTCTGTTCATGGTACTGGAGAAGTTTTGGAAGTAGATAGCAGTGATGGCTGTGTGATATTATGAAAATAATTAATGCCACTAAATCATACACTTAAAACTTGTTATAAGGGCATATCTTAGGTTGTATATGTTTTACCAAAACTTTTTGACAGTCATGAGGAGGCCGGATGAGAAATCTCTGTACTATGGTGCGTGACTCCCCAAGCATGGGAGCCAGGCCTGCTGAAATTGCCATATCATTAGTTCTGTTCTCTTTCAAGCATCTAAGCATAAGGGAAAAGGATCCAAAATATCATGGCTGGGGATTCATCCAGCTCAGTGGTCAAGTGCCTGCCCAGCATGGGTGAGGTGCTGGGTTCACCAACAGCATTGCAAAGCAAACAAACAAAAAGAGTGATGGGATTAGGGAAATATTATACTGTAATTATCATGAAACGTAATTAATGTAATTGAAAGGTAAGAGGAGAGGATGTGTGGCAACATTCCCTTTAAGACATGTTAATACTATTGGACATTTATCTCTGGTTAAAAATAAACTGCATGAATGTACTGTGTAGTTAAGCGGGGTCTTTCTGTGAGCTTTCATATCTAAGGATGTGGGGTTATCTGGGTAGTCAAGTGCCTGGGCAGAAAGGAATTCACCACATTACAACTACAGTGAGTAGACACAGAAGTATTTCTGTTGAATGTCTAAACTAACACCACCACTATGACCTTATTAAATAATTATGCTTGATCCAGCAACTCCAGTCCAGTTCAGGGCACTTTCATTCATAATAACAAAAAAGTGAAAATGACCAAATATCCATCAGCTAATAAATGGATAAATAAAATATGGTCTAGTTGTATCATGAAATACTATTTGTCAACAAAAAGAAACAAAGTCTGGATAACATGCTTCAACATTTAAGAACTTCAAAAACATTATGGGAATTGAAAGAGGCCAGGCACGATAAACCACTTACTGTATGACTCCACTTATGTGAAATGTCCAGAATAGGCAAATTTATACAGGCAGAAAGTAGGTTAGTGGTTGCCGAGGACTGGGGAACAGAGGAAATGAAGAACGACTTCTAATGGATGGAGTTTCTTTTTGGTATGATGAAAATAGATTGTCCTGCCATCTCGCTATTCTATGAATGTCCTCAAAAAGCATTGAATTGTATATTTTTAGTGAGTGGATCGCATGCCATGTGAACTATATTCAATAAAGCTGCTACCACGCACACGAAAGTAAACTGAAGAGGGCTCTGTGCCCCCTAGAAGTGAAGACTGATAAAAAGTGAGGCCCAAGGGTATTTCTGAATCTCTTCTGCTACACGTATAATTCCTATGGGTTTTGCAGTGTTCTAGTTTTTTAAGAAGTGGTTATTGGAAAAGCATTCCTAAGAACGAAAACACATGCATTGAATTAAATTAAACAAAACACAAAAATCTAAATTACAAAAACCTGCATGTATTTTACAACCAATGATGAGTGGTTTCGATTGCATTTGACAGATAATTTATTTAGGGAGATGCAGAGAGAAAATTACCCTTCTTGAGTTACATTCATGTAATCTTTTAAAACAGCTTTATTGAGATGTAATTCACATAGCATACATTTCACCCATTTAAAGTATATAATTCAATAGTTGTTAGCATATTCACAGTTGTGCAACCATCACCACAACCAGTTTTAGAACATTTTATTCACTCCCGCCAAAAAGCCCAGACCCTTTAACTGTCACCCCTCATTCCTCTTCCCAAACCCCCAGCCCAGGGCAACCACTAATCTTTCTGTTTGTTACAGATTTGCCTACTCTACACATTCACATAAATGGAATCATATCACATGCGGTCTTTTATGACTAGTTTCTTTCCTTAGCATAATGTTTTCAAGGTTTGCGCATGTTTCAGGACCTATCAGGACTTTATTCCTTTTGGTAGATATTCCATGGAATGGCTAGACCACATTCCATTTATGCATGCTTCAGTTGGCAGTTTCCACTTTTGGGCTATGATGAGCAATGCTTCTCTGAACATTCGTGTTTATGTGGGAGTTGCATTCTCAGTTTTCTTGCTATACACTTAAGGATTCCGATTGCTGGATCCTGCAGGAGGTCCCTTCGAGGGGAACTTGCCAGAATGTTTTCCAAAGTGGCTGCACCATTTCACACTCCCACCAGCAGTGCACGAATGTTCCAATTGCTCCACGTTCTTGCCAGTACTTGTTATTATCTGTCTCTTTTATTATAACCACCCAGTGGGCATGACAGGGCAGTTTTGACTGACATTTCCCTGGTGGCTAATTATGTTAAGCATCCTGTGTGCAGTTTACTTTTAAATTCTCTGTCTTCTCCAAGTCCCCTTCCCCTGCTGCTTAGACTGTCATCCAGCATGCCTCCTAACTGGTCTTTCCATTTTCCATCCTGCTCCCTAAAATGGTAGTCTCAGACCATGTCCCTTTCTGCCTAATACCTCAAATGGCTCCCTACTGCCCCTGGGGTGACACCTGCATTTCTGAATATGGCAGGCAAGACCCTTCCTCCAACCTATACCCCTCCCCATGCTCTTCCAGAAATGTTTACCTGGCAGCACCCATTATTTAAAGCCCAGCTCAAATAGAATCTTCAGAGGGAAGCTTGCCTAATATCCCCTCCAGACGGGGCCCTCAAGCTGCACAATTCCAGGGTGATTTACATCGAGGTCAATATTAAGTATAGCCCTAAGGCCAAATCCAGCCCACCACTTGTATTCCACCTTATAGGCACTAAGAATGATTATTACATCTTTGAATAGTTGAAACTGATCCCCAAAGACACTATTTCATGACACAAAGTCATTGTACATAAAGTTTTATTGAAATGCACCCATGCTCATTTGTTTGCATATTATCCACAACTGCTTTTGTGCTGCGAGAGCAGAGTTGAATAACTGAGAGAGATGGCATGGCCCACAAAGCATGAAATATTTACTCTCTGGTTCCTTACTGAAAAAGTTTGCCAAACCCTGTTTTATATGAATGGTACTCTGGAGTGGTGCAGGGCACAACCTATGTGGCTATTCTCCAGCAGTCCTGCCTGCAGGCTACCCTGGTGCTCTCTTTAGACCTCTACCATAGTACTTTGCTCCTTTCCCAGAGACCCTCGTCTCCAAAACCTGGGTCTTGCTCATCTTCACATCCTCAAGATATGGCCCAGGGTCCGGCACAGAGAAGAACTTCAATAAATGTCTATGTCACTGCATTGAATGAAATATTTCCTGGATGCTGAAGATGAGCTCATCAAATTCTATAACAATTTCAGGATTAATATAATTCCTAAGTAAAAACGATGGTACTACTTAGCTGGCGAAATCCTAGATCTGATGCTTACAACTTTAAAGTATGCCATATTCCAGCTGCTTTGTTTGATTTCAACCTCTCCTCTTCCAGAAAAGTGCTCATTGGCACATTTTGTTGAATCCAATTAAAATCACTGGTTGGGGGTGTGTGATGTGGAAGATGCCTTAACACCCCCCTAAAGAGACTGGACACAGCCAAGGCTGCACAGAGTTGGAATGGAGAGCCCAGCATCTGGACAGAGGTTCATCTGGTGGCATCGCAGCAATCTCAGTGAAGGAGCCTGGGTTTGGTTGGGAGAAGGATGTAGAATAAAAATTCTCACAGGAGTGCAGTGGTACACATCTTTACTGCCAGTAGCTCAGGAGGCTGAGGCAGGAGGATCTCTAATTCAAAACCTTTCTCAGCATCTTAATGAGGCCCTGTCTCAAAATTTAAAAAATTAAAAAGGGCTGGGGATGTGGCTCAGTCATTAAGTGCCCCTGGGCTCAATCCCTGGTACCAATAAAATAAAATAAAATAAAATAAAATAAAATAAGATAAAATAAAATAAAATTCTGAAGCTGTTCCCCTCAAGAAATGCAGAGGATAGGTACCAAATGATATTGAACTTGTTGCTGGTAGGGTGAAAAGGTATCTGGCCTCCCTTATCTCATGAACCTGACAAAACCTATTTCAGTGGAGGGCACAGGCCCAGAGAGGTGGCACCACATGTCCACACCAGCCCTGGTAGGACTGGCATTCAAGTCCAGCTCTTGCCGATCCTTAGCTTATACCTCTCTGCCTACTGCAGGGCTCCATGAACACTTACCAATCGCTGCATGCATGGGGTGCATGCCCTCAGAACCTTGGGGAGACCCTATTTCAAAATAAAAAATAAAAGGGCTGGGGATATAGCTCAGTTGGTAGAGTGCCTGCCTCGCAAGCACAAGGCTGTGGGTTCGATCCCCAGCACCACAAAAAAATAAAAATAAAAAATAAATAAATAAAATAAAAAAGGCTGGGAGATATGGCCCAGTGGTTAAGCACCCCTGGGTTCAATCACCAGTATGAAAAATAAAAAACAACAAGGATTTCCACAGACATTTTGTGACTCTTGGTGCTTCTTTAGTTTCCCTGAAATTGATTTACCCTGCAGGAGAAACGTCCCAACCTCAATATGAATTAGAAAGTCCTTCAAGGACCTACCTACCTCTCTCCCTTCAGTTTTATCTTCAGTTTCCCTTCACCTTTGCCAATCCCAGGCCTCTGTGCCACACAAATCAAATTTAAAAATAACAAGTAAGATTTCTTTGCTGTTTACCATGTGCTAGGCAATTTGAAGTAATTTCTTTCTAAATTGCTTAATTACCTCATTCAAAATTTTATCAAGAAGGTATATTTATAAGTCTCATTTTATAGATGAGGAAGTTGAGCCCAGAGAGGGTAAGTAATTTGCCTGAGGTCACAGAGGCAGTTAAGTGGGAGTTAGAATTTGACCCCAGGCAGGCTGACTTTTAGTTTTTGTGTTCCGGCCTCTGTCTGCCTTGCAGTCTTTGCATTGTAGTTCCTTCTTCCCAAAACACTCTCCACTGTACCCAACTAACACCAATCATCCTTTAGATCGAAGCTAAAATATCACTTCCTCTGGGAAGCCTTCCCAGTTTACCTGGTCTGTTTGCTGCTCAACTGTCACTCCACAGCAGAGATAGCTTTGCTTCCAGGCCCTCCATGGTACTTATCACACTTGATTGACAGGGCTGCTTGCTGCCCACCTCTCTCACCAGACTGCAGGCTCTGTAAAACCTGGGAACATGCCTGTTGGGCTCATGTGAATTGTGTCCCCTTGCTCTAACACTTGACCTGACCCTGACAGGGTTCTTAATGCTTGTTTGTGGGGTGAATGGATCTCACAGTGAACTGTGCAAAATCTGGGTGAAAAAAAGCCAAATCGGGTTTTCATGTTATTGTAATATCTATGTGCTTGGGGTGATGGGGAGGGGAGAGACCAAGCAGGAGCGCTTATACTTGTTTTTGGTTTTAGTAACGTGGATTCAATCAGGGGTGCTTAGCCACTGAGCAGCATCCCCAGCCTTTTTTTATTTCTTACTTTGAGACAGGTTCTCACTAATTTGCTTAGGGCCTCACTA
Organism: Glaucomys volans; assembly: GCA_020662805.1. Classification (NCBI taxonomy): domain Eukaryota; kingdom Metazoa; phylum Chordata; class Mammalia; order Rodentia; family Sciuridae; genus Glaucomys; species Glaucomys volans. The sequence continues at coordinate 273,483 of JAJEJO010004504.1, read as the reverse complement.
AATTGCTGAGGCTGGCTTTGAACTTACATTCCTCCTGCCTCAGCCTCTAGAGTGGGGAGGGGGTTTACAGGCGTGTGCCACCGCCCCCAGGCCCCCGTGCAATATTAATGGTACTCACTTGTTCTTTTGTCTTCTCCCGGAAGTCACTCCAAGAACTCATTGTATATTTTCAGCACAGTTCTAAATCACTGGCCATCATCTATAAAACCCTGACAGCTCCAGAAGCTTCCCATCCAGCCCTTCAGCTAACACTGCTGATCAGATCTACCGCAAGACCTGGTGATTCCATGACAGTGCAGTGGATGGTTCTTGTTATAAACCATCCAGGACAACCTGAATGATATGGCATTATTAGTGCAAAGAGGAAGGGGGCGAGATGGATCCATATAGCTTCTGCTTCTAGAAAGAAGCAGGTTGGAACAATATTGACCACGTTACATTGTTACATCATGTTCTTGTACAATGAATCCCACTAATATGTATAATTTAATGCACCAACAAAAAAATATGGAAAAAAAGAAGCAGGACATTTGCTAACAGTGGTTGTCCTGGGAGACTGACTACAGGAAAAGGCTGGGAGGGAGAATGCCTTTTTTTCCTGCAGATCCTTCAAAAATGCAGGAATTTTATTTTATTTTACTATGCATGTGCATGGTCTATTTAAACATAATTGAAATGTTGGTTTTTAAAACTGAAAGTAGGGAGTCAGGACAGTTCCAGACTTCCTAACCAGCTCAGGGGTTCCTGCCCTCTGAGCCTCTGAGAAGGTGGCCTTGGCTGATGGCCCTGGGCACTTCTCGGCCGGCTCACTGACTTCTCCGTCCTGACGCTGCAATTCCTACACCTTCTTGGGATTTCAGCCCATCTCAACTTTCCCCCTGTGACTCACCGAGGGGCGTTTCCCAGGCAGGGCTGTTTGCCGGCAGCCACAGCATTATTAGGAAAGGAGGCGCCACTTTGTATCCCCAACCTGGCTGATTACACCACCTTGTTAAGAACCCCCATCAGGAGGGCGGGAGGCACTCTCACTTTCTATTTGCTGGGGGGTTTTGCTGTTGTTTAGGGGTTGTTATTATTATTACAAGTCTCTATTCTAATGTTCACAATGTACATTCATTACTTTTGCAAATAAAGAACTTTAAAGGCATAAACAGCACCTGAACCCCCCACACGTGTAGCCAGTTCACCATGTAGAAGTCCTGCAGAAGAGGCCCCTGCCCTGCAGATACATGGGATGCATAGGAGGCAGCACCCATCCAGAGGGTTCTCCAGAGATTGAAAAGCACAGCCAGAGCTGGGCGTGGTGGTGCACACCTGCAATCCCAGCTATGTCGTAGGCTGAGGCAGGAGGATTACAGTTCCTTTTCTGGTTCCTCACCTCCTCAAATAGTATCCACCTGACTCTGTGTGCAGCTTCTAATAGAGAAAACTAAGATTTCACTTCCTCATCAAACTCTCCCCTACTCATTGATCAGTACCACCTAAACTTGACAAATCACCCAGCGAAAAAATTTTTTAAAAAATCTCAACAATCAGGGGGCAGGGATTTGATGATATTTAAGGGGACCCAGGAAACTGTGCCAGTGCAGAATGGGGTACCGTGGTGAAGCACAGAAGCATGCCTTAGGAAAACTGCCGCTGGCCACTCCTGAGGACTTCATCAGGGCCACCATGGTGAGGTCCTGTGTTGGGAGAGGTATTGCTCCTGAGTCATTGCTCATTCTGGTGGAGGGCCCTTGTGATCAGATGTATGTAGGACTACGAAACTAGTAAAGCTCATTAACTAGCTCTCAGGATATCACATCCACCACTCCACTTTCTCTAGCCAGTGACTTTTGCTAGTTATAAATATATATACACCTGGGCGTGGTGGCACATGCCAATAATCCCAGCAACTCAGAAGGCTGAGGCAAGAGGATTGCAAGTTCCAGGCCAGCCTCAGTAAATGAACGAGGCTCTAAGGAATTTAGAGAGACTCTGCCTCAAAATAAAATATTTTTAGAAAGGGTTGGGGATGTGACTCAGTGGTTAAATGCCCCTGGGTTCAATTCCCAGTAACACCCTCCCCCACAAAAAACATACATACAAATACAATATATTTTTTTCCTGTATTGGGGATTGGACCCAGGTTTGTTCTACCACTGACCTACGCCTCTTGTCATTTCTAATTTTTTTTTTGTTTTGAGACTGGGTCAAAGTTGTTCAAATTGTCCTCAAACTTTCAATCCTCCTGCCTCAGCCTCCTGAGTCATTGGGATTATAGTCATGTACCACCACGTCTAGCTCATACATATATTTTTGAGTTGTTTATTCCCTAATCCAACTCTTGTCAAAACTGGTGTCAACAAATGCATGCACTGCTCTGTTCTACTGAGCCCACATTTGAAGACCAATAGACAAGATGGTGGTCATAGCTGTCTTGGCATGCTGTGGAGGGTGGGTAATTTTCTGAGCTGGGCCAAATTGCTTTGGTTGCTAAGTAACAATTCGCTCTTAGTGGAAAAATTGTCTGAGGCAAGGATTGTGCAACCAAGGCCTCACCCTGGACTACCTCAACATATTTCCATCAGCAGAGGCTGCTGGGCCACTTGGGGGCGGTCACGTGTGCAGACGCACATCTGTGATTAGCCTTGAGTTGGTGCAGAGGGATGTCACAGAATTCTTGTGTGAGTGCCAAGGAAGGGGCAGAACTGGAGACAGGAGACTCCTGGCTCAACCTGTGAGCTCAGGGGCAAGATGCCACTTCCTAGATGTCCCCTGTCCTTGAGCTCTAAAGGACCCCAAGATAACCGCCTTGCTGAGGACTATTGAGGGTCAAGGAGACAGGAATGCTGAGGGAGCAGAAAGCCCGCAGCTGCTTTGCAGTGTCTCTTGGAGTATTGCTCAAGTGGTGCACCATGACCCTCGGCCTACTTCTGATCTGTTGTTGCATGTTAGGTAATTAGTATGTGGAGCAGCCTGGCTGACTCACCAAAGTGATGGAGAAACCCTTTTCTTCAGGAAGCACAGATTCTGGGATGTGAGTCCACTTTGGGAGAAAAGTATGTGAGACCAATTTAGAGTATTCCAGTCCATCTTGAAGGTGTCACTGGACAAGGATCTCAAAGTTCCATCTACTTAACAGATTTATCTATTTGTTTTAATGAAAAGAAGGAGGGAGAGTCAGGGTAGTTATCCCAGTTACAGGGGAGGTTGGGGCAGGAGGATTGCAAGTTCGAGGCCAGTCTGGGCACCTTAGTGAGACCCTGTATCAAAGAAAGAGAAAGCAGGGCATGGTGGTGCACACCTGTAGTCCCGCTCAGGAGGCTGAGGAGGAGGATCTTGAGTTCAAAGCCAGCCTCAGCAAGGGCAAGGCACTAAGCAACTCAATGAGATCCTGTCTCTAAATAAAATACAAAATAGGGCTGGTAGTGTGGTTTAGTGGCGGCCTACCCCCCCGGTTTTTACCCCCCAGTCCAAAAAAAAAAAAAAAATGAAAGAAAGAAAGAAAACAGTCCTGAGGTTGTAGCTCAGTGGCAACACCCCTATCCCTCCGACCCCCATCCTCACCCCCACTCCAGGTTTAATCCCCAGTACCATAAGGAAAAGGGAGAAGCAGGTGGGAGGGAGAAGGAAGGAAGGGAAGAGCTTCTATTTTTCTCTTTCCAGGACTGTAAGAATTGTCACCCAATAATAAAGACCCTCAAATTAAATAAGGATTTGTAGGGATTAGATACCAAAAACACAAACATTTCTCCATTCTGACATTTTAAAAACTCCATGAATCTCTTTGGGCATGGTGGTGCACACCTATAATTCCAGCGACTCAGGAGGCTGAGGCAGGAGGATCACAAGTTAGAGGTCAGACTGGGCAATGTAGCAAGACCCTCAGCATCTTAGCAAGACCCCGCCTCAAAATTAAAAATGAAAAGCACTGGTCTGTAGCTCAGTGGTAAAGTGCCCTTTAGTTCAATCCCAGTACCAAAATAATAACAATAAGTGAAATTCCGTGAATCTCAGATCTGTGCCACTCAAATTTGTTCAGGAAAGTAGAATGAAAAGTGTGACTTTAGAATCCACTAAAATGAAAAGATGGGGGCTGTAACTTGCTGAATTGATGTTCTGAAGTAGAAGTAGGAAGAGGGTAAAGGACTTCCGCTCACCCCTCCTTCTGTAAACATAGGCCTCGCAGAGCCTCTCGGCCAAGAGGGCAAAGGGGACCAGGTTTTCAGTTTTCCTAGGTGGAGTCACTTGCAGGTGCCTCTGCCCGCTTCCTTCTCTTCTCTAGTTACCTTTCCCGAGTCCGTGCCTTTCAGCCTCCAATGTCACCCTTCGCAGGGCTTTCCTTCTCTGGTTGCCTCCTTAACCCCACACCCCCGAAAACACACACCAATCTCCAAGAAATCTCTTAAGCATTCCAGACCCAATCTGATGCCAATTTGTGTGTCTAGATTTATCTTCTCTCCTCCCCAGGCCACCCCTCTGTGCCCCTCCAGCATGCACCCTGCACCCCTGACACTGCTCTCTACTCCTCGACATCTCCTGCCTTCTCTCCAGGTCGGAGGTTGCCTTCTCCCTTGATATGTGCCCCCATGTCGAATTCCCAGCTCTTCCACAGACTCACCTTCGATTTTCTTTTTTTTTTTTTTTTTTGTGTTTGGGGGTGAACCCCGGGGCGCTTCACCACTGAACCACATCCCCGGCCCTATTTTATATTTTATTTAGAGACAGGGTCTCACTGAGTTGCTTAGGGCCTCGCTAAGTTGCTGAGGCTGGCTTTGAACTCGCGATCCTCCTGCCTCAGCCTCCCAAGTACTGGGATTACAGGCGTGCGCCACCGCGCCCGGCTTCACCTTTGATTTTCTACAAATTATTTGCCAGCAAGATTCTAAATTCTGTAAGGACAGGGACAACTCATGCATTTTTCTATTCTCCACTGAACCTAAGTATAGATAGGAAAACTAAATATTTTTTATTAGTGAATGATTTTTTGGAGGGGAACTGGGGATTGAACCCAGGGATGCTCTACCACTGAGCCACATGCCCAACCCTTTTTATTTTGAGACAGGGTCTTGCTAAGTTGCTTAGGAGTTGCTAAATTGCTGAGACTGGCCTCTAACTTGTGATCCTCCTGCCTCAGCCTCCCGAGCTGTTGGGATTACAGGCCACTGCACCTGGCTGTGAATGTATGAATGATTTTTCTTTTAATGGTTGGGCTGGGGATTGAACATGCTAAACTTGTGCTCTTACCACTAAGCAACACACTCAGCTCTAATAAATTTTTAAAGAACTTCTTTTCTCTTTCTCTCTGTTTTTCAGTTCAATTTTAAATTCCAACCTCCAAAACAAAGAAAAGAAACCAATCTTTTTATAAAACAGGGGAAGGAGAGAAAGGACTAATATCTGAAATGTTTACCAGGCCCTGAAGTTTTCTTTTTTATTTGATATTGAAACATTTTTGGCATTATAATGAATTATGTTTTATTTTTAGTATGTGAAAATCTTTTTATTATAAAGTCATACAGTTAATTATTATTATTATTATTATTATTATTATTATTATTATTTTGGAACCATGGATTGAACTCAAGGACACTTGGCCACTGAGCCAGATCCCCAGTCCTATTTTGTTTTTTATTTAGAGACAGGGTCTCACTGAGTTGCTTAGGGCCTCGGTAAGTTGCTGAGGCTGGCTTTGAACTCATGATCCTCCTGACTCAGCCTCCCAAGTGCTTGGATTACAGGCGTGCGCCACTGTGCCCAGCCCCAAATTTTTTATAATGGGCAGTAAGCATACTTTCCATTTGCTGTGGTGTGAGACAGGCTCAATTTCTTTGAAGACTGTAAGCAATCCTGCTCTTTGCTCTGGAGGGAGGCACTCTCTATCTTCAAAGGATATTCATTACACAAATATTCTTTAAATGATTCTGTAAGGAAGGCAGTCAGTGCCGCTACTCTATTTGAGAGGCACTTAGAGAACTGTCTCCCAAAAGCAGGATTCTACTTTTGCTGATGCTTTGGGTTAATTTATAATGATCAGAACTAGTACATGGCAGCAAATTCAATCAATATTTACTGAGCACTTCTTGCTTGGGAAGGGCAGGAGGTTCAGAAACAAATTAATAAACTAAAAGGCCTTTTGTGACAAATGAACCAAGGTCAAAATTACTCCGTCATGTGAAAATTTGAAGGTAAGATGGTCAGATCATCTAGGGGAGAAGTGTGGACTTTATTCTAGCGTTATGAAAATCCACTGTAAGGTTTAAAGCAGTGTTCTGGGTTCCATGATTAAAAATGGAATTAAAAATGCTCAAAGGAACACTTCCTTGTTCTAGCGTTCAAGGCTTCGGACCATTCATGTGAGTAATGGGAACTTTCAGCCAAAGGGAGTTACAAACTGACTTTTCTAGTGAGTCCTCAGGGACAGGCAGAAAGCCCAGCCTCAGCAGATGGTGTCCCCTACATTCACAGAATGGGCATTTCAATAACAACCATGGAACAGAGTGATTTGAACTGACCTCAAACTCTCAACTTCCAGAGCGTGGTCTTCTTCATAGCTGATCCTGTCTGGGTTAAGGAACATGCATAGTCCCAGGGGAATGACCCTTTGCTTCATCGAAGGGCAGTTTAGCCTAATATATGATACAGTCCCGACTCAGCCTACTTGCACAACTTCTGAGTGACAGAGCCTCTTCAGGTCTGTGAAGTGGAGCCAAAATGGTGGCTCTCTCATAGGCTTGTAATGAGGGTCCCAGGGGTATGGGACGGGCGAGCACAGTGCGTGGCCCAAAGCAGGCATTCATCCCCAGCTCGCTGTCAAAAGATGACGAGGTCCAGGGAGCAAGGCTGTAAATGTAAACACAAAACAGAGACACTGAAGGCCTCATGGGAGAGAAGCATGGCTTTAGCTGTCATTTCTAGCAGGTTTGTCAGGGTCAGGCACTTGGAATAGAAAGCGATAAAGAAAAGGCAATACGGAGGCAGAATGGTAGAAAGAAATGGACTCTAGACACAGACAGACCTCAATGGGAAGGCCGACCTACAACTGCATAACCATAATGACTTCGTCTGGGCAAGTTCCATTCCTGAACCTTACTTCCTCCTTCATGGAATGGGGAAAACAACACATCTCATAGGTTGTAAAGACTGAGTTAATAGAAAGCACCTGGCCCATGGTAGATGTCCAGTAAATATGAATAATCTTAGAACTCTTCTGACTTCTTCATGAAGATTTGTACACAGAGAATCAGAAAGGAGATATTTCACTTGCCTGAGCTCTTTTCCATCCCTGTGGGTCCCTGTGACCCAGCTTCCTGGAGATGGAAGGGAAACTATGGAGATCCTTCCTTAGGGAGGAGTGGAGAAATCTAATCCTGCTGGGAATTTTTTCTGCTCCCCAGCTGGGCTTGCATCAATTAATTTAATGGACTCTTTCTTTTTGCAGGCCCAGCCAAGAAGCAGGAGAGGACTGTATTTATTTATTTGCTTTTCCCTTTCACTACTTGAGTTTCCCCAGTGCATATCCTTATACTAACTTTGAGGGCCTCAGTGTTAAGAAATCTTTACCTGCCCCTCTGTGTTGCCAAAGCAACAAGGTGCTGAAAGGTGCCAGGTGCATAATGTCCTGCCTTGTCCTGGAATATTCAGAAAAAAAAAGTGACCACTCAGATCTTTCACTCTTTCCAAGAATAAGAAACAAACCTGTAATTAGCATAATTTAAAAAGAAACACAAAAATTATTTGAAAGCTGCTGAATTAAAGACATATTTAACAAATCCTACTTACCCTGTGATTTTGCTTCATATCTCAGCCCTAGACACACACTATTACGGCTTTCAGGTCTTGCAATACTTATGCAATACTCTCTAGAAATAAGACAGACCCTCCTAGACATTCCCTTCCCTGGCACCAAGTGTCTGAGTTGAGTGGCAAGGGCTTGGTTCTTCACTATAGGAATATCTTACTTTCTTGGGCCAAAAACGTGGCATCTTGCAGGGATTGGCAAACCTCAAATCTATTTTCATGTAAATATCTAGGGCTTTTCTACTAAATTATATTCTATTAGAAGGCTGTACCACTAATAATCAGAGAAGGAAACACTTAAACTGGGCAGAACCCAGTATATATTCTGTGTTCAGAAAATTATTTTGGTACAAATCATCCAGCAAGAGAGAGAACAAGAGTTATCTACAAACTGGGAACTCTTCAGCATTTAGAACTGTAGGCTGTGGGTGTAGCTCAATGCTGGAGTGTGGGCTTAGCATGTGTGAGGTCCTGAGTTCAATCCTGAGCACCATCAAAAAAAAAAAAAAAATTCTAGAATCTCTTGTAGATATCCCTAACATGGCGATCTCTGGTTTTCTCTTTCTAATTGGTTTTTGTCCTACAACTTGCCTTTAAGGACTCTACAAAGTGTGATCTCAAAGTGACAAGATATGGACACAAATTCTAAAGAGGTCAACCAAGACGAAATGAAGATGAAGGAAATTCTCTCTGAAGGTATGTGTTAAGTTCCTAGAGAGGTGGTGGTCCCATCCTGGTCACAGAAGTGGCCTCCTAACAACCCTGATTGAATCCCAGCCGCATCACAAACAATATGATATTTTGCACATCACCAGTCTGAAATTACCTGTAGGGTTCTGGAGTTAAGTCCCATCTCCTATTCTCCACCGCAGCTGCCCACCTTCCTTTCTCCAGGGCAAAATTCTCATTTACCTTTGCAATCTGCTGTGGGGAAACCAAACACAGAGAAGTCACAGTCCCTATGCCATTTAGTTTCAGAGACAACATGAATAGACATTTAACACAGAACAAAAATGAGGGCATGCTGGCCAAATTGTGTCCTTTGTGCCTATCAAAATAAAAGGGAACATTAAAAAAATAAACAAATACAAATAAAGGCAACATTAACACGAAGCCCATCACCAAAAAAGTAGGGAGATTTTCTGAAAGGGTATGCTTTGGATTGGCTCTTGAAAGGAATAGGAAGTGAACTGGTAGAAATATGGCCTTTGTGGTAGGTGGGGAGGGCAATAAGTTATCAAAGAAAGAATAATGATCCAGGTGCAGTGGCGCATACCTCTAATCCCAGTTACTTGGGAGGCTGAGGTAGGAGGACTACAGGTTCAAGGCCAGCCTCAGCAACTTAGCAAGACCCTGCCTCAAACTTAAAAATTCAATGGACTGAGGATGTAGCATACACAGACATACACACAGACACACATACAGAAAGAGAGAGAGAGAGGAAGAAAAGAGGAGGAGGAGGAAGGATAAGGAGGAGGAGGAGAAAGAAAAGAGAAAAAGAAGAAGAATGATGAACTGTTAAGAGAACTAGGAGTATCTCCAAGTTGTCTTGAAATGGGGTCTACCCATGGACGTGGGCTGGTCCGGAGTCTTCAAAGGCATTTTCTGATGCTAACTGTCTCTGATTAATCTGAGTCTGTGATGGGTTAGGAAATAGAGGTATGTCAGGTCTTTGTTCCCATGTTATATCCTTCTGCACCCCAGTGGGATGTGTCAATGGGATTAGAACATTCCAGGACCTTCCCTATGCCTGGAACTCATTCCTCTGAGTTAAGCTGTGTTTAGTAGAACTTTCTGAGATGATGGTGAAGTTCTATTAACCCGTCTTGTCCAATATAGTAACCACTGGCCAAATGTGAGTATTACATCCTCTAAATGCAGCTAGTATGGCTGAGGATTGATATTTTTATTAATTTAAGTTTAATTAACTTAAATAGTCACAAGTGACTAGTGATCCCCGTATTAGACAGCATGGATCATGACTTGCTCCTTTGCAGTGTTGATGATCTTGGCTTTCCCTTACCTTCTCAGAGAAGCTGTTCCTACCTGTGGTAGGCAGCCGAAGAATTGGCCTCCACAGATGTCCACATGTTAGTCTGTGGAACCCAAGACTATGCCACCTTACATGGCAAAATGGAATTAGGGTTCAGATGGATCTAAGTTGTTAATCAATTGACCTTGAAATGGGAAGGTGTATGAACTTTACATTGCTATAACAAAATACTTGAAAAAAACAACTCAGAGGAGGAAAAATTTACTTTGGCTCATGGTTTCAGAGGTTTCAGTCCATGATTGGTTGGCTCCATTGTTTCTGGGCCTGGAGTGAGGCAGAATATCATGACAGAAGGGTGAGGTAGAGCAAAGCTTCTTACTTCATAGCAGCCAGGAAGCAGAAAGACAGGAGGAAGGATCCAAGTATAAAATATATCCTCCAAAGGCATGCCCCAGTGACCCACCTTTCTCAACTAGATCCCAACTCCTAAAGTCTCCACCACCTCCCAACTGGGGACCAAATCTTCAAACATGAGCCTTGGGAGAACATTCCAGATCCAAACTATATTAGGATTTTTTTCCTGGATTTTCTGTATGGGCCCAATCTACTCTTATGAATCCTTAAAAGTAAAACAACAACAAAAAACCCACAAAGTTGGTAGAGAAGAAGTATGGTATGGGCCTCAGAGATGAGATGATGGAAAGGAGGGAAGATCAGGATTGTGAGAGGACCTGAAGATGCATGCAGGGAACCAAAGCCAAGCCATGCAGGAGGCCCTCAGCTGAGAGCTAGCAAGGAACTAGATAGAGACCTCAGTCCTACAACTGAAAGGAACTGAAATCTGCCAACAAGTTGAATGAGCAAGGAAATTAATTCTCCCCTGGAGTTTCTAGAAAGGAACATAAATGGCCAATGCCTTGGTGAGACTCGCACCAGACTTCTTACATAACAAAGCTATAAGACAGCGTGTGTGTGTGTGTGTGTGTGTGTGTGTGTGTGTGTAATCTCCAAAATGTGTTTGTGTTTATTGGAATGATTTCCCACCATCTTGATTCAGGTTGCTTTTAGTGCCGCTGCCTCCTTCGGTCAGCCTTGCTTTTCCTTCCGTAGGCTGCCAGAGGACAGTGGAGCGGCCAACACATAGAGCTACTGTTCACGCATGGCTATAAACTGTGGTGATGTTATGGCATCCTGGGCCTTTCGTATCCATGAAGTAGGAATTGGGGCTCTGTGTCTCTTCTTCTCTTCTGGAGAGGGAGGAAGGAGATCCTTTGCTAAAGGCACATTCTCGGCAGTGGGAGGGTACGGGTCCTCATTGGTGGAAAGGCAATGTGTGTTGTTTTAAACCACTAAGTTTATGGTAATTTATTTCAGCAACAGGAAACTGATGCACCACCTGAGACCAGTGCTGGCCCTCTTCTCTCAGTACCCCCCAAAAATGAGGAACCTATGGGTCCAAGAAGAGGTGCCTATCTGAGGCCCCTCTGGACCACATTTCAGCAATCTGGGAACTTGGAATCCCCGCTCAGTGGCTCAGGGTCTGCTCTTAGGGCCATGTGCATCTTCTCTCATTCTGTCCTCCAGGGGGTGAGCAGAATCTTAAGTGAACACCCCTTTAGGCCTGGGGGAACTATGCCAAGGGGCCTCTGTTTGGAAGGGGGGTGAGGCCAGAGATGGGACACTGTGCCACAAGAGTCCTTGATATGTGGAACAGAGTGGAGTGGAGGAGAGGTGGGGAGAGAAGGAGCAAAGGAGGAGGCTAAGGGATAGGCTGACTCTGGTGCCATATTCCAGTGTGAAGCCAGGAGCCATAGCACAGACCTATAATCCCAGGAACTCAGGAAGCTGAAGCAGGCCAGCCTCAGCAACTTAGCAAGACCCTGTCTCAAAATAGAAAAATAAAAAGGGCAGTGGATATAGTTCATTGGTAGAGCACCCCTGGGTTCAATCCTCCATACTATTAAAAAAAAAAGAAAGAAAAAAAGAAATCCACTGTGGAACTCTGGGACATTTGCATATTTTAAATTCAAACCTGGTCTCCCAGTTCTTTATGAAGCTGTATTTTTCCAAATAGAAGAATAGAACACATTTTCCTTAATAGTCCATTAATTTGACTTATACTTTTAAAATATTTAGACGTACATTTGGGGTTTCCTCCTGGGTTCTCAGTCTGGCCCTTATGTGAGGGACAGATCTACTATTCACTCTGCCTGTGGCCTCACTGCCTTGACCTCCAAGCCTCCATCACCTGCTTCATTTTCTCCCGAACACTTTGTTTTCTGAAGTGATCTCATGTACAGCATCCTGCATCACCACGCCTTCCCCCATTAAGATGTGAACGCAAAGAGAACCGGTCTGTATTACTCAAGGCTGTTTTGCCAGTGCCTGGACAGAGTAGGTGCTTAATTGGTACTTGTTGGACAAGTGATACAAAGGAGTCCCTGATGTCTGGTTTAGATTTTAGACTTCTAAGATATTCTAGGAAATGGGAAAGACCAGAGATTCCTGGCCAAAAAGTATCTATTTGGCTGACTTTATTTATTATCTATTGATGTATGTCAAATTATCCCAAAACTTAGCGGCTTATAACAATGAATATGTGTCTCTCATATATTATTTGGGTTTTGTTTGTTTGGTACCAGGGATTGAGCCCAGGGGCACTTAACCACTGAGCCACATCCCCAACCCTTTTTTATTTTAAAACAAGGTCTCACTAAGTTTCTTAGGCCTCAGTTGCTGAGGCTGGCTTTGAACTGGTGATTCTCCTGCCTCAGGCTCCTGAGGATTGCTGGGATTACAGGTGTGTGCCATGATATCCGACTTAAGTGTGGTTTTCTTTTTTTCTTTTTCTTTTTTTTTTTTTTTGCGGTGCTGGGGATTGAACCCAGGGCCTTATGCTTGG
>JAJEJO010004504.1:109749-260706 GCA_020662805.1 Glaucomys volans | reverse complement strand
GAGTGGCTCAGAATCTCTTATAAAGTTGTTGTCAAGCTATCGGTCGGCACTGTGGTCATCAGAGGGCTTGACTAGGGCAGGAAGACCCCTTCCAAGATGGGTCACTCACATGGCGTTGGCGACAGGCCTTGACTGCTCACCTCATGGACTTTTCCGTGGGTTAACTAGAGATGTCAAGGTGGTTGGATCCCCTAGAGTCTGGAATCCCAACCAGAACAAGGAGGACATGCCTTTTTGACTCATCTCCATCATTCTCAATTTTGTTCTCTAGAAGTGAGTCACTAAGTCCAAACCACACTCAAGAGTTAGAAAATTAAGCTCCACTTTTTGAAGGGAGGAGTTTTAAAGAACTGGTGGGTATGGCTTTGTTTGTTGTTTTTTGCGGTGCTGGGGATTGAACCCAGGGCCTTGTGCTTGCGAGGCAAGCACTCTATCAACTCAGCTATATTCCCAGCCCTGGTGGGTATGTTTTTAATTGGTCCAATTGATCAAGACAGGTCATCCTTGCAAAGGCCAAAGGCCTTGCCTGTTCCTTTCACCACCACCTCCTGCTTTTCTCAGGTCTTGGAGTTTTCCAATATTCTCTACTTGCCTCTACTGTTTCCTCTAGCTACAGAATTATAGGCAGATAGATGCCAGCATTCTTAAAAGTTTCTTTTACCTCCTGGGTATTGTCTGTATAGTTCTATGATCTAGTTCCTTGCAAGCACTCCTCCCCTCACTGTGCTCTCTTCATCTCATTCTTCTGTTGGTTTTCTTCCTCCTTCCACTCTTTGAACATAAACATTCCCCAATGCCTTTTGTCTACACTCTTGTTGAAAATCTCATTGGCTCCTGTATTAGTCAGCTTTTCATCACTATAACAAATACCTGAGACAGTCAACTTATAAAGCGAAAAGGTTCATTTTGTTTCATAATTTTGGAGGTTTCAGTCCATGGTGGGTTGGGCCAGTTGCCTTGGGTAAGGCAGCAACCACATCATGGCAGAAGCATGTAGCAGAGTAAAAATGCTTTCCTCGTGGCTGAGAAGTAAAAGAGTACAAGAGAAAGGATCTGGGATCCCATTATCCCCTTCAATGGCTTGCCCCCAGTGACCTAAAGACCTTATTCTAGGCTCCACTTCTTAAATGCTTCATCACCTCCCAATAGCTCTAGCACGAGGAAGATCCAAACTATTTCAGCTTCGGATTTAACTATCTGCTGTAGGTTGATACACTGCAAAACATACTACCCTCTCAGCTTCCATTCCCAAATTTCCTTTGGTCTGCTGAACCAAAGGAAAGGTCTATCTGGATAATCCCAGACAACATTCAGTATACCAGGTCTAGATTTGACCTCCTCCCCTACTCTCCTCACACCATCTTCTCACACCCTTCCCTAATCTGCTCACCATTTCCAACCACTAAGTGACCTTGGTCACTCTGACCCTTCCCTCTCTCTCACCCCATATATCCATTTCACCAAATGAGCCCTTTGGATTTCTACCACCACCACCATTTCATTAACCTCCTCTGAGAGTCTCCTAATGCTTATCTGTTTTGGGGGTACTAGGCCCAGTCCTTCCTACTTAGCATGTTATGTTAATCAGCTTCTTTTCCCTGTGACCAAAGTACCCGACAAGAACAACTCAGAGGAGGAAAAGTTTATTGGGGGTTCACAATTTCAGAGGTCTCAGTCCATACATGAATAACTCCATTGCTCTGGGCCCTAGGGGAGGCAGAACATCAGGGCAGAAGGGTGTGGTGGAGAAGCTTTGCTCCACTCCTGACTGGCCAGAAAGCAGAGAGAGGATTGGGGGAAGGGGTTACAGGGAACACAAACTTTTGCAGGGCATGCCCTCCGTGCCCCACCTACCTTCAGTTAACACCCAATCTATTCAACTAGGATGGACTGATTAGGTTACAGTTCTCGCAGTGTAATCATTTCTCCTCCAGACATTCCTGCATTAGCAGAGGAGATTTTGGAGGAGACTTCATATCCAAACCATAACACACGCCCAGTCTGATCCCAGCACAGCAGGACTCTGTGTATGTTAGTCTCCCTGCTCAAAAACTTTCAATGGCTCCTCCTGGGGACAGATTTAGGAATGGACTTTTCAGCTTGGCACCCAAGGATTCATGGTGAGATTATGGTGGTTTAATGTTTAATCTACAACAAACGTGAACTCCCAAGGCCTGAGTAAAATCCTAGATATGTCAATTACTACTAAGTGACCCTGGGCAAGTTGCTTCACCTCCATGAGCTTTTGTTTTCTTATCTCCAAAAGGGCATTAGGTCAAGTGTCTTGGGAATGGGATGAAATAATGTATGTAAAAAGTACTTATTGTTATCCACATTAAACCATGAACTACATTATAACTCCTGTCATTGTGCCATATTAGGATGCTTAACAAAAAGCGCCTGCCTATAAGGTACTCAACAAATCAATTTTCCCCTAGGTGTTACTTGAGCGTGTACCTCTGGTTCACTTGTATTTTTAAATTATTTCATCTCATATGTGACACATGTGTGACAAATGACACAATTTTCAAATGCATTTGTTTATGTATTTACTCTATGTCAGAGGTTGGCAAACTAGTTATGTCAAGGACCAGAGAGTAAATATTTTCTCTTAGGCGAGCCGTGGAAGTGTTCAACTCTGTTGTTGTAGCACAAGCATCCATGGACAATGCGTAAATGAATGGAAGTGGTCATGTCCCAACAAAACTTTATTAATGGATATGAATATTTTAATTTCATGTAATTTTCATGTGTCATAAAATATGACTCTTCTTCTGATTTTTGTTTTGTTTTGTTGTTTGTTTTGTGGTCCTAGAGATTAAATCCAGGGACTTTCTGCCACTGAGCTATATCTCCAGACCTTTTTGTTTTTAATTTTGAGACAGGGTCTCACTAAGTTGCCCAGACTGGTCTCAAACTTGTGGATCCTCCTGCCTCAGTCTCCCCAGTTGCTGGGGTTACAGGGGTGCACCACCATGCCCCGCTCAATTTTTTTTCCTAACCATCTAAAAATGTAAAAAGTATTCTTGACTGGTGGGCTGTACAAGAACAGATGGCTGCTGGATTTGGCCTGTGAGACCATTTGTTGACCCCTGCTAGGGAGTTTTTAAATTTTGAACATGAAAAAGTGAATTGACTTAAGACTAATGTGAAGTAAAAAAGAGTACAGATGATTTGTGGGTCTACAGAATATCCTGACAGTGGTGCAAGAATGACCTATGTTGGACCAACACAGCAATTAATTTTTATGGTTCATAAAACTCTACAATCTGGTTCAACCTAGCTTTCTGACTGCATCTCCTTCAGGACTTGGCCAAACAGGGCTTCTGTTTCCCCAAATATAGCCTGCAGATTCCCCAATCCCATGGTCTAGAATATCCCCCATCATGCTCATGAAAAGCTTGTTCTATAAGGCCCCCATAAAATTCCACCTCTGCTTAAAATCTTCCATTGGGGCTGGGGTGTAGCTCAGTGGTAGAGTACTTACCTATCTGAATTCAATCCCCTGTACTACAAAACAGAAAAAGATAAAAAAATATAAACCTCCAACAATCCCTTCCTATCCCCCACAAATGGTGTGTTCCCTTCTCTATTCCTCTTCCTTTCCCTCTTCTCTCAGTAGTAGTTTGCTGGAGCCTCCATTATTATATTTGTATTATAGTTATTTGACTGTTTATCTTACTTAACATGAAGCTTCTTGAGGTCTGGGCCCTTACCTCACTCAGGATCCTACAGTGCTTGTCACATAGCAAACACTCAGCATTTTCTTAAATTTCATTTCTTGGAATTGAAAATGGACTTTGGCTTATTTCTTTCGGCCACTGTGTAACTGACATGTGGAATGGGAAGAGATCAGTGAGGGGAAACTAGGGAAGGGGAGCGGGTCTGGGTGGGGTCGGGTGGGGAGGCCATGAGAGGAAAGCCACACCTATGAGCCAGACTGATCTTTAAGATGGTGTGGCTGGTCTATCTTCACTTATACCTCTGGCAGGAAGCAGGGCTGAATAGGGAGAAAAGTAGGGCTTCCCAGAGCTTCCCACGCACAGAAGAGGCTAAGCAAAGAACACTGTGGAATTCAACTGCTGATTCTCTCTGGGCCTCAGGAGAACAGAGTTCTGAGAAGAGCCTCATGATACACATCATGCCCCAGTTCCACGGAGTGAATCAGGCGCTGATGCAATTGGCAATGGGCCTTTAATCACGAGGCCCATCTCGCAGGTTCGGTATAGACGAGCTTTGTCACTTTTCTGAGGGATCGCAGCCATTTCTCTACCAGGCTCAAAGCAGCTCCCCTGCCCCATCTAACCCAGATGAGATGGCACTTAAACCTCTCTGATTACCAAGTTTTATTAGGTAAAGACAACCGATTAAGCAATGATGGCCCAAATAACCTTCGTGAGACAGACACTGTTTTTCAAAGCCAGCGGAAGTCTTGCCAAATTAAAGGATGTCAGGATGAGATACTATGAATATCAGTTTCCTTCTTTCTGGCACTGGAGAGGATTAATTAAATGCTTGTGAAGTACTTTGAAAATTTAAGCTGTTAAGAATTATTGTTCCGTGTAATAGGGAAAAAATAGAATTCTTGGCTCATTAAAGCTGTAATGGTGTAAGCCTGAGCACTATTTTCAGGACATCTTTGAGAGCTACATTTTTATTAAGAGAAAGAAAAGAAACGTGTCTCTGAATACATAGACACATTACTGGAAAGTCAGTTGGGTTAATCATGTTTCTCTTGATTAACAAATGAACTGGGAGAAGCAATTTCTAACTACCAAAGAGACAGTTACCAAGAATCAGTTGCTTAAATAATGTAGGGTTAGTTTCACTGAAATGTTAGCAAACAGACATTTGCTTTCTTTTAATAGAATCAAAGGACTAGCAAACTAAGATTGCATGCATAGAGGTCACTGAGCTTTGATGGTCTCCTCTGTCTCAACAAAACTGACCAAGGCAAGACAACCTTCTGCCTCCACTTTGTTGGCAGTTTTGCCCAGGGATGTTTTGCTTTGTTCCAGATGTTCTATGCTAGTTGAAAGCACATCATCCGCATCAGTCTGCTCTAGTTTCCTACAAATTACTGCAAATGTAGTGGCTTCAAGCAACAGAAGTGTGCATTATCTTACAGTTCTGAAGGTCATGAGTCTAAAATCATTCTTACTGGGCTAAATCAAGGTGTGAGTAGGGCTGGTTCTTTCTGGATGCTCCACAGAACAATCTGGTTCCCTACCTTCTCAGCTTCCTAGAGGTTGACTAGGTTCCTTGACTTATTGACCCTTCCTGGATCTCTCTGACCTCTGCTTTCATTGTCATACCTCCTTCCCCTCCCTCTCTCTCTTTCTTCCCTCTTTCCCTTATAAAGACCTACATGCCCAGAGTCCACCAGGGCATCCAGGATAATCCCATTCAACAAGCTCCTCTACTCATCATATCTGTAAAGTCCTTTCTGCCATGTGAGAAAACATATTCACAAGTTCTGGGGATTAGGTTGAAGACCTTTTTTTTTTTGAGGAGGGACAATTATTGTATCTGACTGCGTTAGTCTACTTTATATCGCTATGACCAAAATATCTGACAAGAACAATTTAGAGGAGGAAAAGTTTATTTTGGCTCATGGTTCCAGAGGATTTAGTCCACTGGCTGGCTCCCAGGCAGAAACATCACAGTGGAAGAGCATGGCAGCCAAAGAGGAGAAAAGAGAAGTGTTTTAGGCAGCTTTTCTCACTGCTGTGGCTAAAAGACCTGATCAGAACAATTTTAGAGAAGGAAGAGTTTATTTGGGGGCTCACGGTTTCAGAGGTCTCAGTCCATATACAGCGGGCTCCATTCCTCAGGACTCTAAGTGAGGCTGAACATCATGACAGAAGAGTGTAGTGGAGGGAAGTGGCTCACATTGATGATCAGGAAGAAGAGAGACTCCACTCACCAAAAACAAAACATATACTCCAAAGGCACACCCTGAATGCCTGCCTCCTCCAGCCATACCCTACTGGCTTTCAGTTACCACTCAGTTAATTCCATCAGGGGATTAATTTGCTGATTGGGTTAAGGATCTCATAACACAACAATTTGTCTTCTAAATCTTCTTGCATTGTCTCATACATAAGCTTTTGGGGGACACCTCACATCCAGACTATAAGAAGTCAGGGACAAGATATAGTCTCCAAGGGCACTCCCCCAGTGACCAACTTCCTCCAGGCACCTGTCTATAGTTACCACCTCCATAGTCTGTTCAAACTGTTAGTCCCCCAAATGGATTAATCCACTGATAAAGTTACAGTGTCCATGATCTAATCATTGATCACAAATGCCCCTTCTAAACCTTGCTACATTGGAGACCGTGTTTTCAAAACTTGAGCTTTTAAGGGGACATTCCAGATCTAAACCATAACACAACCACGGTTTCCATCTTCCAACCCACTTCTACTTTTGTTCTGTCCATTCAAGCCAGCCCTGTTCCACACGTTTAACTCCTTTAATCTGCACAATTATGGTAGATGAGGGGTCTGTTACTATAGATGAGGAAACTAAAGCCAAAAAATGTTAAGATTACTTGACCTAGGGTCACTAATGAAGTAAGCAAGCCTAGGCACAATTGTTGTATTGTTATTCAAAGATCACACAAACTTGTCCTTCAATATTTTTTATTGTCATTATTTTTAACTATAAAAGTAACACAATATACAACTGTCCCTCAGTGGTATACCTGGGAGATTATTTCCAGGATTCTCTGCGGATCCAAAATCTGCAGGTGCTCAAATCCTTTATAAAAATCATGATGTATTTGCATATAACCTATAGATATCCTCCTTTGTACTATATCTTTTTGCAGTGCTGGGGATAGAATCCTGGACCTGGGGTATTCGAGGCAAGCACTCTAACACAGAGCTACACCCCTGTCCTTTCCTGTGTACTTTAAATCATCTCCAGATTACTTTAAAAACCTAATATAATGTAATAGCTATGTAAATAGTTATTATACTGCATTATTCAGGAGATAATGACAAAGAAAAACGTCTGTACATGTTTAATACAGACTCAATTTTTTGGAATATTTTTGATCTACTGTTGGTTATATCTATGATACAGAACCTATGGATATGCAGAGCCAATTTTATGTGATTAAAAATAATTCAAATGAGCTGGGTGTGGTGACCTGAGGCAGGAGGATTGAGAGTTCAAAGCCAGCCTCAGCAGTACTGAGGTGCTATGAAACTAAGTGAGACCCTGTCTCTAAACAAAATTCAAAAAAAGGGCTGGGGATGTGGCTCAGAGGTTGAGTGCCCTGAGTTCTATCCCTGGTACCATAAAAAATAAATAAATAAAAAATAAATAAATAAATGCATACATACATACTTCAAATGAGCCAGGTGTGGCGGCTCATACCCGTAATCCCAGCAATTCAGGAGGCTAGAGAGGGAGGATCACAAGTTGGATCACCCTTGGTTCAATCCCCAGTACCAAAATAACAACAATAATACTAACCACCACCACCACAACAATTATTATTATTATTCAAATGATGAGCAGGGCATGTTGACACACACCTGGGATCCCATCTTCATGGCAGGAGGATTGCAAGTCTATGGCCAGTCTGAGCAACTTAATGGAAACCTGCCTCAAAATAAAATAAAAAGGACTGGGGATTTAGCTCAGTGTTGTCTAGCATGTGTGAGGTCCTGGATTTAATCTCCAGTATGAAAAAAAAAAAAGAAAAAAGAAAAAATATCAAAAGAAAATCAGTCCCTTTTTCCTCCATCCACCCTCACCTGGATCCCTCCTGCCTGTATCCTTCCTCAGAAACAACCCTTTAACCAGTGCTTTTTTAATGCTTCCTGTGCTCTCCATTGAACCCTAAATGTTAGACTTGAATCTTAATTTGTTCATATTTTATCCATTCTTGTAGCATTATTAAAATGAAGATTGAGAATTTTAAAATTCTCAAGAATGACTTAGAGAATCCAGTTGTAATCCCTCTGAGATCCATGCACCTGGGTCAAGAGCCTCAGAACATTGAGCAAAGAACAAGGGCTTTAGAGCCAGGCAGACCTGGATGCCAACTTTCACTTCAGCACTTGTTAATATGTGCCCTTGGGAAAGTGACTTATCCTCTCTGAGTTTCAGTTTCCTCATCTGTAAGATGGGGGATAACAAAGCTTACTTTATACATTTGTTAGTTTTTTATTAGGTAATCCATAAACTTAAGCATGTTAAGAGTTCAATAAATGCTAGTTACTCTAAGATACTTTGGAAAGAAGGGCAAATATCTGCTAATAAGGAATGAAAACATATTAAAAGGGAAAAACTATGAATAGAGCCTATAGACAGCTAGAGTTTTTAAGGGCATAGTCCTAATATTTCTTCATTTGTTCCATCCTCCCTGCCTCTGCCCCTGGTACTGGGGAAAGAATTCAGGGGCACTCTACCAGGATTTCTTTTCCTTTCTTTTCTAAAGACAGAGTCTTGCTAAGATGCTGAAGCTGGCTTCCTCCTCTCTTGGCCTCCTGAGTGGCTGGGATTATAAGCATGTTCCACTATGCTTGGATGTTCAGGCATAGTGAATATTCAGGGCTCTTCATGTCAGGCACTGTATTGGGCTTAGAGGGAAATACAATGCTGAATATGACATGCTCCTGCCTTCAGTGGGCTTGGTGTACATGGTGGCATGTAACAGGAGCTCAAGAATTACTTAATTTTTAAAAAGTTAAATTGACAACCATCAAGAAAAGATCTGGCTGTGCACTATGGTGCATGCCTATAATTCCAGCAATTTGGGAGGTTGAGGTGGGAGTATTCCAAGTTGGAGACTAACCTGGGCAATTTAGCAAGATCCTATCTCAAAAAGTAAGAAGGGCAGGAGATGTAGGTCAGTGGTAAAGGACCACTGGATCCAACCTCCAATCCTAAAATAAAAAGAAAGAAAGGCAGGAGCGGGGGGAGAGTGCACGAAGAGTGGGGAGAGGGAGAAAAGGAAAAGAAAAAAGTTTTGGATCCTCAGAAATTAGTAGTATGTGTGTGTTTCGGGTCAGGGATTATATTGAATGCATTCCAATTGACTCTAAACTGACATTTGAAAAGTTACTGTTGTTTCAACACCACCTACTCTGCAGATCAGCAGGTACATAAAAATCGAAATGAATGGTGCTGCCTGTAATCCCAGCTACTTAAGAGGTTGAGGTAAGAAGAATCGAGTTCAAGGCCAGCTTGGGCAATTTAGTGAGAAATTCTGGTCTGGAAATAAAATTTTAAAAAAGGGCTGAGGGTATTTATATATCAGTGGTAGATTGCTTGCCTACTTCCTGAAGAACCATGAAGCTATTAAAGAAAAATTTCAATTAGGGGCCAATGCATTTCCTGACGTTTTGGGCTGTTGGAATTTTTCTCCAGTTAGTTCTAATTTCAATCTTAGATTTATTATTTATCACTAACTTCTCCACCATGTTTGGGATAATTTGTTTTGGATGCTGTTTAATACATTCACCAACCCCCGACAGTGAATATCTGGCAACAGGTGTTTCTGAGAAAGAAAATATTGTTTCTGCTCTATTTTAGTCATGTTTGACATATTGGGGACCTGTTTTCCTTTGCAAAACTGATAGAGGTACTTAGGAGGTAGCAGCACTTCCCAGTTTCAGGGCAAGAAAGGGCTAACAGCAGAGCTAAATATGTCTCCAGAGCTATCCACCTAAAATACATGATAAATAGTTATCCATTGTTGGACATAAAAGGAGATAGCAGCTCAGTATTTTGGCACATGGCTGTAATCTCAGTGACTCAGGAGGCTGAGGCAGGAGGATTGTATATTGGAGGCCATCTTGGGGAATTTAGGGAAAACTTGTCTCAAAATAAAATAAAAAAAAAAACTAAAAGAGCTGGAGATGTTGCTTAGGGCTAGTAGAGGGCCCTTGAATTCAATCCCCAGTACTGCAAAATAAGTATTGCCACACTGTGTGCGGTGGCACAGGCCTATAATCCCAGCTGAGGCAAGAGGATCATAAATCATGAGTTCAAGGCCATCCTGGGCAACATAACAAGACCTTATTTCAAAAAAAATTCCAATTACAACTTTCAAAGTTGGCTGAACCGGTACAGACTGTACATGTAATTTCTATGTGTTTTAACATCGATATGATTATTTTACAACAGTCCAGTTCACAAGACCAAAAGTATCTGTTTTAAATCTCTACTGGGCTGTGTTTAGTTCTAGGCAATCATAGATGTCTATTGTCCAGGAAGCTACTTTTACAACTTTTTTTTTTTTTTGGAAGTCCTGGGGATTGAACTCAAAGGTACTCTACCACTGAGCTACAGCCCCATCCCTTTAAAAATTTTAAGACCAGGTCTGGCTAAATTACCTAGGCTAGCTAGAACTTGGAATCCTCCTGCCTCAGCCTCCCAAATTGCTGGGATTACAGGTGGGGCTGCTGCACCTGACTGGGATTGCTTTTTAATTCATGCAGAGGACAGTGTGCTTTGAGTATGTAGATGACAGCCATTGTGTTTTGAATCACAATAACATGCTCATTGTTCAAGTGAGTTAGTGAACCAGTGGAGGCTTGATGGAGGAGAAATTTGAAAAATGGGCTTTCCAAAACTCCAGGGATTGGAAAGACCCATACAGAAAGTTAGTGATTAAAGCATCAGCAAGGCAGGAACTTCACAAAGTCTGTGCTTTGAGAAAAGAGCACTGGTGACTGCTTGGAGGGAGGTGTCATACTAAGTGAGGTGAGGGCTCAAGCTTTTGGGAAGCATTTGGAAAGTTACCAAAGCACTGTAATGTTGTATTGAGGGGAGGATGTGAAGGTTAGAATTTTATATGTCTGAGATGTATATATATAAGATTTGAATTCATATGTGTTTTTGCTTTGTGTTTCTTGGTACTGGGGATTGAACCCAGAGGTGCTTTTACAAAAACTTGTCTATATTCCAGCCTTATTTATTTATTTAATTTTGAGACAGAACCTTGCTAAGTTGCTTAGGACCTTGCCAAATTGTTAAGGCTTGTCTTATACTTGTGACCTTCCTGCCTCAGCCTCCTGAGTTGCTGGGATTACAGGTGTGCACCATTGTACTCAGTGGTTGAAATCATCCTTCTTAAATAAAGTACTCTGGAGTGCCCCCACACCTGGCTGGAGAGTTGTGCAGAATGCTTTTTAATTTATGAAGCAGTGTAAACATAGTCATGTAAGAGGATGTGGGAGGAGGATGGAGTGCACGTGTACGTGTCTTTCTCGGGCATCCTCATGTGAAAGTGATAGCTGGGCGTGGATACTCACACCTGTCATCTCAGCTACTTGGGAGGCTGAAGCAACAGGATCAAAAGTTGGAAACCAGCCTCAGCAACTAGTGAGACCTTATCTCAAAATAAAAAATAAGAAAAAGGGGTTGAGGGTGTATTCAGTGGTAGAGCAGCCCTGGGTTCAATCTGCAGTACCAGGAAAAACAAATCATAGTAATATTTAATTTTGGAAACATGGTTCAGATGTTAAAAATTGATCAATGATAAACCTGTGATTTTTCTGAAGAAAAATAATAATGGATCAATGCAAAACAGGCGCACAGCTGTGATCCCAGCTATTCAGGAAGCTGAGGTAGGAGATAGTTAAGTTCAAGGCCAGTCTCAGCAACTTAGTAAGGCCCTAAACAACTTAGTGAGACCCTGTTTCAAAACAAAAAATGGGCTGGCGATATAGTTCA
Organism: Glaucomys volans; assembly: GCA_020662805.1. Classification (NCBI taxonomy): domain Eukaryota; kingdom Metazoa; phylum Chordata; class Mammalia; order Rodentia; family Sciuridae; genus Glaucomys; species Glaucomys volans. Next base: position 249,009 of record JAJEJO010004504.1, on the reverse strand, counting down.
GTGGTAAAGTACAAACAAAAAAAGTAACTTTGAATTTATTTTACTTGGTATACTTCATCTCTTAATAAACTCTTACCAGGCATCATAGAAAATTGTTTTTGAGAAGATGCCAATGAGTTGGTATCTGACCTATGTTAAATATAAAGTTAATGTGCATCCACATAAAAACCCCAAAACAAATATACAATCATCAGTGCCTGCTGTAGTCATGAGATCAATCATTCATAGTGAGTCAGTTACAGGATCAGCACTTTAGGTCCCCGTGGAGTGGATGAATTGCCATTTGATATGGTTTGAGGGGATCAGAGAGCCTCCCTACTCTGAAATGATTCTCCACGTGACCTGAAAAGATTTGTCACCCATTTTGAAATTTTATTAGAGCAGTATTTTCCTGTAGATTAGCTGTAATGGAAGCACAATTCCTTCCTGTTCAGAAAAACCTATTTAATTACCCCACAGTAGGGCTACAGGCTACACAACGCATTCTTTCTTTTCTTTTCTTTCTTTCTTTCTTTTTTTTCCCCTGGTACTGGGGTTGAACCTAGGAGCATTCTACCACTGAACTACATCCCCAACCCTCTTCTCCTACCCATACCTATCAATCAGAATTAACCCAATCAGATCAAGACCCTCCTAAATCTCATTAACATTCACTGAGGTGAAGTTAAGCTGATTAGTTTGTACTTAAAAAAGGAGAATTTTTTTTTTTTTTTAACTTTTCTAGAGAAGAGCAGGAACAAACCAAGCCAACAAAAACAAGGGCCAGAATTCCAGAAGCAGGAGTTGCTTCTGGGGCTGACTTAAGCTCTGATCCTTAGAGACTGGTCTTGGCTATTGAGTGTTTCCAGGAAGACACTGTCTCAGTCACCCCTGCAACTTCGAGGAATCCAGTAGCTTGCAAGATAAGCTACTGTCTGTCACCAGTGGACCCAAGAGGTATTGTCATTTTCAAAGAGAAAATAATTTTGGGTAAATGGGATAAAGGTTGGGGGTCAAATCTGTCTTTGGCATAGCAGGGTTATCTAGTTGCCACATTGGCAAGCTCTCGGTAGTCTCTCTTAACTACTCTGTAGAGAGGATGGGAGGTTCTGGGGTGTGGGGGACACCACCACATCCTACCCCAGAGCTGCTTCTTCCCCAGAGAATTTGTTACAACTCAGATCAAGGCCATATGGCTACTCCCTGCCCATCGCCTGTGAGAATGGAAAGGTTACCTCTAAACTGGAGTGAAACTCAACTCTTGATGTTGTCATGTGCAAAGGAACTGTAACTTCCCCCTAAAACCTGAGGGGGAAAAAATGCAGTTGAAATAGTATAATGAGGAATACCATACAATCATGTATTGTGTATGTAAAATTTATCACATGCTAGACATTTTTACTGGGCCTGTAAAAACAAAATGATATATATTGTAATTTATGGGCAATTGAAGGGACCTTCAAGGATAATTTTGATCATGCTTATTTTTTTTCCATTACAGTTTCAAACCTAATGGTGAAATATGATACCACTGAATGTTAAGTTTATCAGCATATCTGAATGTATTAGCTTGTTTCATGTCAACTTTTTTTTTTTTTCCTCCTGGTATTTGGTGGTTGAACCCAGGTCCTTGCACATATCAGCCAAATGCTTTGCCATTGAACTACCTCTGCAGCCAAAACTTTTTTTTTCTTTAAAGAGACAGTGATCACTTTCTGTTGCCCAAGCTTGCCCTGAACTCCTGGGTTCAACTGATCCTTCTGCCTCAGCCCACCCGAGTAGTTGGGACTACAGACGTGTGCCACTGTGCCTGACTTATCAACCTCTTTTATTTAGTCTGGCAGCTAGTTGAGATCAAAGTTTTATTTTACTTAAAAAAAATCCCATGATTCATTTTTGTAACATGTAATATGCCATAATTGTCATAGTTATGCCAAAATGTCGGCTCCAAAATGAACCCTTATTGGTTTTCCATAAGGTGTTCTTTTAAATTTGTTCACCCATTAGGACCCTTTGTTCCAAGTGACTCCAGAAAACCCGCCAGCATGGAACTGTAGCCAGTCACTTCATGGCACGGTGACCTGTGGTCTCCTTCCTAAATTCTGGGTCCCTAATTCCAGCTGCTTTCTGCATTTGCCCCAGGCACTTCTCACCTAAAGCTGCCCAAGAATTTATCTTGCCTGCTGCTGGGCTTCCTGTCCATCACCATTGGTCTAGCTAGAAATCTCACAACAGGGTAGAGCAATGAAGCTGAGTTTGGGTTTGAATCCTGGCTTTTGCCACTATGTTGCCACATATGTTAAGCAAGTTCCTTAATGTCTTAGTGCCTCAATTGCCTCCAAGTTCAAATAGGAATGATAATGGCAATTACTACATGGAGTTAGGATTGATGAAGTAATACATGTGTCAGGCACAGAGTAGATGCTTAAAAATGGCAGCTAAACTGGGCGTACACCCATAATCCCAGTGGCTCAGGAGGCTGAGGCAGGAGGATTCCAATTTCCAAACCAGCCTCAGTAACTTAATGAGGGCCTAAGCAACTTGGCAAGACTCTGTCTCAACATAAAAAATAAAAAGGGCTGGAATGTAGATCAGTGGTAAATCACCCCTGGGTTTAATCTTAGTTAAAAAAAAGAGGTAGCTAACACTATTCCTGGATTGTTCTCATTATCAGGTATACATCTGACCCTCTTGAAATCCACTTGATTCACCCTAGATCATCTATCTCTTCAAAGCCCCCTTCTCCATTTCTGTGGTCACTTCTTCTGTTCAGGCCTTCATTTCTTGTCTGGATAGACCTGTTCTTATTGGCCTTCTCCCCATTAGTCTTTCTGTCCCCACTACCAATTCCACTGAATCTTGGACATACCATTCTTTTGGGGGATTGTCCCTTTTTGAGTATTCCTTCTGCTTGGAAAGCCTTTCTTTCTTCATATAGGAAACTCTCATCCCTTAGCCCACACCTTCTTCAATTGGGAAACTCCCACCCCTTAGCCCCCTAACCAACAGCCTTCAATGAATCCTTTCTTGGCTTCACCAGACTAGGAAGTATTGTTTTAGGAATCTTGGGTAACTTGGTCCACAAAGCCCAGTCTTCTCTGAGCCCCACCGGCTTCTGCGCACCACAGTCTGGGCTGCATCCCAGGGCTTTTATACCCTCCATCCTCTCCCCTGAGCCCTCTTTCCCCACTCCTTAAAGACAAAAGAAAACAAAAACAAAAATCCACAGTGGTATTTTTTTTTCGTTTTGTTTCAGTTGTTGGAAAGGGCAGGCTTCATATCATCCAGTGCTTTTCCTCTTTAGGTTCTCCACTTTCCATTGACTCCCTCTGCCTAATTCCTACTTATCCTTTAGTTTTCTACCCAGTTCCCTGTCCTATTACAGATTTTCTTAGTACCAGGTACCTTTTCTTTTGCTCTTTTTTGTACCATAGCTGCAGTAATACATTTAATCCATGGCACTGATTAGCATTTTTGTCTCCTAGTAGGCTATATGTACTATGTAAATGCAGGTTCAGTGGTTCTGTATCTCAGAACCTTCCGTGGGGACTTCATTAGATAATATTTATGACCAAGCACAGTGTATGACAGAACATCTTAGAACCCCTGTCAATACGTTGGTGAAGAAATGAATGAGAAAACCATTTGCAACTGCTGGACCTACGTAAGGGCACACAAGTCTCCAACTGACTTTTGAGCTTTATGGACATTAGTAGTATAAAATGCTTGTGCTAGGAACACCTATTTTTTTTTTAATCTTTTTTTACTTTTTCCAACCTCAAGAAACATTGTTTGGATGTGCTAAGGGCCCCAGGGGGAGACAGCAGCTACGATAAACAAAATATTAAGTTAAGAAGTCCAAGTATCAATACAGGCACATACCATACAAACACGCTGAGGGAAGTTAAAAATGAGCAGCTTGCATTAGTACCTAAGATAACTGATTCTCTGCCTTTAGCTTGTGAGCAGAAACTTGTGTTCTCAAAAAAATTTCCCGTGGAGAGAGATTTGCCGATTGTGGGGAGGGTTGTATATGATGACGATTCGTTGGTTTCTAAAATTTCATGTAAGGACTTTGTTTTCACGTTTTTATAGATCTTATATGGGAATCCAATCAGGGTTTGTAAGTGGCTCAGGCACTAGCACTGTACACTGCATCCATCAAAGAATCGTGATTTTAAAAAAAAAATTATTTAAAGCAGCACAACACATAGTCCCTAAATGGGAACTTTCTAGATGAAGACGCAGAGGAAAAGGTGAGCTTCCCACTATCCACTTTTTAGCTAAATAAGGGTTTAAAAATAGGTCTTGCTTTTGCTGAAGATCCTCTCAAAACAGAAGAGGCTTAGACCTCTTCTCCTAAAGGAAGCCGGGTCGGTAGCCAGGGCAGCCGGTCCCTTTCTGCTTTGGGAAAGAATGGAGTTTAAGGGCCCATAAAGGCGCTGTTTAAAACCAGCGAAGAGACCTGGAGGGGCCATAAATAGCAACCAGCAACCTTGCTTGGGGTCCGAGGGCACCTCCGGGATGGCACGGGGCGCAGGGCTACCCCTGCAGACGGGGGAAGGAGGTCGCTGGGCTCCGGGAAACAAAGCGCAGCTGGGGGCAAGGAAGGAATTGCCCCCGACCCGGCAGGCAAGCATGCGAGCTGCCATTTCCCGTGCCCGGGACGGTTGCGGAGAAAAGCGTTACGTGCCAGAATTTGCTGAGAGGCGTGCGGGCATAGCCACAGTAGCCCAAGCGCCGGAGGGCCAACTGCCGCCCGGAGAAACGCGCTCGGTGGTGTTCGTACTAAACGCAGCCGCCGCCCGCGCCAGCGCCTCTGCGCCTGCGCGCCCACGGGAAGCTCCGCCCCCTCGGGGCTCCCAGTGCGCGGGGCCGCGCCTCCTCATGGCGGCCGCCGCAGTGTGTGGTATTTAGCGGGAGCGCGCGGCGGGCTCGAGGACGCGCGAAACGGCGGCGGCGGCGGCGGCTGGGGGGAGCCGTGGCGACCGTGGCGGGGCGCGCTCTCGAGCGGCGGCGGCGGCCTGGGGTGTCCCGTTGGTCTCGGCGCGGGGGAGAGGCGGTGGCGCTGCCCGCGGTGGCAGCGGTTGGCGACGGAGCGCGTTTGAGCCAGGACCGGGGTCCGAGGCGCGCTCTCCGCCCACAGGTAAGTGGGGCCCGGCCTGGAGGGAGGAGCCGGCGGTGAGGGGCTCTCCGGGAGGAGGGTTCCCAGACCCGGTAATGGCGACGGGAGGCCGGGCCCGGCTGGGTCGGGTCGCACGGTCAGGGCCGAGACGCCGGCAGTCCCCGGCGCGGCGGCGCCTTTGTCTCGGCCGGAGCCCGGCCGCCCGACCGCCGAGCGCCGCCCCCCGCCCCTCCCCTGCTCGCTGCTGCCGCCGCTCGCCCCCGCCCCCGCCCCCTGCGCCCCGGGCCCGGCGGGGCCACGGTGGGGGTCGGCGGGGCGCGGCGGGGCCGCGGACTGGGGAAGGGCCTCGACGGCGTCCCGGCTCTCGCGCTCCGGGAGGAGGGCTCGGCCGGGGGAGGCGCCCGGCGCGCCCCGCGCCCTGGTGCCGGCCTTTGTTGTGGAGGGTCCCGGGGTGTGCGGCCAACATGGCGGAGGTCAGCTGAGTGCGGGCAGCTGCCGGCCCTTCCTCCGGCCCCTCCCCGTGGCGCCCCGAGGCTGGGGCCGCGCGGGGCGCAGCGGCTGTCCTTGGTCTTCGCTCCCTGCCCCCGACCCTGGGCCGGAGCCGTCTCGGTGGTGCTGCGTTCTTCCTTTCGCTCGGCCTGAGCCTTCATTGTGCAGTGGGAAGAATGCAGCCTCCTCCCTTGTTTATGTCATTAGAGAGGAGAGCGCGTGAACGACTTGCCAAGGCAGCTCTAGCCTTTTATTTTATTATAAACCCTGCTTTTCCTAGGCTTCCTTCGCCGAGTACTGTGGGTGCCTTTCTCGACTCTCCCAGGTGTATAACTTAGGAATGTTGATAACCTGGACGATATCCATTAGCAGGTTTTTCTTTGCTCCCTTCTGATTCCTGGAAAGATGTAGAACGTGCTTGTTCTGATATTCAAAAAAGTCCTATTTATGTTAGGAAAACCAGTTCGTGTAGTTGATTTGTCAAAAAAAAAAAAAAATGGATATTGGAACTGGTGTGACTGTCCGTTCCTTAGCAGTTGAACATTCACCATTTCTTGCTAAGCGGCTCTCAGGTGTAAATTGTTAACTCTTTTCATAAGTGTTGGGAGTACTGGCTCTGAAGTCAGATTGTCCCCTTTGATCCCAGTCCTGTCCCACCGGTTTGTGACGTTGGGCAATATACTTAACCTTTCGTACTTTGTTTTCCTTATCTGCAAAATGGGTGTAATGACAGTACTTCAAGCATTGTTGAGAATTGAGAAGAGAATAGCTCAAGTGCTTAGAACATTGGCAGGCCCATAGTAAGTGCTCAACAAATTTAATAACTAAAGAGGTTATGGATGCCTGGAATCCCAGGGTCTGGGGATGTTGAGGCAGGAGGATTCCAAGTGCAAGATTAGCCTCAGCAATTTATTAAGGCCATATGTGGCTCAGTGGTAAAGCCTCTGGGTTCAGTCCTCAGTACCAAAAATAAATAAATAGGTTATCTCCGAATGATGGATATGTTGAAAATGCATAGACTGGAATTTGTAAAATCATATAAACCACTAGTGTTGGGTTTTTATCAGTGTATTTTGTTGTCAAAAAGGAGATTTAAACGGTAAGTTGATAGACCTTCTGAAACGATTTTGGATATTGCAGTGGTGGGGGATTTGCATGGATCTAGTAGGGTCTGGAATTTAGAAAGTCAAGTTGATTAAAATTGAGGTTTCCTTTTAGCAGCTTTAAATTTATGGATCAGTTCACCTTCATGGGCTTGAGTTAACTAACTTGGAAAAGTGGAACATTGAGTCCCTTTAATTGAGTATTAGGTATCTATGGTGTCACTGTCTCCTTTAGAAGGTACTGAAGAGCAAAGTGTAAAGTGACACACGTAATGGTTTGTTAACTTTATTTTTTTGGTATTGGGAATTGAATCCAGGGGTGCTTTGCCTTTGAGCTACATCCCATCCCTTTTTGTTTTTTATTTTGAGATAGGGTCTCACTAAGTTGCTTAGGGCCTCTCTAACTTGCTGAGACTAGCCTTAAATTTAGATTCTCCTCTCTTAGTCTCCTGAGCTGCTGGGATTACAGGCACGTTTAACTTTATCAGGGAGATATTGGCTCAAAATATGGTGGAGAGGATTTGGGTTAGCTGTTAGAACTTTCTGACTGATAGATTTTGAGACTCAAAAGTTGGTTACACATATTGGTTGTGTACTTTTTTATTTTGTGAATTTCAAGAAAGATATGAATTTCTGTAATCTGAAAAGTTAGCTATTCTGTCCAGAAATTTTTCTCTAGTTTCCTCTGCATGAAAGTTTTCTTTCTTTTTTTTTTTTTTTTTTTTTTTTTTGTGGCACTGGGGATTGAACCCAGGGGCACTCCACCACTGAGCCGCATCCCCAGCCCTATTTTGTATTTTATTTAGAGACAGGGTCTCACTGAGTTGCTTAGGGCCTTGCTAAGTTGCTGAGGCTGGCTTTGAACTCGCGATCCTCCTGCCTCAGCCTCCCAAGTGTTGGGATTACAGGTGTGCGCCACTGCGCCCGGCTAAATTTTTCTTTTATATATATTGTAGAAATGGTTTAAATGACCCCTTTGGCATCTCTAGCATAGTTTAGTAACATTTCATATTTTAAACTGAAATGCAGTATAATTAATAGATATAGAACTGTTAACTCATGGTAAGTGTTGGACAAAATACAAAGTTAGGAACAAACATAATTCAGTTTATATCTGTTTAATTTACATCTTAATGTTCCTCATCTCAGGAATTTTTTTTTTTCCCTTTGTACTGGGGATTGAACCCAGGGGTACTTAACTACTGAGTCACATCCCTAACCCTTCTCATTTTTTATTTTGACTCAGGGTCTCACTAAGTTGTTTAGGGCCTAGGTAAATTGCTGAGGTTGGCCTTGAACTTGTGATCCTCCAGCCTCAGCCTCTAGAGTTGCTGGGATTACAGGTGTGTACCACCATGCCTGGCTCAGGGAAATTATTACACAATTATTGTGGAACTTTCTTACTATGTAATTAAAAAATAATATTAGTTTAAAATTAAAAGATCTGGGTGTGGTGACTTATACCTGTAGTCCCAGCTACTCAGGAGGCTGAGGCAGGAGGATCGAAAATTCATGGGTAGTCTGAAGCTTAGTGAGAAGATCCTGTTTCAAAATAAAATATAAAAAGGTTTGGGGATGTAGCTCAGCCCTCCTGGTTCAGTCCCCAGGCCTGGGGGGCAGAGAGTTGCAAAGTAAATAAACTATCTTTGTTAATAATGTGATGAATAGGATTTTTTTTCAGTGAATAAGGTGTTTTGAAACTGATCTTATATAATGAGAGGAAGAAAGTAAATTTAATAACTTTACAAAGGTTTAGGTGACTATTTTGTATTAAATCATTTTTTTGTTGTTTTTTGAGGGGTACTGGAATTGAACTCAGGGGTGTTTGACCATTGGGTCACATCCCCAGCCCTATTTTGTATTTTATTTAGAGACAGGGTCTCACTGAGTTGCTTAGGGCCCCGTTTTTGTTGAGATTGGCTTTGAACTTGAGATCCTCCTGCCTCAGCCTCCCAAGCCTCTGGGATTAGAGGCATGTGCCACTGGGCCCATCTACAATAAATATTCTTAAGAGTAGTTCTTTTCAATAGTATTTCTTGTGCATTTTAATGATTTGTTTTTTATGGCTCTGGGTATGAGAACATCTGCTACATAGGGCAGAAATTTTTTTTTATTCCTATATCCTATATTTAGTGTTCAGTGAAGAACTTATTTCTTGACCTACAACTATCTATATGCTAATGACTCTTACATTGCTTATTTAGTTTGGTTCTGGAGGTTGAACCCAGTGGTGCTTTACCACTGAGCTACATCCCCAGTGGTTTTTTAAAATTTGAGACAGGTTCTTCCTAAGTTGCTGAGGTTGTACTTGACTGAGACTTCTGTCTCAGTCTCCCTGAGTCAAAGGGATTTTGGGTATGCTCCACCACATCTGGTTCATTTCTCTACTTGTTGTATTGTAGACCTGTGAATTCTCTTGTACACTTTTTTTAAAATTGACTTTTAGGAGTACCTGTAGGTTCATAGCAAAATTGAGCAGAATACCAAAGTTTTCCATTTAGTCCCTGCCCCTTTACCAGAGATGGTACATTTATTATAATCCTCTAATCTATATGAATACATAATTATTACTCAGAGTTCATAGTTTTAGAATTCACTCTTGGTGTGGTATGCTTTTTATGGATTTGGACTAACAATGACATGAACACAATTCATGAAAACATTCAGGTTTTACTCCTCTAAAAATTGCACCTCTTCACCCTTCTAACTACTAATCTTTTTATGGTCATCATAGTTTTGCCCTTTGCAGAGTGTCATAGTTGGAATTGTACAGTGTGTGGCCTTTTCAGATTGACTTCTTTCTTATAGCAGTATGTATTTTAAGTGTCTCTTTTTGTGGTCCTGGAGATGGAGGTTGAACCCAGGGGTGCTGCTCCCTTGAGTTACATCCCCAGCTCTTTTTGAGACAGGGTCTAAGTTGCTGAGGCTGGCCTGAACTTGTGATTCTTCAGCCTCAGCCTGTGGAGTTACTGGATTAACAGGCCTGCATCACTGCACGGGTCCTTCGTGTCTTTTTGTTTGGATAGTACTGGGGATTAAACCCAGGGGCATTCTATCCCTGAGTTATGTTCCCAGCACATTTTTCTTTTTCTTTTCTTTTTTTTTTTTTTTTTTCTTTTTTTTTTTTCCAGTGCTGGGGATTGAACCCAGGGCCTTGTGCTTGCAAGGCAGGCAATCTACCAACTGAGCTATATCCCCAGCCCTAATTTTTATTTTTGAGACAGGGTTTCTCTGAGTTGACCAGGCTGGCCTTGAATTTGCTGTCCTCCTACCTTAGCCTCCTGAGTTGCTGGGATTACAGTCATGGAGTTCTCCATGTTCTTTACATAGCTAGAAGACTTACTTCTTTTTAATGCAGAATAACACTCCATTGTCTAGCTGTACCACAATTTATTCACCTACTGAAGGACATCTTGGTTGTTTTCAAGTTTTGGCAATTATGAATTACATTGCTATAAGCATCCATGTGCAGACTTTTGTGTGGAATTAAGTTTCCAGCTCCTTTTTTTTTCTTTTTCTTTTCCTCGGTGCTGAGGTTTGAACCCAGGGCCTTATGCTTGCAAGGCAAGCACTCTACCAACTGAGCTATATTTCCAGCCCAGTTTCCAGCTCCTTTGGGTAAATAGCAAGGAGCATAATTGCTGGATCATATGGTAAGAGAAACATAGTTTCTTAGTTAAGAAACTGCCAAACTCTCTTCCAAAATGACTGTACTTTTTTGGGTTCTCACCAGCAATGAATGAGAATTTCTGTTGCTCTACATCCATGCTAGTGTTTGGTGATGTTTTTTGTCTTTTGGCCATTCTTATAGGTGCACAGTGGTATCTTACTGTTTTTTATTTGCATCCTCCCATGAGGTGATGTAGAATACTTTCCATATGCTGTTTGCCATCTATGTGTCTTTGATGTCTGTTAAGGTCATTGCTCATTTTCAAACAAGTTGGTTTTTTCTTGATGAGTTTTAAGAGTTCTTTGTATATTTTGGATAATCTTTATCAGATAAATCTTTTTGCAAATATTTGTCTAATTATCTCAAAGTTAGCATTGCTTCTCTCTCACACTGTCACATCTACATTCAGTCTTACTCTTTTACCTTTAACTGGTTAGCCTACTTTTGGTCCCTGCAGCCTCCAGTCAATTCTTTCTTCAGTTCAGTGAGTTTCTAAGTCTAACTTTAGAAACTGTAAATAGGAAATTCTATGTTCCTTGATATGGTTAGGTTAGTAAGTGTAGATCGTCTCTAGAAACTTTAGAAACTGTAAATAGGAAATTCTGTGTTCCTTGATATGGTTAGGTTAGTAAGTGTAGATCGTCTCCTGAGCTGATCTTTCTTGTTCTCTCCTGCCTCTTTGAACTATATACTTGCAAATCCCTCTCTTCTAAACTCTTTAGCAGCCTAGACCTCTGTAGTTGAGAAGCTTTTCCTTAACTCCCTGCAGTGAACTGGGTGCCATCTTTCTGTGTTAATTTAGCATTCTGTTGTTCCTTCTGTAATTTGCATACTCCTGAATTGTGATTTTTTTTTTTCTTTTCTTCTTGGCTTCCCCCAATAGATTATAATCTCAGTGAGACTTGGTCATTGTCACCCTTGTTTATCTAGAGTTTAGCACTTTTTGGGGCACATAATTGTTGCTCAGTAAATAATTACTGAATAGCTGGTGCATTCACACCAGTTATCACTAATATACTTTTCCAGTCTTATCACCAGCTTTTCATCTTTTTTTTTTTTTTGGTTCCCTTGAATTTAACCAAAGGGGCGTGTACCCTCTGAGCCATACCCCCGGCCCCCCCCCACCTTTTTTTTTTGGTGGTACCGGTGATTGAACGCAGGTGCACTTGACCACTGAGCCATATCCCTAGCCCTATTTTGTATTTTATTTAGAGACAGGCTCTCAGCAAATTGCTTAGTGCCTCGCTTTTGCTGAGGCTGGCTTTGAACTTGCAATCCTCCTGCCTCAGCCTCCTGAGCCTCTGGAATTATAGGTGTGCACCACCATGCCTGGCTTTCTCAGCCCTTTTTATATTTTATTTTGAGACAGGATCTTGCCGAGTTGCTTAGGGCCTTGCTAAGTTGCTGAGGCTGGCCTCGATCCTCCTGATTCAGTCTCTAGAGTTACTGGGATTACAAAGCATGCACCACCATGCTGGGCCAGCTTTTCCTCTTTGCCCTACCTATTCAAACTGGATTCTTCTGTTTGTTGAATGTTTCTCTACATTTCTGTACCATTGCTCATGATTGTATTTAATCTCTCAAATGTCTATCTGTGCTACCTTGGGCAGATTACTTAACCTCTCTAAACCTTAGTTTCCATTAACACATGAACAACTATTAAGTGCATTGTTGTTCCCCTTACCCTTCAATGTCCTAATGTTAAAGTGGCAGTATAATTAAGTGGTTAAGAGGACATTTTTTTTTTTTAAATTTTTTTAGTTGTAGATGGACACAGTACCTTTATTTTGTTTATTTATATGTGGTACTGGGGATCAAATGCAGTGCCTCATGCGTGCTAGACAAGCACTCTACCATTGAGCCACAACCCCAGCCCAAGAAGATGGATTCTTAAGAGCTGGACCCAGATATGTCTTTGGCTCTGTCTTAAAGTTTGTGACTTTAAGATCCTTGAAAGTAGGGGCACTGCCTATTTTTGTATCTAAAACCACATTGCCTAACACATAGAAAGTGCTGTTTAAATAATGTAAAAACTTGGTTGCAGCCACTTACAAAATTACAAGCTGTGATATGTACTGTAAAGCAGTTAGTGCTCATGTAGAGAATGGGGGTGAGAGGGAGACCTGCTGTCTGAGGTGGTGACATTTAAAGGAAGATACAAGGACAGATAGATAGGTTTTTTTTTTTTTTTGAAGGGAAGAGGGAGAGTACCTCAGACCGAAGAAACAGGCTAGTAAAGACCCTTCAGGCTGGAGGAACTTGGATTGTTCTCCGAGAATATTGCTGAAGTAATTATATAAGGGGGGAGAAACAGGCAGAAATTAGATCTTGTAGAGTCAAAGTAAGGAATGTGAAACTGTCAAAAAAATTTTAAAGAATAATGTAATCCATTATTTTTTTTTTTTAGCATTGGTTTATCTGTTCAGAGACTTGACTGATTCTGATTAGAAGGCTGTTTCTTTAATCAGGTAATAGTTGATTATGACCTGAATTAAAGTGGTGGCAGTAAATATGAAGTGGATGGATTTGAGATATATTTTGGACACAACAGGACTTGCTGATGGATCAGATATGAGAGGTAAGAGAAGGAAGGGATTAGGTTTCTGGCCAGAGTGATTGTTTGGATCGTGGTGCCACTTACCAAGATGGAGAAGACTGGAGGACATGATGAGACAGAGGATAGCAGTAAAATTCAGAGTTCTTTTATGTTGGATTTGAGAAGTCTGTGAGAGATCTGAAATAATCCAGTGAGGTAAAAGGAAAATCAGGAATAAACAGTGTTACAGAAGCCAGATCGTAGATACTGGTGCATTTTTGTGTGCTACAGGAATGATCATGCAGAGAAAGAGGGAAAGATTGATGTAAGAGAGAAGTGTGAAGTCTTCGAAGAGGAGGGGCAGTGCCCAGGAAGTTCAGGTTCACTGTCATTCTAAAGGGAGGGAAGAAAATGGCAAGTTAGTTTATGCTTGCTGGTGGGAAGATAAGGTAGTTTGCTTTGGCTTCCTTCGTCTTTTCTAAAGGATGTATAGGTGAAGTCCTCAGTTGAGAGTATTTATAGTTAGACATTAAATATGGGTACTATACTGTGGCAGATTAAAAGTATAGTAGAGACAGACAGGTTCAGAATCCTGAAGGGTTAGCTGATGATGATACCTGATTGGGCTGTTCAAGGAGATTCTAGGAGAATACCAACAATAATTTTAAGACACTTTGTTTTCTAAATGTCAACTTTCTTCTTAATACTTAGCATAAACACATAAAGAAAAAGCACAGATTTAATGTGTACTCACCTTAATGAATTTTTACAAATTATGTATATTCACCTTGATGAATTTTTACAAAGGGAACATAGCAGATTAAGAAGCAGAGCATTAGCAGAACAAGAAGTTCCCTTCTGTCTCCATATAATTCCCTGCTCTCCTGTCCTGTGCCCTTTCCCCCCAAACCACCTCTTGACTTTCAACACCATAGGTTGTTTTTACTTGTTTTTGGACTGTATATGAATGGAACAATATAATATATACTCTTTGACGTCTGTTTATCTCATTCAACATGGGTAAGATTCAGGGACATTGCTTGTCCCTGATAAAGTTACCAGTTGAATGAACCCTGTGTCCCAGCAATTCCATGTATTTTTTTCCCCTCTTAAATCTTCAGAAACTCTGGGTTGAAAGATACAGGTAAAGTATGACCAGGATGATCCTGGCACAGACCTTTTATTAGTTTTGAAATTGCCCAAACATGTTGAATTTATTTGTGATTTTTGTTTATACATTTTTGTTTGCCCTTTTATGAACAGGAGGCTTGGACATATGAATTAGAAGGAGAAAACCTTTAGAGAACTAATCTGTATTTATAAAACTGATATTGCTGGTGATAAGTCTTTTCTTAAAAAGAATTCAATGCCAGGGTCTGTCTGTCTGTCTCTCTTCCTCATGGTGTTGGGGATTGAACCCAGGGCATTGAGCTTGCTTTGCAAGTGCTTTACCATTGAGCTACATCTCTATCCCTTTTTAAATTTTTATTTCAAGACTAAGTCTCACTAAGTTTCCTAGGCTGACCTTGAACTTGGAATCCTCCTACCTCAGCCTCTGGAGTAGCTGGATTACAGGTATGTGCCACCCACACACCTATGCCTGGTCAATCTTGGATTTTGTAGGAGGAGGTATTACACTGTACTTGTTACAATTATCATTGTAGTACCAGATTCTCTACAAAGACTACCTTGGAAAGATTACTTCAGTAATTGGTTTAACTAAATGAAGTAATCCTTAAATTGTTAAAAACTTGCTGGTTTCTCTCCTTTGAATTTCAACTCCTTCCTGCTCCTTTGCATTTGACTGATGCTCAGGCTTAGTAGGTAAGGCAGCTTTACTTTAAAGATTTGTCAAAGGCTGTGATGTAGCATTGTTTTGGACAACTTCACTGTTTGTCACTACATATGTAAGATAATTTCTGCAGACTGCTTTCATTTTGTGGGTAGGCAATCAGACAAATTTCATTTTGTCTGTAAAATGCTAAATTTAAGATTTGAAAAGTATAAAATGTGCATAAAATATGTAGCTTTTTGTGAATAAGCTGGTTTTTAATATTTTCTCTAAATATTCAAGAGAAAAGTGGAAGCAGTGCAATCAACATTTGAGTGTGTTTGTGTGTGTGTGTGTGTGTGTGTGTTTGTGTGTTTGTGATACTGGGGATGGAAACTCAGGCCTCATACACAATCGTCTTGTACCACTGAGCTACAACCCCAACCCTGCAATCAACTCTTCATTTCAGTGTTTTGTTTTGCATAGCAAATTGCCAGCAATGTAGCAGAAAAATATGAGGACATGGTAAAATATGCTTTAAAACATTTAAAAAGTGCTTTTTTGGTATCAGTGATTGAATCCAGGAGTGCTTAACCATGAGCCATATCCCCAGACCTTTTTATTTATTTTTTAAAAATTTTGGAGACAGGGTCTCCTCCCTAAATTGCTTGGGGTCTTGCTAAGACTGACCTTGGTCTTGGATTCCT
Organism: Glaucomys volans; assembly: GCA_020662805.1. Classification (NCBI taxonomy): domain Eukaryota; kingdom Metazoa; phylum Chordata; class Mammalia; order Rodentia; family Sciuridae; genus Glaucomys; species Glaucomys volans. Next base: position 233,629 of record JAJEJO010004504.1, on the reverse strand, counting down.
TCTGCCTCAGCCTCCAGAGTTGCTGCATGGATTACAGGTGAGCACCACCATGCCAAGCTTAAATAAAATCCTTTTTATTACCAATCTTATGTTTTATGAATATTTGAGAAATACAGAAATGGGCCCATCTGTTCCCCAGCATCAATTGTGATCTGATTTTTGAAAAGTAGCCATTATAGGCATTTGTAACCTGTTTGTGTGTTCTACTTTTTTTTCAGCCATGGGTATGTTAAGATTAATTGCTTTGATCTGACTTGAATTCATATGGGTATTTTCCCATTAAATGATTGTCATCTGTTAGTACCTATTTTGTGTTTGAACTGGTAAGTTCCAAATGAAGAAGCTTGTGCTTATAGCCTATCTTGCAGTTCTTGATATTTTGTGTCTGTAGTTTGGTGGTTCCATCTCTTGGTTTCTGATTCCCCCCTCTTGTATTATAGCAATTTGTTTTTTCTTTTTTTTTTTTTTTGGTATTGGGGATTGAACCCAGGGGCACTCGACCACTGAGCCACATCCCCAGCCCTATTTTGTATTTTATTTAGAGACAGGGCCTCGCTAAGTTGCTGAGGCTGGCTTTGAACTCATGATCCTCCTGCCTCAGCCTCCCAGGTGCTGGAAGTGCAGGCATGTGCCACCACGCCCAGCTTGTATTATAGCATTTTAAACGTATAAACTACATTCCACAATTTAGATGTCATTTTAGTATCTTTTCTGTTCTGTTACATGGTACATAATATGCATAGATATGTAAGGATAGGTATATCAATGAGTATGTCTTTTTTTTATTTTAACATAAATAAGGTTGTAATCTGTATGTTCTGTGGCTTTTTTTCTAGTCCACCCATTTTTTATTATTACTATTTTTTGGTACGTGGTACTGGAGATTGAACCTAGGGCCTCAGCCTATGCTTAGTAAGCACTTTAACACTGAGTTTCATCTTCAGTCCTAAATTGTTGATTCTCACATGAGACTAAATATGGCTCCCTCTTATTAAAAATGAAAAGGAACAAAAAACAATTCTGTTAAGATAGGGTCATTTTTAACTTGTTGTTAGACAAGGATTTTTAACTTGTTGTTAGACAGGATTGCTGTAGGCATTTGTATTTATGTATATGCCTTTGCTAACATGTGAATTAGGAGGACACTGGGAAGAAATAACTATTTGGTTGAAGGGCATACACATTTAATATTTAGATACAAACTGCCATATTAGTAGACATCCCCAAAGTTGTAGGAGAAACGCTGTCTTCACATCTTTGCCAAGACATGGAATCAAATCTTTGAAAACATATTCATGTGTTATTTCCTTCCTGATGCAGTTTGTGACATTTCTCATACCAAGTTTTTGAACTGTTTTACATGCACAGGGTTTAGAATCAGTAATCCTGTGGATTTTTTTTTTTAAAGAAAAGTTCTTTGCCTCTATTCCTCTCTAGTTATTTCTTTTCAGAAGCACCTTTTGCCTTTCAGCTGATTATTTTTGCATTAAACTTTTTTGTCACTGAGCCATGTGGTAAACTGTGATTACCCTTTCCCCAGCCCTGTTTAATTTGTATTTCTTACAACTAGTGCTTTCTTTTTTCTTTCTTCTTTTTCTTCTTCCTCCTTTGTTTTGCATGTGCTTACTCTTAATTACTACCCCACATTTCTTCCCACTTGTCTGCATGTTCATTCAGTTTGTTTGCAGGCCTTACGTTGCCATCTTCCTCTAGCATAAAGTTGTCATTATCTTTAGTATTCCTTGAGTTTTAGTCTTCTGTATATTGTGACTCCTATTCTTTTTCTTAGTTCCTTCCCTTGTATTTGAAGAGCACATCCACCAAGTGCTTCCTGAGAACATACCTAGGGGAGGTAATGTTTTGAAACTTTGCATCATCATTCTGCTCTCCATTCTTAAGGAAAATTTGATTTGGTGTAGAATTTTATGGTGATAATTATTTTCTTTAGGAGTTGTAAAAAAAATTGCTATATTCTTTGTAACTTTGAATGTTGCTGTTTAAAAGTCCAAAGCTCTTTTGCTTTCTATTTATTCATTCAACAAATGTTTATTGATTGTCAGGCATTGTTTTAAGTATTTGGAATGCATCATTGTTGAACCATACAGATCCTACCTTCCAAGTGACAATGCAGGGAGCAGGGGGACCTATAATAACAGACATGAAAATTAATAAGTAAATTGTATATCCTATGAGAAGATAATCCATGCAGGGGGAAGGGGTAGAGAAAGGAAGTATTGGGGAGAGGGAAGGAAAGAGGAGGAAGGGTGGGATGTGCAAAGGTTTGGGATTGCATAGTGGAGGAGTCTCTAGGTATGGCACAGTTTGCTATTTTAAATAGTGGGATAGGATAGGTATCAGTGAGAAACCAATGTATAAATCAAAGGTTTGAAGGAAGTGAGGAAGATGGCCACATGTATATCCAGGAGAAAAGTATTTTAAGGCAGAGACCCAAAGAAGTAAATTAGTATTGTCATGGAACAAGGAGGGTAGTGCAGGGGTGGAAAGGAAAGAAGTGGGAGATAAAGTCAGATTATTAGGAGTACTTAATCATATTGTGTAGGGCCTTGTGATTTCTAGGTTTTAACTTTTACTCTGATAAGGGGTAGCCAGTGAAGAGTATATAGCAAAGTAGTGATATAATTGATAGAAATTTGAATTGGATTAATCTGATCTCTGTGCTTAGGACATATTAGGACATGAGGGTGGGAGACAGACAGAAAGGGGGAGATTGATTAGGAAGATATTGTAATAATCTGGGTAAGAGATAATGGTGACTTGAACTCGATGGTAGTAGGAGGGATGGTGTGGAGTGTTTGGATTCTGTGTATATTTTTAAGGGAGGGACAGTACAAATCCCTAGTTGATTTAGATTTATGATATGAAAGAAGAGAGCCAAGAATGACTTCCAGGCCTTTAACTGGAGTAATTGGCAGGATGCAGTTGCCATCTAATGAAAAAGAGAAAAGCTAGGGTAGAGGGTCTTTAATATAGTTCAACTCTGGTCCTTCCCCTGTCTGAGGTTTAGGACAGATCTGGAGAGTTTTTAAAAAATTTTTGTTTCTGTTTTTAACTCTGGGCTGGAGGGAAAAAAAATAAGTTCTTGGCATGTTGGTGGAATTAAAAACTAAAACTAGAGCCTGGCACCTATAATCTCAGTGAGGCTAAGGTGGAAGGATCCGGAGTTTGAGGCTAGCCTGGGCAACTTAGTAAGACCATGTCTTGAAATAAAATAATAATAAAAGAGCTGGGAATTTGTCTCAGTGATAGAGTGCATCTAGGGTTCAGTCCCTAGTACCATAGGGGGGTTGGGGGGTGGAGACTGAATGGGATCATCAAATTCACCAGTATAGATAAGAAAAGAGGACCATTGGCAACTCCTACTTTCAAGAGTTTTCAGAGAACAGAAATCAAAGGAGGCTGAGAAGGACTGTTGAGTCAGTGAACAAAATTTATCAGGTAGGAACCACTGACGTATCAGCTGAGAGATACTGGTGACCATTTTAAACTCTCAAGTTAAATATAAATAAAACTACAAAACCATTGCAAGTCAAATTATTGATTTATTGAAACAATGGTGTCTGCTGAATTTAAATCTTTAGACAGGTTATGTAACCAACTTAAGGCTATGAAATTGACTATATGGGGATTGAACTCAAGGTAATTTGCCATTGAGCTACATTCCCAGCCTTTTTTATCTTTCATTTTGAGACAGGATCTTACTAAGTTGCTGAGGCTGGCCTTGAATTTTCAGTCCTCATGCTTCACCTTCTGACTTGTTTTGATGACAGGTGTATGCCACTGTGCCCAGCTTTTATTGTATTGTAAACATTAATTTTTGTAGAAAAATGTGAACTCCTAGAGAATAATATATTACTTTGAAGAAAATGAGTGTATAAGTTAATTCGTGTGTGGAATCATACTTAGTTGAATCAACTGAATGTTTTGGTTAGACTTTCAGATGTAATGTTTACATAAAGATTATAACTTTCAGCTGCATATAATTTTAATAAGTCTCCAGGAATTTTTAAATGTCATTTCTTTCCGAGAAATTTCTTTATTTCCATTTTACTAGTGAAGAGCCACCACTCAAAATTTTAGAATCTAATGTGATTTTTTTTATCCTGTTTCCTTAACTTTGTCTCAAGCTGAATCTTTTATGTTTACCTTAGTATTAACTCTTTATAGATTATTACCAGTTTTGATCTGCTGAAGAATTTTTTATCCTTGAGAGTATGTTTATATTCTACCTACGTGTACATGTGTGTAATAACATATTGATTAGATGGAATGCAAACTTGCATAGGTCCTATGTTACCCCGTAGTACTAGGTACAGTATATTTTATAAGTAAGGTTTACAAAGCATAACTTGATTCCAGGATGGAGTAAAAAAATGGCTAAGCATATACTGGAATGTCTGAGAATTTTGCATTTTGAGGGAATATAAAACATAATCAGAGGAGTAAACTGTTGTAATCCAAGTTGGACATTGGACACAAATAAGTAAGTGAATAGTATTTGGATGTTTGTTTAAACATTGAAACTTGGTTATATTGAAGTAGAGATTGTGTTATAATTATGGCTAATGTAGTTTCAATAATTTCAAGTGCCTCAAATTTTTTAAGTTACTAAAGAATTTTTATAATGGGATATAAAATATAAAGATTAGAAAGGCCTGTTTGGCCATCCTCTTCTTTTGTTGCTCTTCCTTGACTTTTTGGTGCTTTGATTTAATGTTTGATGGTTTAATGACACAGTTTGGTGTCAGATTCTGTAACTGATTAAAAAAATAAAAGATTCGATTTAAAGAATTTAGGGAATATTTTTGGCAAATTTTGTGTTGAAAAGATGTGTTGGATGCCAAACTCAGTATTCTATACCAGTGTGAGGAGAGTATACATACTATTTTTAGGGTTATTTTAAAGAAGAAGAGATTTAGAGACAAAGCAGATAACATGGCTCTGCTTTTATTCTTGATTTTTCTGATTTTCAATTTATTTGTAAAATGAGGATTAAATAGTGTGTTTAAAGCTGCTGGCACAGTGCATCACTGGATTGTAGGTAACAATTAATAAAGCTTTTTTTCACAGAAAAATGTGTGACCTTTATCTCTTTTCAGATGCAATCTCAGATTGAGGTTATGCTTCCGGATAGAATCTCTTTCTACAGTAGATTGAAATAAGTTTCCAGTGTAATCCTGTTGTTTATAATCCAGATCTTATTTAATAAGATTCAGGGCAGGGTTTCTAGTGTGGCTCTGTAAACTCACTTGTTAACAGTATACTGAATGATCACATACTTGATCTCCCATAATGTCCAAAAATGTTGCTGCTAGTTTTATTGTTTCACAAATAAGAAACTTGAGACTCGGGAGATTATAATTTTGGCTTGATATAAAAAATTAGTAAGTTCCTGGACTGTGCCAGAGCCATGTGTCCATGGTCTCTGAATCCCTGATGGCAGACATCCCTTTTTTGGCAGGGGTTATCATGTATACAGGGCCTGTTGACCTCCACTTCTCCTCCAAGGGAAGAAGTGGGTACTAAATGGGTTCAACCAGGCAGTGGAACTACATAGCACCTCCCTTGGGCTTGCTAGATGTCAGGACAAAGCTGAGAGCCAAGCACTCTACACAGACATTGTCTTTTAATCTGATTCTATAAATGAGCCTATACTCTCCCTGTGCCTACCTCTTCCCCCATTTATTTATTTTTTAGTGGTACTAGGGATAAAGCTCAGGATATTGCGAATGCTAATTAAGAGTTCCACTATGAGTTATATCCCCAGCCATTCTTTTTTTTCCACAAGTCAGGTTTATTATGGTGTGATTTATGTTCTTTTACATTTTTGAAATTTATTCTCTTTGATTTTTAAGTTTCTACTCATCTTAAGTGTACAGTTCAAAGATTTTTGAGAAATGTACGTAACCATGTGACCAACAGCAATCAAGGCCTAGGTGTTTCTGCCACCCCAAAATGTGCTCTGGTGCCCTCTTGCCTTCTCCTCCCCCACCATGAATCCCTGATAGCCACTGATTTGATTTTTGTACTTGCAGCTTTGCCATTTCCAGGACAGCAGAATTATGCAGCTTGCGGCTTTGTGTTCCCGACTTCTTTCAAGGTCCCATATTTCTTGTTCTTGCTGCAGTTCCCTTGGCAGTGTCTGGTTCCGCTTTCGTACCCACAGACTTTAAGGAAAATAATATAGGTCTGGAAAGGGAAGGATGAGGTATGGGTGTGGGTGGGTAAGAGCTAAACCCTGAATTCAGGTTTGAGCTTCTGTGTAGCTACATTCTCCAGGTGTGTAACTAAAAATGAATTACTATCAAGGAGCTTGGTGGGTTTGTAGAACTCTGTCAAAAACATAAGAAATATTTTGAAAACTTAGTGAATTGATGTTTTTATCAGATTTTTAGAAATTACCTTTACAGTGATGTTTTACTTTACCAGTGTTATTTTAAAGTGAATTTTAAGTGTCACTTGTCAATTCTTTTTAAGGTTTCATCAAACAACAAATATAGTCTTCTGGCAATGATGAGTTTTAGTTGTGTTCATGCTATTTTTTAATACTTGGAATTCTTCATATTATTGTACTTGATTTATTCTTTCCAGAAATGTTTAGGTTCTAGTTGGGTACTGTCCTAAGTGCAGGAGAAACAGAGTCTATTTTTATGAAGTTTATATTATAGTGCAGGGGTTCCCCAAGTGTGTGGTTCAGAGATTCTGGAAGCATTCTAAACCCTTTGAGGGCCAAAACTTTTTTTTACAAGGAGATTTAAGAGTGTAGTGAAATTTCCCAGAGGCTACATGACATATGATTGCAATAGGCTGAATGCAGAGAAGCAAATAATGAAAATGCAATTTTATTTCCTTAAGTCAGACATTAAAGAGATCTGTAAGTATGTAAAGCATCAACACTCTTCTTGCTATCATTATGAGAAGCAGTTATTTTTTCATAAACATTTAACATGTAGTGGGCATTTACATGTTACATAAAAGGTAATGGTTGTTTAAAAAATATTTTTTAAATTTCTTGACTTAAATTTCTAATACAAATACCAACACATATAAAGTACATAAGCCGGGCGTGGTGGCGCATGCCTGTAATCCCAGCACTTGGGAGGCTGAGGCAGGAGGATCCTGAGTTCAAAGCCAGCCTCAGCAATTTGGCGAGGTGCTAAGCAACCCAGTGAGACCCTGTCTCTAAATAAAATACAAAATAGGGCTGGGGATGTGGCCCAGTGGTGGAGTGCCCGAGTTCAATCCCCAGTATCAAAAAACAAAAACAAAAACAAAAAACAAAATAAAATACATAAGATCTTCAGGGTACTCGGTAATTTTCAAAAAGAGTTAACTGACAAAGGCAATTCAAAAAAGTAATTTTAGCAAAATCAGATTAATGAATTAAAACTCAGTTTCTCTTAGAATACAAAGCAAAAATCAAATATGGGAATTGTGAGAACAAAAATATAAGTGACTGGTAGATCCAGGGAGAGTCAATGTCAGAATTATAGATGGAAAAGATTCAAAGAACAACTCAAAGTCATATCTGCTGAAGTAATTAATTTGAGCCTTTAAATTGAAAAGACTCACCTAGGAAGGTGAGAATGTTGAAAGAAGGCATACAAATTGATTTTTTCTTCCTCATCCAGAATGCCTGAATCCAGTAGCATCTGATATTTTGGAGTTTCTCTGGATTTTGGAATATTTGCATACACTTTACTAGTTAAGTATTCCTAATCTAGAAATCTGAAATGCTCTTAAATTTAAAAAATTTTAAAGACCTCATATCACTGTTCAAAAAATTTTGGATTTCACTAGGTATGGTGGAGCATGCCTGTAATCCCAGCAGCTCAGGAAGCTAAGGCCAGGAGGGTATGAGTTCAAAACCAACCTCAACAATTTAGCAAGGCCCTAAGCAACTTAGTGATACTCTGTCTCAAAATAAAATTTGAAAAGGGCTTGGTATGTGACTCAGTGGTAAAGTGCCCCTGCATTCAATCCCTGGCACCTAAATAAATAAATTAATTAAAATTTAAAATGTAAAATATTTTAAAGCATTTCAGATTTATGGATGCTTAACCTGTACTCGATGTTCTAATGAAAAATTCTCCCAAAGAAAAAGGGTTCTACAAGCAATCGGTTGTGTGTGTGTGTGGAGGAGGTGGGTGGGTAAGAGTACCTGAAAAGCAATAAAAATGCTTTATTAGACTTTGCATATGCATCATAATCTTTTGCAACTTATGCAAGAGCTTTAGACTACTAACTGAAAACTTTCTCTCTCTCTCTCTTTTTGGTACTAGGGAATTGAACCCAGGGGTACTTAACTAATAAGCCACATCCCCAGACTATCTTTATATTGTATTTAGAGACAGGGTCTCAGTGAGTTGTTTTAGAATCTCACTAGGTTGCCGAGGCTGGCTTTGAACTTGCAGTCCTCTTACCTCAGGCTCCTGAGCTGCTGGGATTACAGGCATGTGCCATCGCGCCCAGCCTTAACTCTGAAAACTTTCTTGAGGTATGATGGTTGTACCAGAAAATGGTACAAGTTTTATCCTGGCAGGTGGGAAAGGAAAATTTTTCACAATATTAGTTCCCCTGTATCTGTGGTTTCAATTTCTGAAGTTTCAGTTAACTGTGGTCAACTGCAGTCCAAAAATATTAAATGGAAAATTGCAGAAGTAATTTTACATAGTACATGATGAAATCTTGTCCTCTTTGTCTACTGTATCTGACACTATATGCCCACCCATTAGTCACTTAGTGGCCATCTCAATTGTCAGATGGACTGTGATTAGATAGTCCTTTCCTGGACCACAGTGCCTTATGTTCAAGAAACCCTTATTTTAATGCCCCAGAGTGCAAGAATACTAATGATAGCGGTTCATATGTCAAAGGGAGGCTGTAAAGTGCTTTCTTTAAGCAAAAAGGTAGAAGTTCTTAAGAAAAAATTTATATGCTGAGATTAGGTTGTATGGTAAATTGTCATTAATGTCTTACTGTGCTTGTTAAAAATTAAACTTGGTCATAGGTATATATGTAGAGGGGAAAAAATGCAGGTTTCAGTATAATCTGCAGTTTCAGACAGCCATAGTGGGTTTTGCAATGTATTACCCATGAATAAGGTGAACTTACAGTATTAACCAGTTATTGTTTTTTCAGGTACTGGAGATTAAACCCAGGGGTACTTAACCACTGAGCTACTTCGTAGCCCTTTTTTATTTTTATTATTTTATTTTATTTTATTTTATTTTATTTTATTTTATTTTATTTTTTTCTTTCTATCTGTCTGTCTGTCTGTCTGTCTATCTATCTATCTATCTATCTATCTATCTATCTATCTATCTATCTATCTATGGCAGTGCTGGGGATTGAACCCAGGGCCTTGGCATACCAACTGAGCTATATCCCCAGCCCTTATTTTTTATTTTGAGACATGGTCTCACTAAATTGCTTAGGGCCTTGCTAAATTGCTGAGGTTTAGCCTTGAACTTGTGATCCTCCTTCCTCCTCTGGAGTCACTGGGATTACAGTTGTGTGTTACCGTGCCTGGCCTTACTATATTAACATGTTAAAGGGCTATAGTTGTCTTGGGGAATGTTAATCTAGTGCTTTCATTCTTGATGTTATTATAGATTAAATTTATAATAAAAATGTACGGATAATGGCTGGTAAAATAGAAATTGGGAAGTAAACCAATGCTGTCTTTTAGAATTTTTTTTTTTTTTTTTTTTTCTTTTTGCACTAGGAATTGAGCTGAGGGGTGAGTGAACTACATCCCCAGTCCTTTTTATTTTTTTGTTTTGAGACAGGGTCTTTCTGAGTTGCTGAGTTTCTGAGGCTGTCCTTGAACTTGGGATATTCCTGCCTTAGTCTCCCAAGTTGCTGGAATTACAGGCATGTGTCTCTGTGCCCAGTTTGTCCAGTATTACTTATTTGATAATGTTAGTTACTTCAGCCATTCTTTAGAAATACTAATATTAAAGTTTGAAGAATATATTAGGTTAATGGCAAATTTTTCTCCTTTGGCCTAGGAAAGGCAATGGGGCCAGGGGTTGGGGACCCAAGGGTGATAATTTACATATATATTTTTTAGTCTGTTCTTAGTGTCCTGTTGACATGATCAGTGTCCGACCAATTCACATAAGAAGGAATTGCCATGGTGTGGTATTTAGAAGGGATCTCTTAAAACTTATAACTTCTTATCTCCATCCCTCCAAAAAGAAAGGATTACTATACCTCCTTTACAGAGAAAATGGAGAAGTGTCTGATAGAATCTTTGATCTACAACCTAAGCTAGATATACTCTAACTCCTCTGATCTATGGAAGAAGTTCCCTCTTCTAACAAAGTCCAGTCTGTCCTAAGTTTAAAAATCTTCACCTTACCAAGAACTTGCTCACATTTCAGTCTCTTCCTGTATACTGGGCTTGTAGTAATATTTACTGTGTTCTGGTCTCTCCCATTTAAAGAGATAAAAGACACAAAAGCTTCTCGGAACTTTCTAGTCATCACCTATACTTCTCTTTACAATCATACTTCTCAGGTGTTAGCTTCATACAAATTTCCTTAACCTTTAGTATGACTTCTATCCTAGTCATAATTCCAAGGTTGGTTTTGCAGAAGTCACCAGTTATCTCCTTCATGTTGCCTGGATTGTTAGTTACTGTGCCATTAATTAATTCCTTACCATATGATTTAAAAAAATTATGCAGTTATTTATACCTTGCTGCATATGATAGGAAAAAACTTTTTTCCTACTTTACTTTTAAAAACATTTAACCTCAGATGTGTGGGCATTCCCACACTTACCAGGCAGCTCTCTAGCAGACGCCAACTGGGTGTCCTGTAACACCCAGTTCTAACATTATCTGCCTGAAGTTGGATGCCACAGGTTAAGCTCTCAGGCCAGTATGACTGCCCCACACTTCCAGTGTCCATCACAAGTTTTAGATTGTAACCTGCACTTGTGACCAAATGTAAATTTTGACTGGCTATATATTGGTACTCTCAGGACTCCCTCCTCCAGTGTGATAATTTGCCAGGATGGCGCACACAATTCAGGGAAACACTTATGTTCACCTATTCATTTTAAATGATATTATGGAGGATACAAATAACCAGATGGGAAAGATGAATAGGGCAAGGTATGTGGGAAAGGACACTGAGCTTCCCATGCAGCACCCTCCCCAAGCACTTCCACCTATCCAGCAATCTGGAAAGCTATCTGAACCCTCTCTTTTTTCTATCTGGTAGTACTGGAAACTGCCCAGGGCCTGAAGCACTGAACTACATACCCACACCCCCTACTCCCAACTCCTTTGAATTTGTGATCCTCTTAGCTTGATGTTCCAACTAGCTGGGATTATAAGTGCGCCCCAGCAAACCACCCTTTTTTTGGATTTTTATTTGGGCTTCATAATATAAGCATGATTGAATAAATCATTGGCCTTTAATTAACTCCTCTCCCCTTTCTGGAGATCAGGATGATGAATTGAAACTGAAAATTCAAACTTTTGAATGACAAGGTTGTTTCCCTTGGCAACCAGCCCCTATCCTGAGGCTTTCCTGGAGCCCCCAGCCATCAATCATAAGTATACAAAAAGACATTTAACATTTTGAAGAATTAAAAGGATTTTCGGAGCTGTGTGCCAGAAAAAGGGATGAAGATCACTTATACATTTATTGTAAATCATAGTATCACAGTTGCCAGAGTTTTTAATTATTACATTCTAATTTGAATTACAATGTTCCAGTTTAATATTAGTTCTGTATTTAAATAGAGTCATAAACTTTAATCCTTTTACCACAGGATCACCTTTCTTAAATAACTTACTTTGATTAATCACCTAATTGGTTGGAGACATCATTTTCTTGAGATGTAAGGTTCATGGATGTTATATTTGAATTCTTGCATGGTTAAGTATGTCTGCTTTTTGTCTTTTTTCTAATTACAGGGATAATCCATGTTCCCTGAAGAATATAATGAAGTGTAATTTATCCTAACGTTGCTGTATATAAAGTTTTTTATGTGTCAGTCTTCTTAAATCCCTGTTTTCTCTTTGTTTTTGAGGTACTACCCTCTCCTGGTTTTCTCTTCCTATGTTGGTTGGTTCTCTTCTTTAGTTCTTTAGGCTTTGCTACTCAGTATGACCTCCATGTGAACAGCAGCATTGGCCACACCTAGGAGCTTGTTAAAAATGTAGAGTATCAGGTCCAGCTTCAGACCTACTAAATCAGAGGCTACATTTTAACAGCATCTCTAGATGATTAGTAAGCATAATAACATTTGGGAACTATTAGACTATAGGGTCTACTAACTCTTCAATGAAGAATCTTTAAATGTTGGGATGTGCCTTATTTTAGTCAGGCTTCTCTTCTCTGTGACTCCAAATACCATCCTAATCTCCAGTTTTAACCTTTGTATAACAGTCTTTTAAAATTTTTTTTGGTACTTACATATTGAACTCTCCCCAACCCTTTTTCTTCTGTAGATCTCTCACAGGCATCTTAGTCGTTGTCGTCTTCCTCCTCCTCCTCCTCCTCCTCCTATTATTATTATTATTATTTTTATTTTGGTGCTGGGGTTGAACCCAAGGTTGCTTTACCACTGAACTACATCTCCACCCCTTTTTATCTTTTTATTTTGAAACTGGGTCTTTTTGTTGAGGCTGATGTCAAACTGGAGATCCTCCTGTCTTAAGCTCCCCAGTAGCTGCGGTTATAGGTGTTTGCCACTTGTATTTCATTAACTGAATTTCAGTATCTAGTTAGTGCTTGAGTTTTCAGAATTATCTTCAGGAAAAATGGAGCTTTTAGGAAAAATGTACAATTTTTAAAAATTTACAGCTTTGCTATGGTTTTGGAAACTAAAAATATATTTTATAACAATGTTTAATTTTTAACTTTTGGCATTTAAAACAACTTGAGTTATTTTTAAGGAGATTTGCCTTGATTTTGTCAGTGTGTGAGAAGCAATTCAGTCTTAAAATAGAAATAGTGTTAACATTATAACTTAACAAACATTTTTGACATAATACCTATCTCAATGTCAAATAAATATAGATTTTCACAAAAAGGCATTCTGGGAAAGAGAAAAAGGCCTAAATGCTGGTTTGTGGTACTGGGGAATTGAACCCAGGGGTGCTTACCTACTAAGCCACATCCCTAACCTGTTTTTTATGTTTTATTTAGAGACATGGCCTCCCTAAATTGCTGAGGCTGGCTTTGAACTCATGATCCTCCTACCTCAGCCTCCTGAGCCACTGGGATTATAGGTGTGTGCCACCTACCACACCCCGCAGCCTAAATGTATTGAATGGAGTTTTATTTAACTCAGATTCCTCATGTAAAGTACAGATTCCTAATCTGATACATATCATTTTTATTAATATGTTTTTTCCCCTTTCTTCTGGTGGTGGGAATTGAACCCAGAGCCTCTCACGTGCTGGGCACATGCTGTAACACTGAGTCTTGTAACTTCATTTTTTTTTTAGTGGTGCTAGGGATTGAACCCAGGGCCTTGTATATGCTACAAGCCTGACTCTACCATTGAGCCAAACCCAGACTAATCTTTATAAAAAAGCAATTTTTCCTTTGTCTCTTTAAAGGAAATATAACTAAAAATTATCACAACCATATCACAGATAACTCATTTATTCCACCCAGTCTTCCTGATTTCTCTTCCCTCCTCTCCCCATGTTCTGTTTGTAAGTTGCTTTGCAATATCTGGCGATCCTTTTTCCATATTCAACTTCATTTCTCCATTTAAAATGTTTACAGGTATTTTAAAGAAACAGTTTTTCACATGGAATTGAGAATAAAAGATTATTTCCATTTACTTCCATTTAAACTTTATACCAAATTGGGCTTGAGATGTAAAGTAGATAATGTAGAGTACTCTTGCTAAATTTTGGATTTTTATTAATTTTGGATTCTATAGACATAGTGAAATAGTTTTTTTTTTAATTTTTAGCTCTTTTTAAAACCATTGTAAATATTTTGCCTAAATAGGAATTAATATTTATTGTGCTAAATAAATGAGTTAAAATGGTGGCTGAGCTCAGGCAGACATGTTTGGTCACCTTTATATGTAGGTCTCAGGTAAATTATTCTGGAATATATTATATACATTATATACATAAACTACTAATCTCACTTAAGCCAGATAAAAGTCATTTGCGGCTGGAAGTATCCCAGTTTTACAGCTCACAAGGTGATGGAGCCTGGATATGACTTTAGTGTGCTTTCCTCTTTACTGTGTTGACTCCTTTGTTGAGGGATTTGTAACATAGAGGAATGGTTTTCAGACAGTGCCGCAAGACTCTGTACAGTCTTTGGGGTTTGGTAGTCAGGCATCCACCTTCACTTTGTTTTAAGCATTTGGATTCTCTGGTATGTTTGGAGTAGTTTCTCTGCATAAAATGTTGAAGTCCCCTGCTCTAGAAACCCAAGATCTAGGTTGCATGAATACATATTAGACTATAAAAATACAAGTAATTTGTCCCTGGGGCAGACAGTATCTATTTTCAATTATATTTCTGTTCTTACAGATTTTTTTTTTTTTTCTGGTGCTGTGGATTGAACCTGGGGCCTTAGTGCTTCTAGGTAAGCACTCTCCCCACTGAGCTACATCCCAGCTCCTTACAGATGTTTTGTGTAGCCTAATATTAAAGTGAGATGGAGGAGATTGAACAGTATTTATAGGGTGGGAAAGTGATTAGAGTTGAAAATTGTTGCTGAAAGTTGGTAATCTACAATTCACTGCATTGGGTTCACTCACTATCAGTTCTTGGTGTGTTTAAAGGCTTCCCTCAGCATGATGTAATGACAGGTTAAACCTCTGAACGCTCTAGCTGACGCAGTGCAAATCTGAGGCTCACAGGACTTTATGGGGCAAGGGTAATGCTTGTTTAAAAACAAAACAAGCTACTCTTTAAGTTTAATGGGGTCATTTAAGATGGCTTTCCCAGAGTGGGAAGAAAATACAATCTCGATTTGGAGGTTGAAGTAACGAGTAATGTGTCTTCAGTGTGTTTACTACTCTCACTGCCAGTCTTTTCACAGAAAGGGGCCGGGGGAGTGTAGATTAAGCTGCCAACGGCAAGAAATCAAGTGAGTTAGATTTGAGGAAATATGGTGGTTTGGTAAATACTGTAGTTACTGGATGAACTAGGAAGGATGCTTTTTACTCTATGAAAACTTGAGTTCGCAGGATTAAGTTGGATAGCGTAATTTACTTGGTGTAAATTGTGCAGTGTTTGGCCACATTCTCCTTATTTCTTGTGTAGTTCTTTAAATAAATTGCTGATATTCAACCGTTTTGACCCCCAAAACATGCTGTACCTAAACTTAAGTTGGTGGAAATGCTGAGAATGCGAGGTCTGTGGTCTGGTGACATGGGTTAGGAGCTTCCCTGGCCTGCAGGGAGCTACGGAGCCGCCCTTAGCTGTGGGTGGGGCTTTGGGTCATAGCCCCACCCTCCTGCGCTGCCCCGCCCCCGCGCGAGGAAGCGGGCGGCCGCCGCCCTGGGCGCGGCAAGCCCTGGGCAGACTGGGTGCCTAGTGTTGGATCTGGCTTTCCCAGCTGTGGCCCCAGCTCGGTTGCCAATGGCTCTCCCCGTGGCTGCAGCAGCTTTGACGGCAGGCGTGCCATTCCAAAGCCTGCTCCAAGAGCACTCCTGCTCCTTGAACCAGCGCCGTGCACTCTGCAGCTCCGGCCCATCACCCGCTTTTAGCGGGAGCCTAGTCAGTGAAGCAGGGGAAGACAAACTTGTGAAATGGACGAAAGCTTAGGCTACTGCAGAGGACAGCTCAGCCATAGCTCCCATTTTTGGAGACGCAGGCGAATTTGAGCTCACAGGGAGGTGTGGTCGCCTCCTGAGGACGGAAGGCCTTCATTTTCCGCCTTTGTAGCCCGTGCTTCTGAGTGAGTGTGTTTTTTAAGGAGTCCGATCTTACACAGTCTTCTGTGCTTAAGAACAGGAGGAAGTGGCAAGGAAGGACTTCTGTTACAGATTGTTGTTGCTGCTTGGGGAAACGCAATGCGCTGCCTGACTTCTCATGACGGGAAAGCCTACCTTACCCTTTTTGTACTCGTGGAGGGGAGCCTTGCTCACATGTTTACCCGCAGCTAGGACAAGGAAGAGAAAAGGTATTGGTGTGAAAAGACTGGGTTCTGAAACTGAAACTTGAAAGCTGTAAATCAGTGAAATCTGGTTAAAGGAATGGCTGCAGCATAATTTACCTCTTTCCGAGGACAACCCTGATGTTTCATTTAAGTGGCTATACTTTTCTCTTTAAAGCAAACTTCAGGTTATATCATGACTCAGACAGGTTGTTCTTGGTTCCTGTTGCAGATTGCTGTGTGGGCCGGATTTCTTCTTTAGGTCAAGAATCACTGGGTTCTACCTGTGGAACTTTGCAAGATTTTTAGCAGTTACTATCCTGAATATCCTCCATTCATGAGAAATTAACTGTCTGCATTTCACATGCTTTTCACACTTTGAATAGGAATTAAAATATGCTTTCTTCAATTTTTTAAAAGTAATTTTATAATGCAAGCCTGAGTTATTGATGATAAATGTTATAACTATTTTGCTCGGTCAAGAAATTGAACAAGTGTTGTTTTTTTTTTTTTTTTTTTTTTTTTTTTTTTTTTGCTCAGTAGCTGTATTATGTTAAATACAAACTGAGCTCACTGCCTTTTGTTGTAAATAGCTATTTG
Source organism: Glaucomys volans (assembly GCA_020662805.1). Taxonomy (NCBI): domain Eukaryota; kingdom Metazoa; phylum Chordata; class Mammalia; order Rodentia; family Sciuridae; genus Glaucomys; species Glaucomys volans. The sequence goes on along the minus strand of JAJEJO010004504.1, from coordinate 216,908 downwards.
GTTTAGTAATTTGAAAAGTAATTGGGGGCTTAGACTGTGCCCCAAAAAACACTTTTACATTATTGTGTTGCTCACTTAAGTGAGCAGCATATAATGGACTATTCAGCATAGAGCATACACAAAGTGTTTTGGCAGTGCTCAGCCCATTGTTTTACAAGTGACATAAAAATGGATAGATCATCATATATGCAAAGAATCTATGCAGAGGGACACTGGATTATAGGAGAGCTCCTTTATAGTCCTTTTGTCAGAACAACTGGATTACTCAGGGCTTAAGGTGATGCAAGTTTATTCATGTTTTTCTAAGTCTGTAGGATGAACCACATTAGGGTGGAATTCAGTTATACTCTGTGAGAGTGTGTGGTGTGTGTGTTTGGTGTTGGGGATCAAATCCACAGCCTCACACATGCCAGATACTATTAATATTGTAACCATGCTTGTGTCCCCTTGAACTTTAGGATATTTTTTTAGTCACAAAGGAAATAATTTTTCATCCCCCACCCTCCATAAAGTGACTATTGGTAACCACTTGAACAATGAAGAACCCAAATTATATTTACCTGGTCACATTTGTACCCACCATTGTTTCTTAAAAGTTCTTTGCCACAGATTAATGATTATAATTGAGGGAAAACATTGAATTGGAAAGTTAAATTTTGTGGAAACATAACTTAGTATAATAGTTCTTGGGAGTGCACTCTTAGGATATCAACAGCCTGATTGATCTTGTATCACTTCCAAAACAAATAATGACCTGCCATATCCCAGTAGATTCCTGGAAGAGGTGCCTTGTTTTGTTTATATTTAATTCAGCCTGACTAGTTACATTATTGATCATCTCTTCCAGATGACATTTATCTATTAAGTGATGTTTATTATTCTCCTGATGACTGTTTCAGCTACACTGTAAACCCCAGGGTGTAAGGAATTCTTTACCTGTTGATTCCATTCCTCATTCCCCATGTTGTGTGTGTGTCTCTCTCTCTGGTTTTTTATTCTCCTCCTCCTCCTTTTCCCCACCCCCTTTTTTCAGTTCTTCTTTCCCTTTGTACATTATATCTGATTTATATTGTGGGATGGAAGTAGAATAGAATGTTATTTTTTCGAAATATTAGACTAACAATTTTTGTTTAAGGATGACCTTCCATTTCCCAAGTCTTCCCTAGCATTTGAGGTGAGCACAGATCAATAGGAAGCAGTGCCTAGCTGATGTTAACATTTTTTGGAAGAAGGTGGATAATGGAATGGCAACAGGCTCTTCCCCTAGTGATACCCTGTACCCTACTCCCAAAATATACCCATTGAAAAGATGCTGTTCACCACTAGGAAGAATCTGAGAATCTTTGGCATATGAACCATATAGGACTTATAACTCCCAACAGCTGACTCAGAATTGAAAAGAAGTAGATGGCTTTTAGGGACTCTAAGAGGGAAGACAAAGTCAAATCAAAACATATTTGATTGTACTTAAGGTACTATATTATATACAGTGTTTCTTAGCTGTTTATAGTTCAGTTTCTCCTTTAGCATTTCTTATTGTACATACTCCAAAAATTACCCAAAGATAATTTTTAGTACTTTTATTTTAAAAGGAATTTTAAATATGCTCTGAAACATTTTGAAAAGGCTTCTTCAGTGTTTAATTCCTAATAACAGAGGCACATTTAGTAATTTTTTTAATATATGCTTTTTAAACCCTATTTTAGTTTGTTTAATCTTTGCTCACAGTAAATTTTGCATGAAACTTCAAAGTTTTTCTGGCATGTAAACATTATTTGTAAAATGTAAGTTGTAATTATTCTTCTATTTATTTATTTGTTTGTTTGTTTATTACAGAGATGAGCCGTCAGACTGCTACAGCATTACCTACTGGTACCTCAAAGTGTCCACCATCCCAGAGGGTGCCTGCCCTGACTGGCACAACTGCATCCAACAATGACTTGGCGAGTCTTTTTGAGTGTCCTGTCTGCTTTGACTATGTGTTACCACCCATTCTTCAATGTCAGAGTGGCCACCTTGTTTGTAGCAACTGTCGTCCGAAGCTCACATGTTGTCCAACTTGCCGGGGCCCACTGGGATCCATTCGCAACTTGGCTATGGAGAAAGTGGCCAATTCAGTACTTTTTCCTTGTAAATATGCCTCTTCTGGATGTGAAATAACTCTGCCACATACAGAAAAAGCAGACCATGAAGAGCTCTGTGAGTTTAGGCCTTATTCCTGCCCATGCCCCGGTGCTTCCTGTAAATGGCAAGGCTCTTTGGATGCTGTAATGCCCCATCTGATGCATCAGCACAAGTCCATTACAACCCTACAGGGAGAGGATATAGTTTTCCTTGCTACAGACATTAATCTTCCTGGTGCTGTTGACTGGGTGATGATGCAGTCCTGTTTTGGCTTTCACTTCATGTTAGTCTTGGAGAAACAGGAAAAATACGATGGTCACCAGCAGTTCTTCGCAATTGTACAGCTGATAGGAACACGCAAGCAAGCTGAAAATTTTGCGTATCGACTTGAGCTAAATGGTCATAGGCGGCGATTGACTTGGGAAGCAACTCCTCGTTCTATTCATGAGGGAATTGCAACAGCCATTATGAATAGTGACTGCCTAGTCTTTGACACCAGCATTGCACAGCTTTTTGCAGAAAACGGCAATTTAGGCATCAATGTAACTATTTCCATGTGTTGAAACGGCAATCAAACATTTTCTGGCCAGTGTTTAAAACTGTTGCATTCAATTTCACAGGAGAATAAGGCACCCATCTGCCTGCCAACCTGAAACTCTTTTGGTAGGTGGAAGCTAGACACATGAAGGTAAATAAAAAGAAAGGCTGTTAAATACAGGAAACAGTTGCATGTAGTAACACTAATATATTTAAAAATAAGTCAACAGTAAACCACTGAAAAAAATATATATATACACCCAAGATGGGCATCTTTTGTATTAAGAGAGCAAGCATTGTAAAATAATTCTGAGTTTTGTGTTTGTTGTAGATTGATTGTATTGTTGGAAATTTTTTTTTTTTTTTTTTTTTTTTTCGGGTGTGTGTGTGTGTGTGTGCGCGCGCGCGTGCGTGTGTGTGTTCCTTTAACTGACAAGCCATCTGAGTGGTCTTGGGCCACTGCTTCTCCCTTTGTGAGTCAATACATAGTGCTGCTGGCTTTTTTTCCCCCCCTGGTGTGTGTGCATTTGCTAATTTTTATTAATTCTAGTTTTTCATTGAATAAATTCGACTTTCTTTTCTGTAATTTCAGGTTTTTCCTCACTTTTTTTGTACCTTTTTAAAGTTAGTGTCTTTTTGATATGCATAATGGTTTATGGTAAAGTTTGTGTCCAATACATATTTTTTCCCTCATTAATCAGTTCATTAGAAATATTTTAAATTCAACTATTTTGTGAAGATATAAGTCCCAGAAAGGAAAGGTTACATCAAAGAAAAATTATCAAAAGCTATTTAAAGCAACTATAAGGTGGTCTCTTTCTCTTCTCATCCTCTTTTTCCAGTCGAGTCATACCTTCAGGTTTACTCTGAGAAGTTAGGGAATATATTCTGATTTATATAAATACTGAAAAAAAAAATCAGGCTTTTTTCTTTCTCAAATGTCTTGGACAAATCACACGTTTAGAAATTTGTTCTTGTATTTATTGGTTTTGCAGAAGGCGGCATCGTCATACACAGTATTTGTAATTAAGAGCAAATCATTTGTTTAAAAAAAGGCAGTTTGCAAAAAAAATGTTTTTGGTCTTTTATAATTCTCATTAAAAGATTATCTGGCAAATTAAAAAATCTTAATGTGTGTGCTTTAGCTGTAAGTTTGGTGAAGTCCAGAGTCATTTTCCTGTCCCATTTTGTGCTTTAGCTATACAGCAGAAAACAGTGTGCTGTCGTTGTGAAGTGTGGCAGAGTTGTATTCTAAGTGCAGCAAGAGCCAGGCACGTGGCCTCTGGACTGCCTGGGTTCCCCTCACCCCTACTCCTCCCCCATTTTGATTTTCCCCAGGGAAATCAGCAGAATTCAGGAGAAGGATTGATTAAAATGCCGATCGCTTTTGTCCTTTTAAAAACAAAAGTGAGTTTTTAGTATTTCATACCTCTGCTGGTTGAGTCTTGGCTCTACTCCACTTAAAACTGTGTGACCTTGGGCCCCAGTTTCCTAATGTGTAAAATGGGGTTAAATTATGGTAGCTACCTCACAGGGTTAAATGAGATACAGAAAAGTTACCTGGACCAATGCTTTGTACATATTAAACACCCAACAAGTGTTCTTAGGATTATTATTTTTAAAAAAATCTTGATACTTTTTATCATTGCTTTCTGGGGAGGTTTCACACTTAGAAGTGTGAAGATTTGGTTTCATTAAAACCTCAGGTTTTGCCAGGCTTGGTGGTGCAGGCCTGTAATCCCAGCGACTTGGGAGGCTAAGGCAGGAGGCTCGCAGCACTTGGCGAAACCCTGTCTCAAAGTATAAAATAAAAAAAGGACTGGGGATGTGGTTCAGTGTTTAGGCACCCCTGGGTTTAATTCCTAGTATCAGAAAATAAAAGCCCTTAGTTTTTACTAAAGTAAATTAAGGCAAATGTTGTTTGACAGCTGGCTAGTAAGGTTGACATTTTTATATTTATATTTAAGTCATCTTTATATTCTTGGCCTGCAGGGATGAGCTCTATTGCCACATTTCTTGCTCCATTTGAAATTTGGTTTATTAGGTCTTCTAACTCTTGTTCTTGAATTGCTTTTGTTGTTATAATGAATGATTTCTATTAATGTCCTGCCCCTTCTTTGGGTGTTTTTCAGATTCTATGGAGTTAGGTGTAGGTGATACTGTTATTTTGCTTTCATACCTTTTTTTCCACCCTCCCATGATTCTGGGGATCAAACCCAGGGTTGGTAAGTGCTGTACCTCTGAGCTCGTCCCCCAGCCTGATCTATGTTTTTAAACTAGACTTTGTCCTATCGAATTGAGTCATGGACCAGTTTAGTGTGTTGATCATTGGAAAACATTTGTTTACCTTTTGCTTTTATTTTTATTATGTATGACTTTTATGGTTTTTTAACCCACATTTCTGCAAACTAAATTTTCATGAGTGGCCATAGATTGCTTAGCTCACAAATAGTATGCTTACCCTCCTACCCTCCACACAAGAGCTCTTTATATCCAGGAATCCCCACAATGATAGAATTTTATTTCATTCAGATTCCTGAGTGGAAGAATTGGTAAGTAATCCAAACTATAAAAACTAAAACTAAACATGCCTGGGTAGTCTGTGACTGCTGCATTAGAATGGACAAAAGTAAGATCAGAACATAATGCAACGAGCAGATGTGTGAATAACCACCTAGTACTGTGGTCGTCTGTATAGGTTATACAGGAAAGAGTGTTACGGAAACCTGTAGATTGAACATTGTGGATGTTCAAAATACCAAGGATTACCTGGTGATTTACCACTTGGATTGTAAACTAGTTGATTATTTACCAAAAGAAATTCACTTTTATCTATATGTGGCATCATTCAAACTAAGCTGTTTGATACTTACCAAGCACCTAGTAAAGTCTGGTGGCATACATTATGGGCTCTAGACTTTAATTGCCTGAACCGACTTGATACTTTTGTTTAACCTCTGCGTGGTTCCTCTGTAAAATGGTCTGATGGTGTAAGGGAATGAGGAGGGCTTATCCTTAGGCCTGGCTCTCTAGCCCAGGGTCTTGCTTAGCCATGCATTTTCCCTATCCTTGTACAGATTTAAGCAGTTTCTTTACATTATAGATGTAATGTTCTGAGGCCTTTCTAAATTCTGAGAAGCATTAACAAATTTGTAAAAATTAATGTAAACAATGGTGTGAAAGAATGCTGGATTTTATAAAGTCACATTTTGACAGGTTTGCACTATTATGTAAAGATTAGAATTTAGCCTGAAGAATTTCAGTTCCCTGGAAATGTGCTGATAACATTAGATTTGAATTTATTTAACATTTTTTAGTAATGCTGAATACATTGAATAACGATTCTTTAGTTCATTAAGTACAGACTATAGTATGTTCCAAATAAGTGAATTTTTTATTGCAAATAAAGCTTTTCTTAGAATTATAATTACTTGGATACAGCTGTTTTAAAACTTCTCAATGGCCAGTCAATTGCCTGTTGTTTATTCAGATATTTCCAATATTTCCTTCCTGTTTTGGTGCTTTTCTAAAAATAAAGAATAATTTTCTTTGTAGGATTCACTACATGTTAGTAAAACAAAACAATGAGCATTAATATTGGATCATTGGATCATGAATCAACAAATTGGTGACTATAGTCTGATTTTTTTATCTTTAAAGTTACTGGATAAAGTTTTCATGGGGATAGGGCTCAAGTACAGCTTTTCATTTTGGCCACAGTAATGTGAGCTTGAACATGTTATTTGATTAAAGCAAAAGAAAACTATTTTACATCCAATAATCCCACTTAAACTTTGGGTTTTGGAAGGGAATTGACAAAATTAACTTTTGTGACATTGTCAAGGCTTTAATAGTAAGGTTTACCTCATTTCAGTAATAAAGGAAAATATCGTTAGTTCTTTTAACTGGGCAAGTTGATTACCTGACAAGACAGGTTGACTTGGGTAAGGGCATGTGTGGACCAGTTACCTAGACCTGGAAACTTATAGATGCCACTAACCACTGTATCCAGATGGGAATCAAAATCCTTTTACCTCAGGCAACCAAGACCTATCAGTTGGAGGTGTTACTGGAAATGAAACTCGCTTGTTTCTGAAGAGGATCTGTTATATTGCCAGAATGCAGTTTTTAAATTTTATTTTTGTGTTGGAAGTTGAATCCAGGGCCTCTCAAATGCCTGTGCTCTACCACTGAGCTATACCCCCATCCTAGAATGCAAGTTTTGATTGCTATCAGGAGAAGAAAAGGAAATTATGTGTTCTGGCACATACATTATATGCCCCCACTCAAGAAAATTTCAGGTGTTTAATATTCACAGTCAGGGAACCTTACCTATGGTCACATATTTGCCAGCTGATAAATATTTTAGGAACAATCAAACAGTCTTTTTCACTGAATTTACAGGTAATCAAGTGACTAAGAATCTCTGCCTCTAATGCATGGTTGTTCATGGTAGGTTTAAACAGGGACCAAAATATGAACCAAGTAAAAACATACTTCAATTAGAAATATAAACTTTAACCAAGGCCTTAAACCTTTATTTAGTTTTAATACTTGAAGAACTTTAAAAGCCTATGCATTAAGAAATATGTGGAGTATTGATTAAATACATAGATCCCAAAGGTCAACTGAATGAGTTAACATTTTCAATGCAAAATCTAGCTTATTGTGATCCAAGAAGGTCTTAGGGTAACATTTTTACAAATAGTGTTAGAAAAAGATATTCAGTTTCACAAGTTGTTAGGGAAATGTGAATCAAAATACTATTGTTGTGACTGGGGTTGTGGTTCAGTGGTAGACAACTTGCCTAGCATCAGTGAGGCACTGGGTTCAATTCTCAGCACATTAAAAGAAAATAAAGGTATTGTATCCACCCACAACTAAAAAATATATTAAAAAAATACTATTGTCATTCATTAGAAAGGCTATTGTCAAAGTGTTGGCAAAGATGTAGAAAAACGAACTTTTATGCATTGCTGGTGGATGTGTCAAATGGTGCAGCCAAGATGGAAAATTATTTTGGTCAAAAAGTTTGAATTATATTTTGTGATGCTGTAATAAAATACTGAAGACTGGGTAATTTATACAAGACAAATTTATTTCTCTCAGATCTGGAGACTGGGCAAGTCCAAGATTAAGGTCAGTGTCTGGTGAGGGCCTGGTTCCTGCTTCTGAGATGGGGCCTTGTTGCTACTTCCTCACATGGGGGAAGGAATGGAAGGGCAAAAACAATCTAGCAGGTTCCCTTGAGCCCTTTATTAAGGGTACTAAATCCATTCACTGGAGAGCTCTTGTGACCTAATCACCTACAGGCCTATGCCTCTTAATATCTCTGTGACCAAGTTCAGCACAAGATTTTGGGGGACATTTAGATCATAGCACATATGATCCAGGAATTCCACTTTGGGGCAGATACCTAAAAAGAACTGAATGGCAGGGTTTTCCATGGGTACAGAGTTTGGGTTTGTGATTCCCCCCCCCCCAACCAAAAAAAAAAAAAAACAAAAAACAGAGATGGCATGGATAGCAGCTACACTGTGAATGTCATTGATGTGCTGGAATATTTAGACATTTGCAAGTGGCAAATTTTATATATATTTTGCCCAATTAAAGAGGTGAAACAAATTTCAAACAAACTGCCAACAATGCTAGAGAAAAGGTCATAAAACTAAATGTCACACACAGGGAAGACTCAAGATTTTCTCAGGAGGCTTCTTTCAAAAGGGAAGATGTGCTCAAAGCAAGAGGGCACAGAGGTGGCCTGAATACTGTTCACAAGTTCAAGCTGCATGTTCAGGACTAAGGAGAAAAATACAGAATCCTGAGTTTTACAAAATGTTACGTTGTTGCCATTCTGGGTAGAATGAGGCAGAGCAGTTTAGTGTGGATTAGCCCTCTCTGGTTGCTGAAGGCAAATGAATAGTCCTGGCATGTTTCTTTTATTCCCATGTGAGATGACTATAGAAATAAAATTACAGTAGTTGATAAGATAGTCAATGAAGTGTTTTTGAATGTCTGATGTTTTTTCCCAACGTGTCATAGCAGGCCCTAGCAGAGCTTTGGGAAACTTTCAGACCTTCTGATTTTAGAAATTCCAAAATATCTTTTAAGTATCTTTTTCTTTCTTTCTTTTTCTTTTTTTTTTTTTTTTTTTGTACCAGGGATTGAACCCAGGGTAGCTTAACCACTGAGCCACTTCCCCGGCTCTTTTTATATTTCATTTTGAGACATGATCTTGGCAAGTTGCTCAGGCTGGCTTTGAACTCGTGATCCTCCTGCCTCAGCCACCTGAACCACCAGGATTAAAAGTGTGCACCACTGCGCCTGGCTCTGTTCTCTTTTGTAATATAAAATTTTGACTCCTGAAGTCCATTATTGGCTGGAATAATAATTAAAATTGCTTAATGTTATTTTACATTCTAATCTTCAAAGTAATAGTGAATTAGGTACTACTGTTTGCATTTCATAGGAAAAGGAGGATACAAAAAGTTTACACAGCTATTAAGTAGAAGAGCTTGCCTTCATACTTATCCTACGACTTTGGACCGAATCACAGAAGATAGTTATGGGAAGTGGACTTGGGAACTGGCACAAGCAAACTAACAGAAGTGGGTAGTAGGAGTCAGAATTTGAAGCTGAGGGTTGGTTCCCTAAGAGGGGTAGCTGTGCCTCTCTCTGGGGATTGAACTTTCCTGAGATTGTAGGCACCCAGGACCAGGATGTTTGTTCTCCACAAGGACAAGTAGTTGGCTCTCTTTTCATCTTTGCCAAATTCCCCTTATAAGTGATTGGTTCCAGGATCCAAAAAAGCCTACAGGTGAATCTGCTGAGGTAATGGTTTATACTAGTGGTTCCTGAAGTCGGCTGGATCAGAATTAGCTGGAGGGCCCCAAGCCCCCAGAGTTTGAGTCAGGTCTACAGTGGCCCTGAGGATTTTTATTTCTAACAAGTTCTCAGGTAATACAGATGTTTCGGTTCTGGAGACTACATTGAGAAATAGAGAGTCCACTGAAGAGAAGAATTCTATATTTTTATCAGTTTATTAACAGTTCATGTTTTCGTAATAAACACTAGCCACTACTTGAGTGAGGTTCATTACTCTTGTGATTTTGTTCATTACTCCTGTTGTGAATGAAATCAACCTTGTCAGTACTTTTCAGTACTTCCAAACTTTAAATTCTAACAGGTTGAGGCTGGGGCCTACAATTTGCTATTTACAAGACCAGGTCTGGTCTTGACAGTAAAGCCACCATCAAAAGCTGCATTAAGAACTTCATCCAGGCAGCTTGCTGTGACAAAACTTAAGTCCTGTCGTACGTTGCTTGGGATTTCTTCAAGATCTTTTTCGTTCCTCTGAGGAATAATGACTTGCTTTAGTCCTGCTCTGTGTGCTGCCAGAACTTTGTCTTTAATTCCACCCACCTGTAAGGAGAGAGAACAAATTTTAAGGTTGTGATTACCCTAAAGCTGTGGAAGAAACCATGCTCCAACTTTTTTTCACTGAGTATAATTAAGACATCTGAACCATCTTCCATTTTGTTAATAGTATGGGAAAGCCATTAAAAAGGTTTTTTAAAAAGTAAGCTTTTTGTTTGTTTCTATTACTGTTACATTAAACCATTTTAAATGGGAGAAAATCTTAAATTTTTGATAGGGATGGGTAGGTACCTCACCTATAAACATTTCTTTTTTATTGTCAAGGTTAACATTCCATTTTGTGATCACACAAATCTTGTCTTCAGGTTTATTCTGAAAAGGCATTAGCATTATTTTGACCTTAAACACTGTAAATGGATAAATGTTTGAAAAGATAAATATATTTAACTTGATTTAAATATCACACAATGTAACATGTCAAACATTGCATAGTACCCCATTAATATGTATAATTTTATATTTTTATGCTGTTAAAAATGAAAAAAAAGATGTGATTACCAAAGAAACACACACACACCCCTACCTCAAAACTATGTAGGTAGTTTAAAATATATCCACAATGGTCCCTTCACAAAAGGTGGAGTCTTAATTTCCCTCCCTTTGAATGTGGGCCAGGTTTTATGATTCCTTTATAAGATCAGAGTGTGGTGGGAGTGATGCTTTCAAGGTTAAGCCATTAAAAAAAAAGCACTTGTACTTGGCTAGATCTCTCCAATCACATCCCCCAGAGGTAGGCAGCAAATCACCACGTTTGAGGTCACCCACACAGCCTATAGAAAAGCCTGTAAGGCGGAGATCTGGGGTCTCCTGCCAACACCAGACCTAATTTACTAGTCATGTGCATGAGCTATCTTGGAAGCAGATCCAGCCTTATTCAATCTTCTCATGACTGACAAAGCTGGGGCCTTGACTGTAAGATGAGAGACCCTGAGCCAGAAAAAAGTAGCCAAGCCTCTCCTGAATTTCTGAGCCATGGAAACTTTTAGAATAAAAAAATATTGTTTGGGGGTAATGTATTATGCAGCAAAAGATAACAAGCAGAGCTCTTAATCATACCACCTACAACATGTAATCCCAGGAGGCGGCCCTCGGAGCTCTTCAGCCATCTGCTCTATCAGGCCTTCCTGCACAGCTGTCACACTATCCCTCGTTGTCCTACCCCACTGTCATTTGAAGTTTCCTTCATGCCTCTGGAAGTATACTCAAAAGTACCTTCTTCAAAAAGAATGTAAGATAAATGGATTCCATTTGCACATAGGAAAAAGTCTACTTGGCTTTCATACTTCATAGTAATGCCATGTAAACAAGACTAGATTTAAAATCATTTTTACTCAGTTTTGAAGGTACTGCACATCCAGTGTCACTTATGAGACAGCTTTATCCTTGATGATCTGCAAGGCCAAGAGGATGAAAGCTTCCTAGTTGGTACAGATTCTTCAATCTGAGGATACCTTCAATTGGGGGAATGTTCCATGTTTTCTTTGACGATTTGTTTTATTCCGTTTTCCTCTGCCACAATTCCTATTAGAGGCTGGATCTGTTGGATTGTTTTTTTACTATAATTTTTACTGTGTGTGTGTGTGTGTGTGTGTGTGTGTGTGTGTGTGTGTGATAGATACTGGGAATTGAACTCAGTGCACTTTATCACTGAGCTACATCCCTAGTCCCTTTTTGTATTTTGAGACAGGATTTCACTAAATTGTCCAGGCTGACCTGGAACTTGAGCTCCTCCTGCCTTGGCCACCTAAGTAGTTGGGATTATAAGTGTGTGCCACCATGCCCAGCCTATAATTGTTTTTCAGAGTAATTCTTCAACCAGTTCTAAAATTGCACTTTTAAATCCAACAGCTTTGCTTTTCTTCTGTTCTTAAATTGTTTTCTTCAGCCTTAGCAGGTCTTTTAAATGCCACTGCTTTCCTTATATCTCTTGTAATTGTTTAAAACTGAAGGCTTACTCAGAGCTGCTGTGGCTCTTCTCAGCTAGGCACGGGGAAGCCTTTATGTGCACTGTTATTTGCCCTGCGGGGAGGGAACCATCCATGTAGAAGGCCTATTTTTTCTAGAGATTTCAGTGATTCTTGGTTTTTCAGTTTCACATCTCATTCTTGTTCTCTTAATCTTCTGCATCTTCTGGCTCAGAACCAGGCTTTATCTGGATTTCTGCTGGAAAGTGTCTCTACTTCCAATTTTGATTCATCATCCAGGACATTTCTATCTCACCAAAGTTGGGTGAATTATCAGCTGATGACCCGACTGTTTTTTGAGTATTATAATTTATTCTCCTTTATTCCTTGCTTAGTCTACCATCATGGACCAGGAGACCAAAGTAAGAATTTGTGGTCAATAAAGCACCTCTCATTTCCTTTTAAGTAGCTCAGCTAGTATGAACCACCACTGTTTCTTGAATTACAGTAGTTCTTTGTTAAGGAAAAGAAAAGAGGTGAATGATTATTTTGAATATAGATAGACAAATACACCATAATACATCATAATAGTTTCGAACATGACTTATTTGAACTTTTAAAAATTGGGAAACTAAAAGCATTTCTAGTGGGTTTGTTGTTGTTTCCTTTGGTGTACTGGGGATTGATCCAGAGGCCTTCTACCACAAAGACACATTCTCAGTCCTTTTTATTTTGAGATAGGGTATGGGTAAGTTGCTTTGGGCCTTGCTAAGTTGCCAAGGCTGGCCTTGAACTTGCGATCCTTCTGTCTCTGTTTCCACAGTTACTGGGAATACAGGCAGGCAACACCACACCTGGCTGTTTTTAATGATCTTGATTGGCAATTCTATGATCTACTTTCATTGTCACTTCATCTCCTCAATTTGCTGTGAACCTGCCAAAACTTTGTTATAGACTGATAGTGGTAACTAATTACTTAAAACCCTAAATACTTTCTCAAGTTCTATGCATTTTATCAGTATTTTAAAAGTTTAAAATAGGATGGAAGCTCCAAGATCCAACAACTATAGAACTTATTCAAAATTTAACAATTAGATATGGTTAATCCTTAAGTCAGTTTCCATGCTATAGTAGTTGTTTTTCTTTAATTCTATCAACTAAATCTAAGATTTCTACAGGTAGATGGATGGTCTCAAAGGAAAAAGGTAAGAACCAGGCTTAAAGCTTTAAAACAACTATATGATTTTATACACTCACAACAGATCTAACAATAGATGACAAAGATGGACTGTAAATCTTCATGTGAATTGTGATATTTCTGATGACCACAGTTAGCAAGTCTTTTAGATGAGAAAACATGGGGAAAATTATAAGGTTTTCTCTTTAATCGAAAGTTTAAAATATGATTAATTACAGGTATAAAAATTTAATGTATGTTTAAAACCAAAGTGTTTACAGAGAGAAGACAAATCACTATTAATTTAAATTTTAAATTTAAAACCATATAAGTAGTTTTTCCATACTTACTGGAAGAACAAGACCTCTTAGTGTAATTTCTCCAGTCATGGCTACATCTGAACGTACCAACCGCCCACTAAAAAGTGAGGCGAGACAGGTTACTATGGTAACACCAGCAGATGGTCCATCTTTTGTGACAGCTCCAGCTGGGAAGTGCAGATGGATGTCTGTGTTGTCAAGAAGATCAAAACTTCCAAAAGCTTTAAAAAGGAAAAAAGGATTTTAATGTAGAAGCATTGAACCTGTTTTCTTTTTCTCCTAAAAAAGAAAATCAGACAAAAATGAATGTTTTGAGTAAATGAATCCTTCAAAATATTAATGGATAGTACAATTGGAGTGAAGGTCTGGAAGAAAAGATTTGTTCTATTCTAAGTAAGAGTCAAAACAAAGCAAAATAAAATAAACCTTTTGAATTAGTTTCTAGTTCAGTCCTAAAACAGGTATTAGAATCTCCATAGAGGTTCAAAAGCATATGTCTGTACTTTGCTGAATGGTGGAAGTCATCATTTAAAGCTCATCTTAATCTTTGTCATAGAACTGTGAGATGCTTCCTGGATCATGATCAGAAGGTGGTTCTTCCTTCACAGCTGTATCCCAAGTATTGCGAAGCCACGTACCATTCGTCAGATGGTATTTCTTTGCATTGCTGCGAAGCCAGCTAATAGCAAGATGGGCAGATTCCTTCATGACATCCCCTAGCTGGCCAGTCAGTGTTAACTGACCTTCACCATCCATTCGACTTGCCTCCACAAACATGATTTTCCCACCTAAGGGAGTCCAAGCCAAACCTATTGCCACTCCTGGTTGACTCAAACGCTCAGATACCTTGAAAGAAAGAACAACAACAATCAGTTATGCCAACAATTGCCAAGTTATTTTCAGACTAATTTAAAATCATACTATCCTGCAGAGGTTTGCTTTTAGCATAGAAGACTTAAGTTATATATCTTAACATACTTATTACCTAACAATGACTAAGTCATACTTACACTTACTTTTGGACTTTCTGCCAGAAGAAATACCTAAACTTCCTCTTTGGTATTTATCAGAAGAAATTTTACTTTAAAATTATGTGTAAAGAACTTTAAGAATCAGATCTAGTTTCATGTATTCTAATTTTCAAGAAGCCCAGCAGTCTTTATCCAAGTATCTTTATTAGGCTGTACACACACACATGTGTGCACAACACACTCACTCCAGAACCTAACTTCACTTGTAGATAATGATGAATTTTAGGAAACAGAAACCTTCTTATTAATATACATTTAGGAAGTGTTGGTTCCAGGGGTCAAGTGTGAAGGTCTATATTACCCCTAGATTTTATTTCTCTACCACTTATCTTTACTTTCTCTGTTATTGCTGCAGAGATACTATAAAATACTGATATCTTAAGTTTGTTCTAACTGACTGGAGTTCACTGTGCTGCCTGGCTGCCTTTTTAAAATGAACATGCTGCTCACCCAAGATCATGGGCCTATGGATAAGCTATATAGGTTAACACATCGAAAAGATGGAAACAAAGCAACAGCTAAAAGACAGCAATATTAACATTTACTGTATCCCTCAAGTCTCCAAATTTCTTATCCTATGGAATTAATTTGTGTGAGAGGAACCGAGCACAATATGTCCACCAAGCACTAGATCAATACATTTTTCTACTAACAGGTAACTTTCTAAGGAACAGTAATGTCTGTAGTGTGGGTTTCTAGTTAGAGGGCTGGAATACTGCTGCTTATTACTTTTCCAATGGGCTTGAACAGTTAAAGTCTTGATTTTAAGTTTACTTTAGCTGGGTGTGGTGGCACAAGCCTGTAATCCCAGTGGCTGGGAGGCTGAGGCAGAGGATTCCAAGTTCAAGGCTAGCCTGAGCATCTTAGTGAGACCCTGTTTCAAAATTTAGAAAAGGAGGGAGGGGGGTGCTGGGGATGTGACTCAGTGGTTTAGCACTCCTGGGTTCAATTCCTGGTACCAAAAAAAAAAAAAAAATTGCATTAACTTCATAGGATAGGTTACAGTATCAGTTGAATTGATGTGAGAATGCAGATCTCAGTTTCCTCTGACTTTGGCATTTGCCATGTTCTAGATTTACTTGAAGAGAGAGGAAAGATCAATATGCAAAAAAATCAGTACTATTTAAACTGGTCACAAAGTGTGCTTGTTTGTTTTTCATAATATAAAATAAATTCTCTATAACCAAATGACATCTAGTTTGGCTCCTTTCTAGAGTGGGGTTTAATAATCCTAAAGAAAAATTCTCAATATATTAAATCATGTTTAATTTAACACAAAAAGTCATTTGGTGAACAAGAATAATCACTTTCTTACAGCTGAATCCTCAACATATTTGTCAAATAAAACTGAAAGGATCCCCAAAGAAGCAGTAGTGTAATTCTCCTTGATCACCATGTTGCTTCAAGAAACCAAGCCAGTTTTCCAACACTCACCATCTGTTGGACAGTCTTGGTTCTCTGGGTAGAAGCGACTGAGAGACTTTTAACTGGAAGGGTGGGTGGTGTAGATAGCTACATATGGCTAAACCGAACGCATGCAGGGTCACAATCACTATTGTGACTTGGTAGTAAGTGTTTGATAGATGAGACGAGACTAATGACAAATCTGTGAAACTCAGTAACAATGGGTTCTACCAAACCTGGAAACTCTTATCAAGGCCAACGGTAGTTACCTAAGGAGTAAAGAACATTTAATTCTTAGACCTGAAGTCATATTCCTTGACGGCATGTCAAGCACCCAGATTCCACATGTTTCTCCCTCAGAAATGAAGGAGTACAGATACATATCCTCCTGAGTACAAGTCATTTTACCCCTCTACAGAAACAAGTTGTACTATCTAGCATTCCCTACAAAGTGACTCAACACTGTCATTATAAAACAGTGTTCATCCACCAGTCTTTTCCTATCAGCTTGTATTCCCATTAATGGTTTGTGGAATCATTGGTTATACTGGCCAAGACAGGTTCAGGCTTGAATTCTAGGATTTTCCCACTAGATGCCAAAGTGGAACCTTAGTATCTCAGTATTTCTGTTCCTCAATTTTCTACTACTACTAGGAACAAGGTAAATATGCAGACCAAGTCTTATAAGGTTGCATTCTTATTATGACATCAATGTTTAAGGAGTATTTGTGTATCAATTTTACACTGCTCTTCCCTCTTGACTGGCTAAAAATAGTGATATTTGATTGAACCAATTTTTTATGTTCCTTCCAGGGCTATGAGCTTAGTAGCTATCTACCTGGTAATCTCTTTGGAGTCTTCATACTGAGACCCACAAGCCTTGAATGTATGAATATTGATTTTTCTAGTTGTGGATTTGTTTTAGTAGCATTAAGAATAGGCAAGGGCAGATTATTTCCCTTGGAAAGGTGCTGGGTCTAACAGTCATCTATTTTATTTTTTTTCCAGTATAAGGGATTGAACCCAGGGTCTCACATATGCTAGGCAAGCGCTCTACCACTGAGCTGCACTCTATCCCTGCCACTGTCATTTCTTAAAGCTGTATTAAATAGCTCCAGTCTGCCCTGACTCTCACACAGGTAACAGCTGCTTTAAGACCCTGTGATCACAGAGTTTAAGATGAGTTGCATATGCCTGTAATCTCAGGAGGCTGAGTCAGGAGGATTGTGAATTCAAGGCCAGAATGTGCAACTTAGCAAGACACCATCTCAAAATAAAAAAAATAAAAGGGGCTGAGAATGTACCTTAGTGGTAGAGCCCCCCTGGGTTCAATCCCTAGCACACTATCCCCCACCCCACCAATCAAAGATCCTTTAGGGCACTGGGTCAGACTGTGTGTGCAGCATCAATGCGGTCTTTAACAGGGGACATGCAGCGTGTTTAGCTGACATGGGATGGAGAAGTCATTTCATGATTATTTGGGGGCATTTATTTCTTTGCCCATTTCTAGCAGCTAATTTTATTCACTTGAAAGATAAGCATGGGGCTGGGGATATAGCTCAATTGGTGGAGTGCTTGCCTCACAAGCACAAGGCCCTGGGTTCAATCCTCAGCACTGGAAAAAAAAAAAAAAAGATGAGCATAATGATGGAATTCCTATTCAGGATGGTTTTAAAATCTGCATGTCTATCCTCTTCCTTTTATTGTCTGTGAAGGGCAGTAACGTTTAGGTAAGGGTTTTTAACATACACTGTGGTTAGCAGCGGATAGTGAGGTTTCATACAAGGTAGGGGGACTATTTAAAAATATGGGAGGAGTCAGGGACAATCAAATGACGTGAATTCTGTCCCTAACCAGGTGTACTCATGGTCCTTCATCACTTTGGGGTTACCTATTGTTCATATCCCTCTCCAAAAAGCAGCCTGATTTTCTTTGGTGACCTACTCTTTTCATGTAATCTCCCTGAGGCAGAAACCCAGGATCTTGTCTCCCACTGAAGAAAGTACAAGGGTACAGTGAGGGAAAAAGCATGTGGCATGAAGTCAGAAGGCCCCTCCTAGGATTGGGGGCGTGCTTTGAGCTAGGTTTGCACTGTAAGAGCCTCATAGCATGGACCACGTCTAGGCTGCCTCAGGACACTTGTGCCTGCACCCACTCTACTCTGCTCTTTCTGCTGTAGTACAGGAGACTTACTTTATTGTCATTTTAAAAAGTGGGTTTAACTGATCTTTCTATAGGAAACTTTATGGCATTTGAAAAGGTGACCTATGCTACAGTTCCTAAATTTGAAATCTAGACTAAGTTCCTAGAACCTATTTTTTCAACTCATTTAGAGAATTCTAAAGGGATATAACTCATTAATAAAAGCGTGCCTTCTCACCTTTCTTCACTGCCAATTTGCTAGGTCAGTAACATTTTTGGTACTAATATATTTTTATAGTCACATCTTCAATGAAACTAAAGAACAATAATGGGTTATTAAAGGTTATTAAATGTGGACACAAAATTAGGAATATAAAAAAGTATTTATTTTTTTATTTTTTTAGGGAGCATGGTAGTTGTAGGAACTAGTACTGGTTCATTTTTTTACTGGGTACTAGAGTGGGCGTTCTATAGCTCATAACTCACCAAATTCTACTAGCTTTCTAATCACATACATATAATGACCCCATGTATCAGAGACAGCAAATTTAAGGAGGCTGGGTTTATCATTGGGTAAGAGGCCGCCTTACCTCATTCAGACCATATTCTTCTTCCTTCCCACTAAACTGCTTCAGCAGCTGCATTTTCCTCTTTATTCTCTCCTCCACCACTTTCCACACTCAGACTCTTCCCTTCCTTACCACCCTAACTCCTGCTATCACACTGGTATTTTTGATGAATGCATGATTCCCATCCAGAATCTGGCTTCTCAGTTCTTTTTTAACATCACCTGAACTCAGCTATTCTCTTCCGGGTCCTTTTCACTAACAGAAAACACACTACCTCTGGAACCTGCATTTTAAGCCATCCTCCTGCCTGCCCATCACTCTCATCCTTCTGGCTTACCTGTGCTCTTGTCATGGCCTCTGCCACTTTCTCTCTGCACACAGCTGTCCTGGCTTCACTGCTGTCCTTGCACAGCTAGCAGACTTTTTTTCTTCCATCACTACAGTCTTTTCCTTGTACATAACTCAATATTCCTGATATTCTTAATACACTGCCAAGGGTATTATCCCTTCTCTTGTGGCAAGCCACATCCTCCACTTGTGCTTTGAATCTCATCATCTCACATCATCAAAGCATCAGTCCTGCTTTGGATTATTCTTATCAGCAAATATGCTAAACATTTCCCCTTTGACCTCCCAATTTTCTCTAGTCACCTATTTCACTGCAATCATTCTCAGCTGAATTTCTGAAAATCTGCCTACCTACTAATTCTATTTCCTTCCCTCTCGTTCTCTCTATAACTTACTCTAAAATCTACCAATCCCATCATTCATTGTGAAATCACTCCTTCAGAGTCACCTGCAACCTCCATACTGTCAACTTCAACACACATTTTTCTGACCTTTTTTGTTTGGTACCAGGGATTGAACTCAGGGAGCTTAACCACCGAGCAACATCTCCAGCTCTTTTTTATATTTTATTTAGAGACAGGACCTCACTGTTGCTCAGGGCCTCACTAAATTGTTGAGGCTGGCTTTGAACTAAAATTCTCCTGCATCAGCCTCCAGAGCTGCTGGGATTATAGGCATGCACTACCACACTTGGCTGACCTTATCTTCTTGGATATCTCAACAGTTTCCCTTCTTGACATATTCTCTTTTGTTTTCATGGCAAGCCAACATCCTCGTCCTCTTTTCTGATTTCGCATTCTGTCCTAGTTTCTCTGTATTTCTTCCATCACTACAGTCCTCTAATAATCCCTAAATAATGGCATTCAGCAGGGCATGTTCCTAAGCTACCTGCTCTATTCTATGTACACTTTTTCCTTAGGTGATCTCAAGATTTCTAGGGCTTTAAATATTCTCAATTTTTCTGACAACTCTTTATCTTCCTTCGAATAATAGATCTGCATGTTTAAATGCCTACATTCAGATGCTTCATTGATATTTCAAATTTAACGTGTTCAAGAGAGCTGTTTTCTTTGCAATGCACACCACTTCCCCCCATCTTCCCCATCCAATAAATGGCACTACCACAAATACCCCTGTCTTCTAGCCAGAAACCTGTAAATTCTTTTTGAAAACTTTCCTTCATTCCTCATACATTCCTTTAGCAAGTCCGCCTCCACTTACTGTCAAGTCTACCTCCAAGGATGTATCTTGGATATGTCCAGTGCAGCTACTCCCTATCTCAGTACACCTTGTTTGTTTTCTTTACAGCATCAATTCAATCTTGGGTTTTTTTGGAACTGGGGATTAAACTCAGGGGCACTCGGCCACTGAGCCACATCCCCAGCCCATTTTGTTTTTCTGTTTGTTTGTTTGCAGTGCTGGGGACTGAATCCAGGGCCTTGTGCTTGCAAGGCAAGCTACCAACTGAGCTATATCCCCAGCCCTCATTTTGTATTTTATTTCGAGACAGGGTCTCACTGAGTTGCTTAGGGCCTTGCCCTTGCTGAGGCTGGCTTTGAACTTGCGATCCTCCTGCCTCAGCCTCCCGAACCACTGGGATTACAGGCGTGCACCACCATGCTCTCAATTTTAATTATTTGTTTATTTTTTCCTACACTATAGGAAGGTAGAGAACATATCCTGCCTATTCACTACTGAACAAATTAGGTTCTCAATATAAATTTAAAGAATGAGTAAAACTCTTTCTAGAAGAAATAATAGACCTTAAACTTTTGCCTTTGTGGAGAACACAGGCATTCAAACAAAAAAGGTACCTCTATCATCTTGGAAATATTTTAATATGTATTCCAACATTGCCAGTATAATCTCCCTCTTCAGATTTTTTTTTACCTAGAAAATCATGAAGAAGCAGAGAGACAAGACTGGCACTATGAATTCTTTGCAAAGAAGAGAGGACCTGTTCTGTGCACCTGTGCTGCTTCTCTAACATAATCACAGCAAAACTTTGGATCCAGGCAGGTCTGAAGCATCTCAGTTCTGGTATAAAGTGTGTTTTCTGGCAAGTTATTTAAATGCTCTAAGCCTTGTTGTTTATTTATTACTGGAAAGATACACTACAGATACACCAATAGGAATGGCCAAGAGGTGGAGCCCAACATCTCCCTTTCCAAAACTGAGCACTTACTTCAGTTGGTAAGAATATACTGCAAATGAAAAGCTGATGTAGAGCAGATGCCCTTTTTTTTTTAAACTCCCTTATATCACTGCCACTGTCTTTTAGCAGGCAAGGACAGGAATTACCTTGATCTGACAGAGTATCGAAGAAAAGCAGAAAAAACACTGAACTTGGAGTCACCTCATCTGATTATGAATGCTTAATCTACTGATCATACCTTCTGTGAAATTACATAATTCACTTAATGTCTTTGAGTTTTTTTTCTGTGTGTAAAAGGGGAGACTTCTAGTCTCAGTGATGGATAATAAAGAAATGTTCCATAAATCTTAATTTTATAGATTTAAAACTGAAGTAGGGACTGGGGGTACAGCTCAGTGGTAGAATGCTTGCCTGGCATGCACAAGGCCCTGGGTTTGATTACCAGTAGTGCAGACAAACAAAAAGCTGAGGCAGAGTGTGGTTAAATAACTTGGGACTAATGGTCATCAGATAACTATAGGTAGAGACATAAAACCTAGGTTTTACAGGGTGAAAAAAAATGAACAAAATGTTCTAAATTCTCAGTCACCAGATCTTTGATTCTAAAATTCCATTTGTAATAGGCAAAATGGCTACTGGAGTCTTCCTTTTGATTCACATTGGTTAGAAGAATTACATATAATAGCTCACATGCTACAAGGAAAATAAAATAGGTTTTTCCAATGACATCAAAGAGAGCTGCTAGGCAGTATTTATAAAATATCTCATTTCTGTTCTTTTGGCTCTCTCCTTGCCAAAGCTCTGGGAATGTCAGCAATGCTTCCAAAACTAACATCAGCAGAAATGGCTGGGAAAAAGGGTTTATGTAATACAAACATGTATCAATTTTTTTGTTTTTATTTATAGCTCTAGTTTAAATTCTTAAAGAACTATTGGAATGTACTTTTTCTGGAAAGCCTAGAGAAAAAAGTTCATCAGACCTTCAGGAATCAGAATCCACATAGGTCATCACTCAAAAATCACTGATTCTCTCAGAATCAAGAAGGCAGATTTTGTTCCCGTTCTCAACCACAGTTTTTCTTTGAACATTTCAAAATTCAAATCCATGATATCTTAAGGATTCAAACCACCCAAATAATGTCTCCGATTCTATTATTCAAGTCCAGATTTACTGTCAAGAGTAAACGAGTTCTGTTTTTGTAACAGTTTTGTAGAGAGGCTCATTAGCTTTAATTACCAGTTCAGTGTTTAAATACCAAAACAAGATGGGTTGGGGACTGTTTCTCCTTTCCTTAGTTTTAAGAACTTAGGAAAAACTAGAGCCACTGGAATGATTTCAAACATTAGATGGAGAGGTTTTTCTTATGCACAATTTATAAGATTCATTTTCTGGAAATCTGCCTCTTAAACTGACAAAGAAGGGATAATAAAGCTAAATTCAGTAATATAAAACCAACTTTTTCTAGTAATTGACTTATAAAAGCTCCTCTAAGCATCTATAAAATATTTAATAATGCCCTCAATGGTCATTTTCTTTCTTTTTTTAATTCATTTATTTTTTTGCTGATGACAGAATTTTTATTTGCAAAATAGTAAGTGTTAAAAAACAAAATAAATCTGTTACTGTGTGCCTATGATAAATGAGAGAATGAACAATTGCAACAAAAGCATTCCAACAATCTTCTCAGCTTTATGGCAGGACTATTCAAGTGTTTTCCAGAAATATTCCATTATCAAACTTATCATTTATCAATGGTAATTTTCTATAACCTCTTTCTCATCAACTGCCTCAATTAAGTTCTGAGGATCAGGCCTTCTTCCATAAGTAAAGTTAGGGGAGAAAGATAAAAATAGTGCCAGACCTGTGCTCAGGTTAACCTAAGGATGGCCTTAAATTTATGATCCTACCCCAGTCTCCTGAGTTGCTGGGATTACAGGTTGCCCTAACCCAAGGAACTATTAACAATGAAACAATTGGTTCCCTCTGGGTTTGCACTAGCAGCAGTTTGAAGCTAAAGCCATACTCTTGTTTTCAGACATTCTGTGTCAGATTGATTCCCTACCTCCTCTCCCAATCCCTTCACAGCACAAGAAATCCTTACGGTAAAGCACATACAGTGGGAATATAATTCTTGAAGGGAGAAAAGTCAAGGAAATTCAGAGACACTATTCATATAATGGAGCTGGATAACAGAAATAGGGTGGGTTTCTAAAATCTGGCCAGGGTCTCTGGCTCCTCCCAATAGTCACATATTCACATCAAATACTGAAACACAGTACCAAAAAGAAAACATGTTTTTGACTGTATGACAAAACCCTGCCTCAAGAAACACCCAATTCTATTTTTCCCATGACCTGTTCACCACCACCACAGTAAACTGGTGAGTACCAACTAAGAAATGATAATGGTCACCTCCATTTCATACATCGGGGGCCCAAGGATATCTTTCAGAGCGTGGAAATCAATCAAAATTGGCATTTCAGGTGGTAGGGCCAAGTCAGTAGTGTCATTTATAGATTCTGTTTTTGCATCTTCTAAGATGTGTTCTCTGCAACCTAAAAGAGAAAATTTTATTTATAAGTTCTAAGAGATTTGACGGTTTCAAAGTTTATTAGTAAATATCTAACAAGCAAAGTAGACTTCAACAATTGTCTTTGTTATACATTTATTAAAGCACAAAAATTCACCTTGTATAACAATGGAAAGCAGGTGGAAGAATTAGTCCTTCAAGAGCCCCCTGAGGATGGTATATACAATTGCCTTGTTCGTTTTTTTTTTTTTTTTTGCTGTTTACTGTCTAGTTCCCTCATTACAGGGTAAGCTCCAGGAGGGCAGCAACCTGTTCCGTCTTCTTCTTAACCATTTCATTCTTCCATCAAGAACAATGTCTGCCAACGTCCAACTAATGGCGTTCACAGACCTGATACTGAAGAGTCAAATGCAATTGACTTTGTACAATTCTCTGTTAGATCAACACAACTCAGCTTTATGATCAACTTTCAATTCCCTCTTCAGAGGAGTTTGATCAGGTGTACCATTTTCTAACGGGCAAAATGAACTTGGAAGTGACAGAACCCATACAAAGCAATGCACCTTTTGGAAGCAAATAGCTCAATTCTAATAAGGTTATCATTTGCCAAAAAATAAATATAATGGTGAGAGAATATGAAGCCTGGTTTGAAATCCCTGTTATAATGGGCTACTTCCCTCATGCATCTGAGAGCGCTGGTTGGCTGATATCTTGTTAAAAGTATCAACTCGGTTTGGACCTAGATACACTTAATAGGCTCAACAATGGATTTAACAGGCCTCCTTCTCTCAGTCTTTGTAATTCCAGTTTGAGAAAAAAAATATAACATGTGGTCAGAAACCTCAAAAGAGGAATAGAGGTTCAAAATATGTACACAATGTTGGGCACAATTCTAGCTAACTGCTAACCTTGCTTCTCTTTTTCTTGTAGATTTTCCACAATTCTTCTTCTTTTTTTTTTTTTTTTTGGAACCGGGGTTTACTCAGGGACACTCGGCCACTGAGCCACATCCCCAGCCCTATTTTGTATTTTATTTAGAGACAGGGTCTCACTGAGTTGCTTAGTGCCTCGCTAAGTTGCTGAGGCTGGCTTTGAACTTGCGATCCTCCTGACTCAGGCCCCCCAAGTTGCTTGGATTACAGGCGTGCGCCACCATGCCCGGCCCCATAATTATTCTTGAAATACCTCATAAAATACTGTGTATAAAAATCTGTTACCTCTTTACATCTACTGCCTTCTGAAAGTGATCACTACATGTATTAACAAACAATATATATTACATCATTATCTAACATTATATGTCTGTTTTAGTTTTGCTATGAGTCCTTCATTCCTTTTATTATTTTCCTTTCCAATATCTCATGAAGTTATAAGAATTTTTTTCACTAATTTCTTTCCAAAAGTGATTACTGAATATAGCGAAGAGCAGCAAACCCTAATTTTAGATTCTAATGCTAGCTGAGACATCCTGGGGTGTCATAAATGATCCCAATGTGACCTTGAAGGTGAAGGGCTCTGCTGATTTACTTACTATTCTCCTGGGCTTGGGCTCCTCTTTAAGACAGAATCAGGAGTGATACAGAAAGAAAACATAACAATTCAGATTTTCTAACAGAACAAATTATGCAAAGTGTTAAACCTCTCACGAACCTGTCTCTGTTGTGAAGTGCAATACACATGTTGTTTAAGAGGTGTTAAGTCTTGAATTACATGTACTCTCATAATCATACCTGTAAGGTTTGGCCCAATCATATTCTAGGAAATCTTCCCTGATCTTTCTAACTTCTTTTATGTCACTTGGTTATTCCAAAAAATCTACTAATTATTGGATTTCTCAGTAGCTTCTGGAAATGGTAGATTTTCTGCCTATTGTTCTGTTTGAGACATATTTATTCCAAGCAATATCAATGATCCAGGGTAGGGAAAAACCAGTGATCAGTTTAACTACATGAAGATCTCAGAGCAGAAGATAGAGCAGGTGTCTTTGCTTAATTAAAATTAATGCACTACTTGGCTCAGGTTACTATACTCTAAAGATGCAAGGAAGTGGTACTCTGAAACTTTAGCCAGTGTAGGGAGGCTGCAAGTTTTTCCAGTGTGTGGTGCTTTGTGAGTTTTTCTGAGATCTAATTACTATTGCCAGCAACTATTTCACTATCACAAGACGAAGTAAGGCTGGATGGGTGAAAGCCTATCCACAATTATGCAACCAGTGCTTCAGGACATCAGTTCCTTTCCAAGTGTGGGTACTGAATTCAATGCTTTGAGCATTGAGCAGGTGTGGGTGGGGACAGCTATTTCTAACACCTTATAATATAAAGGATTACAATTCAGGCACAGGAGCTATACTATAAAATAGTCAATAAACTCAGAACTAATTTGCACTTCAAAATGTTATTTTCCAGGGCTAGGGTTGTGGCTCAGTGGTAGAACGCTTGTCTAGCATGTGTGAGGCACTGAGTTCGATTCTCAGCACCACATATAAATAAATAAAATAAAGGTCCATCAACAACTAAAACAAAAATTTTTAAAAATGTTATTTCCCATCATTAGAACACAAGCCTAGAGAACTAAATCTCCAGTGAAGAAAATGGTGCCAGCTAAATGGGAGACAGAATCTCACTGGAATTTAATCATCCACTCCCAGGTGCAATGGTACATACCTGTAATCCCAGTGACTCAGGAGGCTGAAGTAGGAGGATCCCAAGTTCAAGACCAGCCTCAGCAACTTATTGAGACCGTAAGCAACTAAGTGAGACCCATTCTCAAAATAAATAAAAAATAAAAAGGGCTGGGGAGACGACTCAGTGGTAAAGTGCCCCTGTGTTCAACCCCCAATATGCAAAAAAACAAAAACAAAAACAAAACCACTGGACCTCATGTAATACAACAAGAGAAAGGAAATGCTGGATTTTCACAGACTACATGCTAGATGGAATGAGGCCCAGCTACAATTTAACATTCACAGTCTCAATACAGGTTTTGAAGTCTCTGTTCTAGATCCATGTTCTCCCTGTCGGAAGGGATTAGCACCAAGAAAAGACAGACTTTATCCAAGACTGTTAGATTCAAGCAGGATGGACTTTTTCAGGGAAGGTAAAAAAAACAACAACAAAAATTTCAACATGCTGGTATAACATGGTATAACATTGACACCCTGAAACTTCCACAAATTCTTCCTACTGGAATTATGTAGTTTCTTCTTTACAGACCCTACTCTTGGACTAAATAGTGGCTCTTTTTTAAAATTTTTAAAAATTTGTTCTCATTAGTTACACGTGACAGTAGAATGCATTTATGCATTTTGATAAATCATACTTAAATGGAGTATAATTTCTAATTTTTTTGATTGTATGTATTGTAGGATCACATGGGTCATGCAGTCATGTATGTAGATGAGGTAAGAATGTCTGTTTCACTCTACTATCCTTCCTACCCCATACCCCTTACACTCCCTTCACTTACCTCTACCTAAAGTAACTCTATTCTTCCCTAGCACGCATCCCCTCTTAATATGAACTAGCATCCACATGTCAGAGTAAATAGTGGTTCTTAACAAATGGTTAATATGCACATTAAAATGATTGTTTCTTTAAGAAGTAAAGACCTTTAAGTTATAAAAGCTAGATGTCACTTTTCTGATTATTAAAATAAAATAACTAGTAAATAAGTTTAAGAAATAACAAAGGTCAACATTAAAGAAAGAGAAGAAATCTTGTCAGTGTTGCTTATGGTTCAATTCTTCAGGAAAGTAACGCAATATACTGAATATTTCAGATGTTCATAATCTCAGACTTAGTGAATTTTTTTGCAGCAATCTACCCTTAAGGACATAAAACAAAAGTACAGACAACAGTTTATGTATGGAGTTACTTACAGTAACACTATATATAGTAGTAAAAATGAGACTCACTATAAATAATGAATGTCAGAAACCTGGTTAGGTGACCATGGCACATGCACCTCCATTTGATAAAATATTACACAGTGACTAACACTGGTTTCCAAGTGTTTTTAATGTAAAAAATTCTTTTCAAACAAGGTTAAAACTGGGGAAAGAAGACAGTGTAAAATTTCACACAGCATGATTTTTATACAACACAAGTGATGATATGTTCTAAAAATGTTAACAGAAGTTATTCTTTGTGTTATGAGGTTAGTATTACATGAAATAGTAGTTTCCAAACCTGACTCTGGCTTCCCAGTTGGCCTTGAGCAAAGTTACTTTAACTCTTTGCATTTGGTTTTCTAATCAGCAAGATCAGAATAATGACAATACCCTCAGAATTTTGGGGAGAGGTACTGAGTTACACTATTAGCTTCCTTTTAGAGTAATAATTACTACAGACTTCTAAAACTTACTTGTTTTTGATACTGGGGATTAAACCACTGAACCACATCCCCAGCCCTTTTTTAATATTTTATTTAGAGACCGGATCTCTCCAAGTTGGTTAGGGCCTTGCTAATTTGCTGAGGCTGGCTTTGAACTCATGGTCCCAAGCCTCAGGGATTATAGGCATGCGCCACTGTGCCAGGCAAGACTCACAAATTCTATAACCCAACCCTTTCATTTCAAGAAAACAAAGTGCTCTACACAACCTGTCTCAACTCTGAAATAGACAGGGTTCTGACCACAATCACACAACTATCGGGAATATGTGAATTCGATATGTTTTAAAAAAAGATCTCAAGACTCGGCCCTATACTATACTATGTATTACTATTATATTTATATAAATGCTACCTAGTAAAATTCACTTTACAAATAACAAAAGCATATTATTAAAATTAATAAAGTGCTCTTTAAAAAAAGGCTATTAAATAGAGGTTGAAGAGAAAGGTCATGGAAGAGTAAAATGAGTACAAGCTAGTCAACCTCACCCTACTTCAACTACTTTTATTTTAAATAAAATTGATCAGAAAGTGAGAAGGAGCTAAAGTTTTAGTTAATTTACTCTCCTCAAGGACATCTCCAGGCTCTTCTTTCACAGATATTTCCAGTCTGTTTTGAGTCTAATTCAACACACAGCCAAGATGGTCAGAGCAGACCAGAGGAGCTTGGCTGCACTGAGGCAGCAGATAAACAAACAGCAGCCGGGGCAGACCAGCAGCTGGACTGTGGCGAGGGCTGCAGTGAGAAGGAACCGCGGGCATGCTCCCCACATGGGCATGCTCCCCAAGGGCTGAGCCATACTCTGGAGCTTATGTCACCACAGCTATAGTGAAGGGAAATTCTATAGCTACAAACTCCTCAGAAGGAAGGATTAGGTTTTTCCTAAGCAGCTGTCACTGGTGAAACTCAAATCTTCTCCACCCAAGTTTTTTCTTTTGCCACAAGAACATGTTTTCTTATGAAAGCAGATACAAAAGCTTCAAAATCACTGTGGGAAGGAAGGAGGAAGGGAGGTACTCCAAGAGGAGGTAAGGAGAAAAAATATTGGGATGTAAAACCTCAGGAAACTTCAGTAGCTGTTCTTTTTACATAAATCTTGCAGCAAAATGGTGTCTCTGGCAGATGATCCAACCAGTGGAAGGTAACAGGGAGGCCTAATTCCAACAATTCCCTAGAATGTGATGGAAACTGAATCTAACTACAGATATCCCTGGGATATCAATAATCATCTTTATTCAAGACAGAAAATCTTAGTTATCACTTCTTATCATTTCTTATTCCTTTCAAGCCCATGAAGTTCAAGTTCCATGAGTTCAAAACTAAATGCTGTGTACAGACGTGTAACAGGAATCCCTTCTTCCAAGTTTGTGTCTACTTTTACAAACAGCAGGTTTTTAATGCTTGTGAGTTAGGGATGGAGGATAGAAGGAAGGGGTGTACAAGAACATTGTTAAATGAAGTCAGCAACAATAGAACAAGGTCCACAGGGGGCTAATTCTCCACAGAAATGACTGTTTTGATGTCCTTGAGAATGCCTAGGATATATTCTGGGGCTTAGGACATTCAGGAAGCGCAGGACAGAACCATGAGACATAAAAATTTAAACACTTGGCAGAAATTCAAAGATCTGGTCCAATCCTCTATTTATAACCAAGAAAAATGACTCAGGGAGATTAAACAAAATTGCCTGTAGTCCACAGCAATCACAGATGTTATTGGGACTCCTGACTCTCCCATCACACACACCTATTATCCCTATAGTTCAGTCCAGAAAAGCCACCTGTAGCTCAGGAGTTTCTTGACAAGGCAAGGGGAACTGGTGGTAAATTTGGAGATTAGATTATTTTAACCAGGTGTAGTGGGACATTCCTATAGTCCCAGGCCAAGGGTAGAGGATTGTTTGAGCCCACTGAGTTCAAGTTCTCTGGGCAATACAGAAAGAAATCCTGTTGAGAAAGAAGAGAGGGGAGAGGGGGAAGAGAGGGAGGGGGTGAGACAGAGAGAGAGAAAGAGACAGACAGACAGACATTATTTTTTCCTGACTCTAAATAATCAATATAACATAACCAGTATGAAGTGGTATGAACAGACTCCCTTCTAGGACTGTTGTCAGGGAAAACTATAAGACTTAGAAATGAATAAAAATAGATTACTGGGTGTTGAGTCTAGCTATCCTTCTGGGTTGTCTGTAAATTGTACAAAACTGTTTAGCAATGCAAATGTTTCTTTCTTTTTTTGGTACCAGGGATTGCACTCAAGGGCACTCCACCACTGAGCCACACCCCCAGCCCTATTATGTATTTTATTTAGAGACAGGGTCTCACTGGGTTGCTTAGTGCCTTGCTTTTGCTGAGGCTGGCTTTGAACTTGTGATCCACCTGCTTCAGCCTCCCAAGTTGCTGAGATTACAGGCGTGCGACACCGTGCCTGGCAAATGTTGCTTGCTCATAGAAATGAAATGAATGGTGTCCAGTAGAGGTGCAATTGATTCCTCCCTTTCCAAGAAGCAGGTTTTGCATCTCTTAATCTCAGCATTCCTGACTGACTGCCTATAAATGTGTTTGTTTTTTTGGAATCCTCACAGAAGTAGTTGTAACATCTTACTGGTTCTCCTACTAACTGATGAATTATTAAAATCTTTGGCATGTGTTTTTATTCATAAGCTAGCAATGATCTTATCATAAATAAAATAAAAATTTATTGTTTCATACTGTACCAAAAAAAAAAAAAACCCCACAACCCACTGTTTTTAAAGAGTGGCAGAGTTTATGAGTAGCCAACTCTGAACCACTAATAACAGTTGATGTATTTAGATTTTAAAAATTTAGGGCCTCTGACATATATACCAAGGTGCTTGAGATAAAAAATGAAATTTATTTTTGGTATTCTTGCTTTGGGGAAGATCCTCCAAAATGCCCAGTAGAGGTACAGTTGATCTTCCACTCTACCTCTAAGAGGCATCAGCCAGGCTGAGTTGTTTCACTTACAAACAGTAACTTTGGAAAAGTTCCTTTACCTTCCCCTGCCTTTCTTTTTCTTTTCTTTTTCTCTTTTTTTGGTACTAAGGATTGAACCCAGAGGTGCTTAACTATTGTGCCACATCCCCAGCCCTTTTTAAATTTTGAGACAGGGTCTCACTAAGTTGCTTAGAGCCTTAATAAGTTACTGAGGCTGGTTTTGAACTTCCAGAGCTGGGATTACAGGCATGAGCCACCATGCCCAGCTAACCTCCTTTTTAAAGATGATTTTATTATGGTATAATTATATAGCAGAATATCTTAATATCATATTCTGGTTAAAATTCATTTGCAAATGTACAGTTCAGAAGCATTAAATATATTCACAATAGTGTTATACCCATCACCACTATCTATATCTAAAACTTTTTCATCATCTCTAGCATAAGCTTGTACCTACTGAATAACTGTCCACATCCCCCTCCCCACAACCCTAGTAACCCACCATTATCCTTTGTTTCTGTGAATCTGACTACTTTGGATACCTCATATTAAGTGGAGTCATACAATATTTGTCCTTCTGTGTCTTGCTTGTTTTATGTAGCATGTTTTCGAGGTCCATTCATGTTATGTAATACACCAAATTACATGCTTATGTTGTGTGGTGATGCATGCCTATAATCCCAGATACTCAGGAGGTTTGAAACAGAAGGATTACAAGTTTGAGGTCAACTTGGGCAACTTAGTGAAACCCCATCTCAAATAAACGAAAAAGGGCTGGGGATGTAACTCAGTGGTAGAGTGCCTCTGGGTTTAATCCACACTCAAAAAAACAAAAAAAGAAAGAAAAAAAATTCTTTTTGAATAATATTCCAGTGCATTTATATATAACATTTTGTTTCTCCATTCATCTGATCATGAACACTTGGGTTGCTCCCATCTTTTGGCTTCTGTAAATAATGCTGCTATGAACATGAGTATGCAAATATCTGAGTCCTCACTTTCAATTCTTTTGAATATACACAGCATGTAGGAATGGGACTGCTGGATTATTGTCCTTCTATGTTCAACTGTTTGATGACACGCCAAACTGTTCCTCATGGTGCCTACACCTTTTGACATTCCCATCAGCAATGCAAGAGAGTTCCAATGCTTCCACATTCCTGCTAACATTTATTATCATCCTTTTAAAATCAGTATTGTAGCTGGGTGTGGTGGTACACACTTGTAATCCCAGTGGCTCTGGAGGCTGAGGCAGTAGAATCACCAGTTCAAAGCCAGCCTCCACAACTTAGTGAGACCCTGTCTCTAAATAAAATATAAAAAAGGGCTGTGGGTGTGGCTTAGTGGTTAAGTGCCCCTGGGTTCAAACCCCAGTACCAAAAAAATTTTTTAAAGTTAAAATTAGTATTGTAGCCATCCTACTAGGAATGAAGTAATATTGCCTTGTGGTTTTGATGTTATTTACCTAATTACTAATTAATAGTAAGCATCCTTTCATGCTTACTAGCCATTCAATTATCTTCTTTAGAGAAATGTCTATTCAAATAATTTCCCCCTTTTTTTAATTGGGTTGTTTTTGTGTCATTAAATTATAGGAGTTCTTTATATACATTCTATATATCAATCCTTAATGATATATATGATTTGCATATATTTTCTCCCATTGGAAAGGTTTTTTTTTCACTTTCTCAATAGTGTCCTTTCAGGTACAGAAAAATATTTTTTTTTTTTTTTGAACCAGGGATTGAACTCAGGGGCACTTGGCCACTGAGCCACATCCCCAGCCCTATTTTGTATTTTATTTAGAGACAGGGTCTCACTGAGTTGCTTAGGGCCTCGCTAAGTTGCTGAAGCTGGCTTTGAACTCACATTCTTTCTGCCTCAGCCTCCCGAGTCGCTGGGATTACAGGCGTGTGCCACTGTGCCCGGCCAAAAATTTTTAATTTTGATGAAGCCCAGTTTATCTATTTTTCTTTGTTGCCTGTGTTTTTGGTGTCACTTCTTTTGTCATATTCATGAATTCACTGTCAAGTACAATGTTATTAAGATCTTCCCTAAAGCCTTCTTTTAAGAATTTTATTAGCTTTAGCTCTTAAGTTTAGATCTTTGATCCATTTCTAGTTCATTTTATCATGTAAGAATCCAAGTTCATTCTTTTGCATGTGGGTATCTAGTTTTCTCAACACAAATTATTGAAAAGATTGTCCTTTCCCAAGTGAATGGTCTTGGCACCCTTGTTAAAAATCAATTAACTATATATGTAAGTATTTACTTCAAGGCTCTCTACTCTATTCCACTGGTCTACATTTTTGTCCGTATGCCAATACTATACCATTTTAATTACGATGGCTCCGTAGTAAGTTTAGAAGAGGATGTATGAATTCAGCAAAACAGTTTTGCAGGTCAAAGTGTTGAACCAGAGCTACAACATAATCCAACAATTTCATTCCTAGGTGCTATATATATCTGAAAGAACTGAAAGCAATATCTGTTGATATCTGTGTATCAAACAGATATATAGATATTTGTTTATGTCCATAGCAACATCATTCACGTAAACCAAAAGGTGGAAACAACCACATTTTGCTCTTTTTCAAGATGATTTTGGATACTTGAATTTGAAGATGCTTTTTCATTTCTTTAAAAAAGGGTGTTGTAATTTCTAAGGAACTGCACTGAATCTGTACATCATTTTGCACAGTACTGAAATCTTAACAATGTTTTTATCTATGAACATGGTTATCTTCCCATTTATTTAATGTCTAATTTATTTCTAGCAATGTTTTATTGTTTTCAGCATACAGATCTTTCACCTCCTTGGTTGGATTTATTCCTAAGTATTTAAATATTCTAGATAGTATTGCAAATAGAATTGTTTTTCTAATTTGCTTTATGGATGTTCATTTCTTTGACCTTTAAGCTTTTATTTCCTCATCTGAAATAAAGAAAGTAGTACCTACACTTCCATTTGTTGCTACAGGGATAATGGACATAGGGTATGGGGATAATGAAAACATAGTGTAGCTACAAGTTTAGGCTTAAGCCAGTCCCCTTAGGTTAGAATCTTTTTTTTTTTTTTTTAACTTTTTTATAACTTTAATTTTATTGGTTTATTATATTTTTAAGGTGGTGCTGAGGATCGAACCCAGTGCCTCACACATGCTAGGCAAGTGCTCTACCACTGAGTTACAACCCCAGCCCGAGGTTAGAATCTTGACCATAAACATTTAGTAACTGTACACCTTAGGTAAGTTATTGAATCATCTGTGTTTTAGTTTTCTCATCTGCAAACTGGACCTAAAAGCATTACCGATCTCATAGGTCACTGGGGAATTAAATTAGGAAATAAACATAAAATGCCTAGAACAGAGTCTGGCACATAGTAGCCTTCACTTCATGTGGCCTCTTGATGCAATTAAGAGATGTGGTAAACATGAGCTGTATGAGGATCCCATTGGTGTAACATAGGATATTGCTCTACAGAAAACTTCTTTTGTTTTTTTTTAAGTAAACTGAAGTAGTACTCTCCAAAGTAATAATAAAAGGTATAGTGAGGTGTGGTGGTGCATAGCTGTAATCCCAGATACTGGAGGGGCTGAGGCAGGAGTTTGAGGCCAGCATGGGCAACTCAGCAAGATCCTATCTCAAGATAAAAAGGGTCAGGGATTTACCTCATTGGTAAAGCACTGCTGGGTTCAATCTCAGTACTGTAAAAATAAAAAATAAAAAAAATGATAAAATATGATAAAGGGTATAGACAGCTTTGTT
This sequence comes from Glaucomys volans, assembly GCA_020662805.1. Lineage (NCBI taxonomy): Eukaryota > Metazoa > Chordata > Mammalia > Rodentia > Sciuridae > Glaucomys > Glaucomys volans. Next base: position 182,108 of record JAJEJO010004504.1, on the reverse strand, counting down.
AATACATAAGCCAGTAACACAGTTATTTATTATCAAGTAATATGTGCTGTACGTAATTACATATGCTGTATTTTTATAGTACTGGCAGACGAGTTTGTTTACATCAGCATCGTCACCAACCCGTGAGTAATGTGCTGTCCTACATTATGAAAGATACGTCACTAGATGATGTGAAATGTTTAGCTCCACTGTAATCTTATATAGGACCAATGTCATATCTGCAGTTCATCACTGACCAAATGTATCATTATGTGGTATATGACTGCACAACCCTTATAGACTTAAAACATCTTCATGAGCTTTTTTTTTTTTTTTTTTCAATCACAAATCAAGCAAATTCCTAACTCCTAAAAGTTGCATTCAAAATCTATCACAAACTGGGTGCAGTGGGCTGGGGATACCGCTCAGTGGTAGAACACATGCTTAGCATGCATGAGGTCCTGAGTTCAATCCCTAGTACTGGGGGGAAAAAAAAGATCTACTACAATGTAGCACCAAATTACCTTTCTAAGCCTAGTCCCCACTATTTTGGAATTCCTTTTAGCCTAGAGGAGAAACCACCAGTTCAACTAACATTTATGGAATACAACCTAGTATAAAAAATGGGGTCTCAGTTTCCTTATTTATAAAATGAAATTCAGACTAAATGAACTCTACTGTGTCCATACCATTAACCAAGGTACCTTGTTTAAAACAGGTAATCAGTTATGGTCTACTGAACTGAACTGATATTGGAGTATGCAATCCTTAAATTTTACTAACATTTGTGAACCAATGACAAATCCACAAAAATATTTACTGTTTAAAAATCACTAAGTTTTTAGCACTAATTATGTCAAGGAAACACAAATGTATTTTAATCACTGAAAATTAATTGTTCAACAATATTATATAAAATTTTATTTATTTACTGGTTAAATTTTATTGGTTAAAATTTTTCTTGAAAGTTGAATCCTATCACATTGGGTTTCTGGATTGTGGAAGAGAAGCAACACAAAACTGGAATTGGTGTCCTGAACTGTACTTGGGTCCAGTTCAGGTGTAGGAGGTGTGTTACTGGGTTTGTAAATAGCTAGTTGGCAGAGTGGTCATGTGTGAAACAGTGAGAGAGAATACCATTTACATCCATTCCAGCATATGTAGGTATACATGTTTAAGCATGGAGAGAAAGAAATATATATGACCACAGTTATAGAAACAACTAAGATTTTTTTCAATCAACTCTACTTTAATACATGAGATTACAAGTAGCTTTGTTATTTTACAAGATAATAGTATAATTATGTGCCTCAAAGCTAAACTGTAACGGATACAAAGCATCTGAGACCTAGGCATGGTGATACACACCTGTAATCCCAGAGACTCAGGAGGCTGAGGCAGGAGGATTGAAAGTTCAAGGCCTGCCCCAGGAACTTAGTGAGATCTTGTCTCAAAATAAAAGAAAAAACAGGACTGGGAATGTAGCTCAGAGGTGGAGTGCCCTGTTTAAATTCCCAGTACCACAAAAAAATAAAAAAAGAAAAAGAAAAAAAAGAAAAAAGAAAAAGAAAAAGAAAAAAGCATCTGAGAGTCTTCTCATGGAACAGCAGAAAGGAAAACAAATTAAAAAAAAAAAAAAAAAAACAACCTGAATATTTCCAACTGTATAATTTGTACTGTCAGTTTCAGGTTAATCTTCTCCAGAAACCCCTCTTCCCAGTCAGAGGAAGTATGATAAATGCATCTGAGATTCAAGTTCCTGACCAGGGCTGCCAAGGCACTTGAGCTTGCCTGTTTTCAATCTTTTTTTTTTAAGAAAGAAACTAGCTATGGGGGGCTGGGATGAAGCTCAGTGGCAGAGCATGCTTAGCATGAGCAAGGCCCTGAATTCAATCCACAGCACCAAAAAGAAAAAAATCGATAAAGGAAAAATCTGTGAATCAAATGTCCAGAAGAACCCTTGTGCTAACATTCTATATTTTCTGTCAATATTTTCTTCATTTCTTTGAGGATGGTAATACAACCTTAATATTACCAAATGTATTTTCTTTCAAGTTTACCTACTAAACACTTCTACATAATAACCACTGAAATGTAAATGGAAGTTATGGTCACAAATCATTTTTCAATTTTAATAGTAGTTATCTCTTTATAAAAATAACAAAAAAAGTATCTGAAAAGTTTTCCATTTACATTAATTTAGAAATGTAAATAAATGAACTTTTGTCTCAGTTTACTAAAAGCAATTTTAAAAAGCTACAGTTAACTATACTAAGATTTCAATGATCAATTCAGTGCCTCCATAGACTTTAAAAACCAGTATTCAGTTCACATTTTAAAATTATTTGTTTATATTACTACCTCTCCCAACAGACTACACTTTTGTTAAAAGTTCTCGTTAGTCAATTTCCCAATTTAGAACTTGGCATACAGTGAATGAATGTCAGTTCACTGTGATGAGTGAATCAATACATACAAGGGCCCAAGACATATTGGTCTCTTTTCAGTATCAGACAAGTGAACCTGCACCTGTTTCTTAGCAAGTTACAGGCATTAATAAATTTTGTTTCCTATATTCAGATAATATTCTTGGAGAATTATTGGGATCAGTAGTTAAAATTGCAGAGACAATTTGAATATTAAAAAAAATCCCCAAGAGTATTTCCAAGTATTTCTGTAACACAGAAGGACTGGTTTTACAATGAATTCCACTATTAGGTATAATTATAATGCACCAATGAAAATTTTTTAAAAGAAAGACTGTATAAAAATGACACCAAAAGGTCACTGCATCTTCCTGCATGATTCATTAAATGAAACAATGACTTTATAATTATTTGACAATGTTTTATTTTCTTGTCCCACAATAGAATGTAAATAGTAAGTTTCTGGTGTCTGGCTCCTGTTATATGTAAAAGGGTTTTTCTTTCATTACAGCTTCCTTCCCACCTGCACATAGGCAAACAATTCTCTCTTAAACCAGGTCAATATTGATGCAGGAACAATCAGTAAATCAGTGTAAATGTCAGACCTAGAAAAGAGTATTTAGTACATCTTCATGATATAGGCAGATCTGATAACAAATCAACACTATCTGATTAGAATACTACCTGACTTTAAATATTTGGACACAATATACTGCCTAATGTCCTCACCAAATGCAAAAGGATTTAGCACAAAAAGTCCTCATCCTAGATCTAACTTTTTTATAATCTTTGTTTGCAAAGTCCAATTAACTCTTCATAGAAGGCTACAAACCCTCCAAATCTTTCCTACCAGCAAATCAAATGCCTAGAGAACTGAAACTGTCTCTGAAATCCACATTATTCAACAGTAACCTTAATACTTTGACATATAAATTTTTATTTGTTCTGAGCCACTAATACAATCAAAGGAAAGATAAGCATGAACAGGATGCAGGAAGACTTTAAATAGGGAAAACACATAACTGAATTCTAACTTCTAAACCCTGTCTGTGCTGGTTAATTCCTTAATAAGAAATCAGCTGAAGTTTGATGGATATTCAACAGCATAACTTCAATGCTGGTTTTAAAAATTCTTCATTTAATAAAGTGTCTTAGATTGTGATAACTGTGGAACTGCTACTGCCTTTGCATTAGTAAACGGTAGAGGAATAAGCAGAAAATTTCAAAGCTGTACTGCCTGAAGAGTAAGAAAATGAGGGCCAATTTTAATTTAGTAACCAGAAAAATGATAAAACTTTGACTTGTTATATAGTGGTCAAAGATCTTTACCATCAAACCCAGATGTTTCTTCAGAAATTAAAAATCTCACTGAATATCGTAACAATCCAAAATAAACAGCCAAAGCATCTGGTCTGTGGTTTTTGGACTCAAGCACACACATGAATTACTCTTTTTTTATTTTCTAAAACCAACCAGAAAGATGTGGGATTTAGGTTAAAATGTTGGAGGACTTACATGTAACTGGAACTAAGTAATAGGAAACTTCCCCATTATCCTCATTTCACTAAAGATAGCTAACAAAATTTTTATGTTTCTGAATGAGAACAGCAACAAAATCCACACTAAAAAATGACAAAGATTGTTTCAATTTTTGCTAAAGGATCATTTATTTATTTGTGGGTCTGATTAGACTTTCTTCCTCTGAAGGCCCACCTGACAGTGCATGATACAACACTTACACCACAGAAATCTCCATTCTCTATTAAACAACCCAAAGCATAAATTTTCCTTAGATCTCTAAATAAACTACTTCAACTCTTGGAAATGGGGGCTGAATTAATGAAATGAAACGTTTAAAAACCTTCTGTAAAATAGCAATAAATAAATAAATAAGAAAGATGGCTTCCTGTCACCAGTTCTTGGAATTCACACCTTTGTGGAGTCAGTTCCCTCTCATATAATACCAGGTTGGCCTGGGTGATCCAAAGCATATGGTAATAGTGACAGTTATAAAAGACTGCAGAGTTTGTCCATGGCTCTCTCTGTCTTCTCTGACTCACTTCATTCACTTGGGGAGAAACCCAGCTGCCCTCTCCTAAGCCTAGGGAGAGGACAATGTGGTAGAAAACTGAGAACTGTGGCCAACAGTTAACAAGGAACAGCAAACAACCACATAGGTGAGTTTGGAAGTAGATTATTCCTGAGTTGAGTCTTCGGCCAGCTGACAGCTTGAGTATAACCTCATGAGAAGTTTTGAGCCAGAACTACTCAGGTAAGCTGCTCCTGGATTTCTGATGGACAGAAACTGATGATAAATGTTTGTTAAATGCTTTAATCTGCTAAATTTTGGGGGTAATGTATTATGCAGAAATAGATAATAAATGCAACATCCAAAAGATTAAAAAAGAGGAGAGATACTGCAATAAAAAGACTGCTCCAAGAAGACGAAGAAATTTGGTAAAAAGTTACCCAAAGCACAGCGTTACTTCCTATAAATATTATGTACAGTATTTTCCATTAATATAAGAAATGCGAAATGCACTCATGGCAATAGACAAGAGAATGGAAGTGTTCTGATTTGGAGAAGACTAGGTAAAAAAAAAAAAAAAAAAAAGCTTACATGATCAAAAGCACTTGATTCTCCTACATGGAAAGCTTCCTGTTTTGGTTAGGAAGGAGTCACACTTAAAATAACTAGCATAAAGCATGCTTCAGGCTTGAGAAGTCAATGGCAGGAAGCCACAACAAAGAACTCTGAAAGCAGCTCAACAACAGAACTGATTCTTCCTGGAGCACTGGATCCTGAGAAGGGCTAAGAAGAGCAAGCAAGCACAGACAGTGAGTCGGATGGGAAGTGACGGCAGCACAGAAGCAGCAGAGCAAACCCTGTTAGCATGAGGCTCTCCTCTCGGGCATTTGGACCCCTGCACTAAATATACTTGCTTCAGGGACAGGATACCTTTCCTCTACTCACCACATTCCTGCATTAGTCAAGGGCGTGGCTAACTGGGGGAAGTAAAGTAAACGATGAAGAGAACTAGTGTTGTTAAAATTGAAATCTTCTATTTTGATTTTTAACTATGAAGTTTGTCGGAAAGGATATGCCAAGGAATTAAGGATATAGTATTTGTCTTCTTCCACTAAATTAGACTTCAACGACTTCAATGTCCTACATAAGGCAAACACCAGCGAAAAAATACAAGCCATGATGCAACTCAGGCAAAATAGGAGACAGATTTGTGGTCTGGCCAGCACAGTGTTCTGTGGTCAGTGGAGGGCTCGTGGAATCTATCATGAGAGGACAGACCTGTCTTCACTGACATCAAATCTTATTGTTTATGACTCATGCCACCCAACCACTAGTCCTTTTTCAATTTACAGCTCCTGTTTTCCTATGTACTAAGAAATAAATAGTTATGTTTATAAAGACATGTCTGTTAACCGAGGAGAACAGGTAAGGTGTAATGTTTACTAGGAAATATTGTGAAAGGTTTTATGAATCAAATCAGGGTCAAACCAGAGATTTTATTTACTAGAGTAATCAATTACGTGATAAGTAATGGCCTAAAGGCTGTATTTATTTTTCATTTTTTATGATTTTTTTAACAAAGACCATACTTCTTTCTTTTTTTGCTGCTGGAATAAAAATGCATTTACCGCAGAGCTACATCCCCAGCTCTAGCTATGCTTCTTTGTAGGTTTTTTTCTCCTTACTTGGAGATATGGGGTAGAATTGTTTATTACCATAATTCAGAAGGGTCAGAATATGTACTATGTTTAGAATCATGAAATAATTTAGTCAAAAGTAACTGAGAAGCTAAGGTTGGCAAAGCAGCTGAGACTTCATTGGCAAAATCTCAGAAGGAACAAACCAGAAAGGAGGAGCTCAAAAAAGCTGCATTCAAATTCCCCTCAAGTCACAGACTAACTCCTAACTTAAGCATATTCAAGTGAATCCCAAGAGCAAAGAGCCACAGGGAGATTTTGGGGCCAGAGATTTTCAGTTAAGAACTCAGTAGCCTCCTGCCCTAGAAGTAAGGGTGTCACACCCTAAGGAATAAGAAGCACAGTCTTGGAGTACCACACCCTAGAAGTAAAGACTATAATTTCAGGAGTAAGACTAAAGCAGAAACTGACCAGTCCTAAAAAGCCTAAAACTAAGCTTTGATAAGGTCCAGGCAATCAGCTGGTCCCAAGCTAGCGTTTAGAAGAAAATGTCACCCTTCTTGGAGAAGAGTAATTGCTAGTCTTTACATCCCCCTCCTTCCCTCCCCCACACCACACACACATACAAATACACACACATGCATACCCCACCCACCAGGACCATCTAAGCTAAGAAACAACAAATGAACTAAAAACTAAGGAAAAAACTTCCAAGTAACAGAAAAACTCAAAGGTGAATCAGAAAATGGAGTGTTCAGATAGGGACTTTTAAAGCCATGATTAGTATATCCAAAAATATAGAGGAAAAGAAGGGTTGAAGAGCTGAAAAGAGAGAATTTCAATAAAAAAATCCATTGGACTCTATAAAGAATCAAATGGATATTTGAAAAATTAAAAAATACAATTTCCAAAATTTAAGAACTCCACACATTGAAGCAGAAGTCAGTAATAATGAATTGGAATATAGGGCAAAAAAATACACAAACTGAATTAGAAAAATTAATGAAAAAAGTAGAACAGAGGAAAAGCAACAGAGTTCAAAGGTCTCAGAATCCCAGATTGGGGGTGGGGTGGGGCGGAGAATATTTGAAGAGATAACGGCCAAAATTTTTCCAAAACTGGTAAGTTTAATCCACAAATTAAAAAAGGTCAACAAATTCCAAGATGAATAAAATCATAACCTTGATACATGACTGTCTGACATGTTTGTTAATACAACTCATTAAGTAAGCGAAGTTTTATTAGAAAGTCTTGGTAAGAGATTGATTGATTTATTCATTTTGGCACTGGGATTCAACCTAGGGGTGCTTTACCACTGAGCTACATCCCCTTCCCTTTTTATTTTTTAGACAGGGTCTCACTAAATTGCTGAAGTTGGGGTTGCTAAGTTGCCCAGGCTGGCCTAAAACTTGTGATCCTCCTGCCTTAGCCTTCTGAGTCACTGAGATTATAGGCATGAGCCACCAAGCCTGGCTGACAAGAGATTTATGAATCAAATTAGCATAAGACTAGATAAATTCTTTCCTAATGGTAACTTCTAAGGAAAAATCCTACCAGATAGTAATTGGTCATATATGGCACATGAGTACTTGAACAAACAGACATTAGCCTAACTGCAGAGAAACACACAGGTGTATAAAACTGAATACTTGCAGTATTTGTCTTGGCTAAGGAAGGCAAAAAGCAGAATGTAACTGGAGTCATGTGCTTTTATCCCTCAACTCAACTAATACCCCAGAAAAAAAGAGCAATTTAGAACACACTGATAATACACAGAAAAACATAATTTCCAAAATTAAGAACTCCACAGCAGATTGCTATTATGAAATGATTCCCATACTTTATGGTAGGTGACTGAAACCATAAATATTCTTCCTCTACATTGATCAACTACACATCTCACCTGCCTTCTAAGCTCCCTGTTATTATCTGGTCTGTTTAACTGCCAGTTAAAATCCCACAAATATAAAGACAACTGTTCATGGAGACTCCTGGGTCTATTCCAGAAAATTTGCTTGATACACTGGAGGTTTCTGCATGTTTTGAACCTCGTGGCCCGAAATTACTTTTCTTCCTGGCAGTAACTCTAAGTCCAGCATTACTTTTAACATTAAAAATAACTCCCACAGTGCATTACTTGAAATTTCTAGAACAACTGTTTTCTTTTATACCCCTATTTCAAATAATTCATTTCTTAATGAGAAATTCAGTTGCTGAGCTCCATTTAAACTTTTTGGCATGAAAACTGAATGCAGACTCTTGTAGAAATTTTTCTTTTAGCTTGGTTGATGTCATAAACACTTCAAGATTCCTTATAATTATTCTATAAAATCTTGGAGCATAGTTGTTTACAGTAACTCAAAGGTTTCTTACAATATTAGAGCCAACATGGAGTCACACCTGTGCCTCCATAAGGACTACAACCAAGATCTTCCTCAAGAGACAAATATTTATTCTAGTAATTTGTTCATTTGGATTACTTCAGTAGTATCTTAACTACCAAATCTATTTAACTACATCATCACTTAGAAGATATTCTAGGATTTGGAAAAAAAAAGAAAAAACAAAAGGACCATTTAAATGTTAACCATAAAAACTGTAGGTTCACACACAGTTCACAAGCTGTTTGAGCAAGTTCTTGAATATTTGTGGATTATTTTTAAATATCAAATAAGAGCACAAGATACTATTAGAAATATGCTAATAGATGTATGTAAAAACATTAAGCAATGCACTATAATTGTGGAAAGTTTCCATGGACATCAAATCCCTCTGAATATATTATAAACTCTGAAAAACACTATCTCAATCTTAAATTTTCAAAATGTATTAATTAAATAAACTCATTTTACCCTCTACCTTTCTATTAATATCATAGACAAATAGACAAAAATTTAGATATCTGAAGTCACAACACAAAGGGAGTGCTGTAAGAATAAAAAGGGGAGCTGGGCACAGTGGCACATGCCAATAATGCCAGAGACTCGGGAGGCTGAGTCAGGAGGATCACAAGTTCAAAGTCAGCCTCAGCAGAAGCAAGGCGCTAAGCAACTCAGTAAGATCCTGTCTGTAAATAAAATACAAAATAGGGCTGGGGATGTGGCTCAGTGGTCAAGTGCCCCTGAGGTCAATCCCTGGTACTACCCGCTCCCCCCAAAAAAAAGAATAAAAAGGGGAATTCAGATGCATGTAAATCTAGGTCTTACACTTTGAAAAAAAAGGAATAGTACCTCCTCCACTGCCACTCTCAGCTCCACCAGTGATTTCCATTCTTGATAGGCACTATCTTACCTAGAACAGTTTCTAAAAATTCAAATTTTTATAAACAGTAGTCTGAACATGTGTTTACCTTTATAATTTCTCTCCAAATCTCATTACAATGACAATTAAAAAATAAAATGTATAAACCTACAAGAACAAAAAGAATGAGAAATAAGACAACAATTGATATGAGATGCTAACAAAATTTGGAAAGCAGAAAGTGAGTGGACCAAAAAATAATGAAAACTCAGCAGACTAGAGAAAGCAGAGACACTGGTGTCTGCTGGGCAGGGATGTGGCATCAACAATAGCAAGTTCATCTGAGTCATGAAATCCTATCAAGGCTAGGAATGTGAGGTGTCCCTGGAAGTGTGGGTGAGGAGTAGGACTGTCTGTCTCTTTTATGCTGCTGTAACAGAAAACCACAGATTGAGCAGTGAACATAAACTTATTTGGCTCATAGTTCTGGAGGTTTGGAAGTCCAAGATTGAGGGCCATCTGGAGAAGGACTTCTTGCTGCATCATACCATGTAGAAAGGACTGCATGGTAAGAGAGCCCATGAGAGACAAGGAGGGAAGCGGGCTGGATTCATTCTTTTATCAGGAACCTACTGTTGGTAATTAACCCACTTCTCTGAGATAATGACATTAATTCATTCATAAAGGCAGAACCCCCATGACCTGATCATTTCTTGAAAGCTCTCACCTCTCAACACTGTTGCATTGGAGATAGTTTCCAACATATGAATTTGGGGTATACATTCAAACCACAGAAGGGACTACAAATAGAAGTTTTAAAGTCCACATAAGACACAATTTGAGTTCAACGTCCATCCCTACTTCATACAGGGAGGACACAACCCCTGCTCAATTCATCAAAAGATGGCTGGTTTATTCTCTGGAAAAAATGAACCAGTAGAGTTCCAGGCAAAGTGGGAGTAGGGGTGAAACATCATACAGAAATAGGAGGATTATGTGAACATCTACTCTATGATGGTAGTGCTGCTATGAGCTCAGTAAGTGAAAAGCAAAACAAGGAAGATGTTTTAACTGTGCCTGTTCTTCTAAGCCTACCACAAATTATGGTTCTTTAATCACATTCATTTAACTCTTTTCTGAAAAGAGCTTTGGAAATGGTAGAACATCTAATAAATCTCTTTACTGAAAGAAATCTTCAGTTCCTTACTATTCAAGTCATGTTTGTTATGGCAAGTTATGTTCTGCATAATAGCATGGTATGATAAACCCAAAGCCCTTTCAGTTTTCAGGCAAGAAGTTAAAACATTACAACAGGGTGGCAAAGGAAATATGCACATCTGATTAATTCCAGTAACAGAATTCTCCTCATGTCACCTCCTTCACAATTATTGAATAAAAAAACAATTTATATTACATTTAGTCATGTACCTTTAAAAGAAAATGTGTCAGAAAAATTATGCACATGAAGTTCTTCCAGAGTTCAAAGACCTGCTCTTGTAGTACTTAGGTAGCTTGCACTTTTAAATGTTGTAGCAACATTTTTTTTTTTTTTGGTAATAACTTTCTATGTTATACATTATTCAAAGATTTAACAACCATCTGGGTGGGTAAACACATTAGAGACCATCAGAACCCATATATAAGGTGTGCTCTCGTTATAAATCTGAAGATGTTACTATACCCTTAGAGCATTAATATTGAATATTACTCTATTTAAACTTGCACTACTTGTAAAAGAGAACTCTCTTGATAAATCGTACCGAACCACTGGAGTCACACGTGCCTCTGTTCCAATGACTACAACACCATCCTCCACACTCAACTTAATTGTGTCACTCACTCCCAGCTGCCCGGCCTGAGAGCACCAAAACAAGGTCACTAACCTTCTCCCTCAGTTATATCTGAACGGTCCAACTTGGCTTCCTTATGCTGTCCTTCTGCAACCTTCACGGCAACGGCTCGGCAAATGGCCCCAAACTTTCTATCCAGAGAACGAACTCCTGCTTCTCTGGTGTACCTGTCAACAAAGAAAAATACTTTATTTTGCCCAAATACCACCTGTACAAACAGACAGAAATGTAAGTGATCTTTTAATAAAAGAAACAGTATACATTTAAAATTTTTTTACTCTGCCTTGAGTAATGAACTCACCACACCTAAAATGTCTCATTTAAGTAATGTTATTTCTTAAATATTCAGATGTGTTTTCAGCCACAACTATTTCCTTTAAATATATTATCCTGAACTTTTACCAAATATCTCAAAACAAATTCCTGATCCTTCAATTTACATAGCAAAAGTAAATTTGGCAGCACCTCCATACCATTTATTTTTTTGATATGTTTAAGAGTTTTCTAAACTAAAATTTGTCAATTGAAGAAAATTCCAAATGTATTGTACTTGAGATATTGCAGAAAGAATCAGAAATTGAGGTGGGTGCAGTGGTGCATGCCTGTAATCCCAGCAATATGGGAGGCTGAGAAAGGAGGACTGTGCCTTCAAAGCCAGCCTCAGCAATTTAGGGAGGCCCTAAGCAACTTAGCAAGACCCTGTCTCAAAATAAAAATATAAAAAGGGCTAGGGAAAAAAATAAAATAAAAAGGGCTGGGGATGTGGCTCAGTGGTTAAGTGCCGCCTTGGTATCAAAAAACAAAAAACAAAAAAAACTTCACTGCATCCTTTTTCAACTAAAGCAAAGAAAGAATATAAGACAGAAATCTAGTTTTTAGTAGGGACTTTGCTAATCACCTAGGGACGCGGTATGTTTTTATTGTGATTTTGTGAAATACTCTACATGTAGTTAAGCAGAGCTGCCTAAAAAGTTTATGAAAGAGCAAATTCTATAACCCATTCCATACACCATTTTTGGCAACAACCTGCTTTGGTTGGATTGGAATGGGCATCATCAGGCAGAGAATGCAATTTTATCTGAAAAACTGAATTTGACTTAGGTAGTCAGACATATTCTAGACTTTAGGGAAGGAGATTTTAAAAGTTGTGAGAAGGACACATTAAAGCATTTGGCTATAAAAAGTAAAACTCATTTCAGTCAAAGGAATAAAAGGACATAAAAACAAAGTTGACATTATACAACTGTACATAACTCCTTTTTCCCCCCAACACTGGGGATTGGACTCAGGGCCTCACATATACTAGGCAACTGCTCTACCACAGAGCCACAGCCCAGCCCCAGAATATAATTTAAATAAGGAAGAAACAGGACAGTATCCTGAAAATAAACAAACCAACATATAAAGAAAAAGCAAAAACCCAATGTAGCTTCTTAGACAACTACATGATCAGCTTTGTTTAATGGGACAAAAGACGAAAGCAGGGGGACTGCGTAAGCCTATGAAGGAATGGAATGAACATGGAGAAATGAGGCTGTAAGGTTCAGAATGAACTGAAGCTAGCCAAAAATAATTAGGACATGCAACAACAAAAATACCTCTTTATGTGTCTAGAACAATAATGGGCTGGAAACTAATTCAAATAGTATATGATTAACAACTGATCAAAAAGTAGGCACACCAACTCCTATCTGATATCTTTAATTTGTAAAAGGAGGAATCACCAGGGTTAAATAAGAAAATAAGAATTGGCTGTTTGGGTGGAGGATATAGGTCAGTGGCAGAGTGCTTGCCTAGCATGTGTGAGGTCCTGGATTTGATCCCTAGTATCTCCCCCACCAAAAAAAAAAAAAAAAAAGAATTGGTTGATGTTTCTTATGATGACTTGAATATAAAGATGTTATATATGCTGATTTTCAGAAGACATAAAAAACTAACAATGAGATATACATAACTGCAAACTTCAATGTTTCGGCTTTAAGAAATTAAACTCTACAAACACAGAATGGGTATGCCAAGCTTAGCAAAAATTCACTGAAAAAGCAAGAGAATAATCTCAAAAGAGTTAAGAATCTAGAGAATTAATATATTCAGAATAAGAAAATAAGATCTTCTACCATGAAACACTCAGGCTATATCTGAAATACTGTGTTACACTCTGAATGTTTCATTATAAAAGGTACACTGATAAAGGACTCATTAAGAAGACTAATCAGAAAGGTAAAAAGCCTTGGAACCAGGTCAAGAGGAAAGGTAAAGACAATAGGAATGTTTAGCTTGAAGAAGAGACTACTTATGGTGTGTATATCTGATATCTGACAGTATTTCTTTTTAATTTCAGAAGGAATGCACAGGGAGAATTATACTTAAGTTCTAGATGCTCCTATAAAGCAGAAGTAGAAAATTATAGGGAGTGAATATAAAAATATCTTTATGCGAGAGTTCTCACCATCCTTGGACTGGAAGTATTCAATCAAGCAGGCTAGTTACACGGAGAGGAAGTAAGACTGGAATGCTAAGGGTCTAAGACTATGACACACACCCAAAATGAGAAATTTGAACACAGATACTCTGTGCTATAAGTCAAGTAGCTTAGTACACATCTGAAACTTACCTGGAGTAGCATATACTTGCGATGTTTTAAATATAAATATAGATAGATAAATACTAATAAAACTGCTTAGAGAGATTTCCAAATGTCCACAGCTTTTATGATTTGATGTTTTAAGATAACAATAATAATGAAATAAATAATAAATGAAGAGTTCTCCAGGAGACAACTGGGAAATACAAATGTTATTCTTCAGAATCATCATAATTCAGATTCAGAAAAGCTATATAGTTTTCTCTATCACCTGGATTTTATACAGAAAGACACTATCAAAATGGTTAAGTGTCTTGTTGAAAGTCACCAAAGATATCATAAGTATTATCTGGCACAATAATATGGCTGGAAGACTTCAGCAAATCACCTAATTTATTTCTCCCAGAATTATCCTCACAGTATAGCACAAAAAGAAGTATAGAAAAAGAATGCCCAGGTGAGGTGGGATGGGAAAGAATAGAAGTCCATTGGATTAGACAAAGGGGAATGAAGGTAAGGGATGGGGGCGGGGAATAGGAAGAACAGTAGAATTAATTGGACAAAACTTTCCTATCCCTGTATTTGAATACACGACCAGGGTAACTGAATCATGTGCAACCACAAGAATAGGATACTAATTAGAATAAGTTATATTCGTGTATATATAATATGACAAAATACATTCTACTGTCAGGTATATCTAAAAAGAACAAATAAAATAAAATCTAAAAAGAAAAAAGGAAAAGCATGCTCAGGTTAGATTTAGTTTTACTGTTTTATATATAAATTTAAACAGACCCATCAGAAGGCTAGCATAAATCAAAAGACAGTTTAATAAGCCAAACTTTTTTTTAATATTCTTTTTTTATTTGTTGATAGATTTTTTTATTTATCAATTATTTATTTATTTAATTTATATGTGGTGCTGAGAATCGAACCCAGTGCCTCACATGTGCTAGGCAAGCACTCTACCACTGAGCCACAACCCCAACCCAATAAGCCAAACTTTTAAGAAGTTGGATGATGCTATGGATTTGTAACACCAAGCCAGGAAAACTGTAAGAGGCTATGGTAGATAAAAATTCTCAGCAAGGTATATTTTCCATTCAAACACACACTCTATAAATTAGACTAAACAAAATATTCAGATAATTTATGCAGTGCGTGCCACAGGCTAAAACACTTGGTAGCAAGCTTGGGAAAGCACCTTCTTTATTGTTTCGGTGTTAATTCTGAAGATCAAAACTCTGAGATTTTTAAAAATCTCTCAAAGAAATGAAAAGGAAGTCAGGCGCGGTGGCGCACGCCTGTAATCCCAGCACTTGGGAGGCTGAGGCAGGGGGATCGCGAGTTCAAAGCCAGCCTCAGCAACTTAGCAAGGCCCTAAGCAACTCAGTGAGACCCTGTCTCTAAATAAAATACAAAATAGGGCTTGGGGTGTGGCTCAGTGGTGGAGTGCCCCTGGGTTCAATCCCCAGTACCAAAAGAAAAAAAAAAAAAAAGGAAAAGGAAATCAGAATAACCTAAAACAGATGTCTGAAAGTAGCAACTCACCTCTTAAGTGAATTCAACAACTTTCACGATTCAAGGTATAAGAAGTGTCTCTTTATTTTCCATGTGTCTGGTTCTTGATCTTTCAAATTAATCCCTTAAATTACTACTGTGGCAAAGTAGAAATTCTGGTTTGACAAAGGTACTTATCAATGAAGATATTCTAAATTGAATCTCTATGAAATTCTAGCTCACACAGAGCCTTCTTCAAATCAATAGCAATGGCAGTGCTTGCTAGAAACTTGCTGGAGAAAGCGAAATGGGTACTATGGGAAGACACTAAAAAACTTTGCTCAAACATTAATGAAGCCTCAGGATGGGTGACTAACCTGGTGATGATGGCAAGAGTAGTAACCTGAGGGATCTGAATCTGCTGAGGTGTCAACCCATGTTGTTCCAGTTGCTTTGGGATTAAGTGCCTATGGGCAATCTCTATCTTCTCCTCCTGTGTATACCCTGGAAAACAAGGAGCCCTGTTTTGTAATTATTCACATAGCTCCCATAATGCCATGCGTTTTTCGTGAATCAAATGCAGATATAACAGATCTTGTACTTGGAATGAATTTAAGTATTACTTTCATTAATACTGTAATCAGATAAGAACATTTAATCTAAATCAGTAATTGTTAAAATTCTCAATTTTTTCCACAAACAGAATAAGCATCTACTAAACACAGCGTTTTGCTAATCTTTCTTGTTAAATGATACATTTCTCAAAAAGAAATCTCAAACCTTAGAGACAATTACCTCATCATTCTCAAATGCTCTGAAATTTTAAATAGGAAAATAATGCATTCTTTTTCTTTAGCATAATTTGATACACTCTTGAAAAAATTTACACACACAATTTCAACTAAATAAGCAGTGAGTTTCAAGGGAATGACTCCAAAGGAGCTTTTTCTAGAACTTTAACTATAAATTTTAGCAACAAAACAAAAACTAACATGTTCCTGTAAATTTTTTACCCCGATATATTGGAAAAAATACATAAATATAAAATAATACATTTAAGAGATTTTATGTTCTTCATTTATTTTAATTTCTCTAAGAAAAGAAATTCCACCCAAACTAATGCATCCTGTTTAACAAAACAAAATTTTAAATGAGAACTGAAAAAGCATCTTTTGAATAGAAAAAGAAGGTTAAAACAACCAAAAAAGCTAGGAAACAGGATGACCAAATCTGCCAGAGGAAGAAGGTGGCATCACCTGCCCCGCCACAGCAGCTGCCCCAATTGTTCTTCTCCACATCAATGCAGTTTACGAATTTCCTGCCTTAATTTGGGGTTTCCAGGCAATTGAGTTGCAGTATTTGTTTATTTTAGTCTTATAAATACACACAAGCAACCTTTATTCTATCACATTTTAAAACTATTTATAGAAATCAGCAGGGCTTCCAGATAATTAAGAAATCTTATCATTCACCAAACAGTAAAAATATATTTCAGACCACTGTGAAAAATATAATAATATTTCATTTAGAATCTAAAGGCATTTAGATTCTACTCTATTTTCATTTTTACAAGTACTCTCTGATTTCTGGTATCCTCTAGGGCATAATAATTCTGAGCAATTAAAATTAGGTGAAAAGGCTCAAATTTAAGAATTAGTAACTACAGAATTTTATCTTTGCACACTTCAGTGAAGATGACATGGTTTTAACAAAAAACAAAAACAAAAACAAACGAACAACAACAACAACAACAACAACAAAAATATATATATATGTATGTCAGTTGTGGTGGTATAAACCTGTAATCCCAGACCTAGGAGGCTGAGGCAGGAGGATCACAAGTTTGAGGTCAGCCTGGGCAATTTAGCAAGACCCAGTTTCAAAATAAAATGTCGAAAAAAGAGCTGGGGATGTGTCAGTGTAAAAGGCCACTGTATTCAATCCCATGTACCAAAAATAAAACCAAATAAATAAATAGTAACTACTTGACAGATTCTACTAAAAAGAAGTGAAACTTAAAAGCACGAGGCACTTTAAGATACAAATGAATTAATCTGATCATGTCAAAATTTACTCATGATGTCGTATACGTACTCTTACCTGTTATGGTACAAACAGTTTTGCTATCCCAGATTTTTTATAAAAATAATTTTTAGTTATTGATGGACCTTTATTTATTTATTTGTGGTGCTGAGAATTGAACCCAGTGTTTCACACGTGCTAGGCAAGCACTCTACCAATGAGCCACAACCCTAGCCCCCCAGATTTTAACTTCATATAAAAAGCTGGTTTATATATCTTATTCAGAACCTTTGAAGATTATATGCTGGCACATTAACTTCATTACTCAAAATTCCATAGAATGACCAATTTCAGAGTATGCTCAGAAAGGCAAGAAATGATAAAAATAATGATTTTATTTGTGAATTAAGTACCTGGAACCTGAATGATCTCCATTCTGTCCAATAAGGCTGGTGGTATAGTAGCAGTAGTGTTGGCAGTAGCTATAAAAAGAACTTGGGAAAGGTCAAAGGCCACATTTAGATAATGATCTGTGAAGTTATGGTTTTGTTCAGGATCCAACACCTAGGGGAGAACAATAAACATTTAGATAAATTCAGAAGGTCCAATACAAAGTTGCTCAAATTGAAATACACAGGATATATCTGGCAAGGTTGACATTTCTGTTCAATATAGTTAATTTGGTAAACACAGGTATAACACTAAAACCTGAACATCATTCTTTGCATTTCCCAGACTTTAAATACTTTTTATTAATGTAACATCTTCAGTGTCAAGCACAAAGAAGCAAAAGTTACACTCTGTTCTTAAATCAATTTATTAATAACTCATCATGCAGTCATTATGAGAAATCAATCCTGAAGAACCAGTTTGGAGCACACACTATCTGAACTGCTATAGGAATATAAAGCAAATGTGTAGAAATTCTGAAATTCTTAGATAACAAGTAAAATAATAGTAAGTATATCCCTTCTCAAACATCAGAAAATCTGGCATAAATTCTTTAACTGAGAGGGGAATTCCAAATAAGAGTAAACTAATGAAAACTATCATGTTGCTATATTCTAACAGAGCACAGCAAAAAAATTAACTTAAAAATGCCTTAATGCACAATCTTTCTGCTTATAGTAAACATCAACAGATCTTTAAAATATTTTAATTTAACAATTAAATTCTTAAAATAATCAACTATATATCAAAGAAGCTGTATCTTCTTAAAGTTACTGCTCACATTCTTCAAGTTATAGGCACACACGTTACCAGGCCTACATAAGGGCCTTAAGTAACAAGTACTTTCCACATGTTCTAAATCTTAAACACACTACCACTTTCACTTATGCAGAATTACTCTAAATAGGGTTGACATACATATTCAAAAGGAAAATAACATAACTAAAATATTTACTATAATTTTACTATTAAAGCAGCCTTTCCCTGTTTCTGATTCTTTTAAAGTTATACTTGTTTAAAAAAATATCCAGTTATCCTTAAATCTAAGCTCTTTGCTTATAATCTTGAATTCTGTTAAACATTCATTATTTAAAAGATTCTCATTATTACTGAAAATTCAGTGTTTTATCTATGTAATATTTAAAAGACTAATTTCACATTTTCACAAAACTAAATCATATTTGATATTATTTAAAAAAGAGGCATTTCTAAGAAATCAAAGAAAACTCTTATGTTCAGTAAAGAATTAAAAGTAATCTTACTATCAATTATCTGTCAGTTTGGGTGAAGTAATTTTTTTCCCTTAAATTTTTAAGACACTGGGGTTTTTAAAAAGTAGAAAAATTAGTAAAGCAATGCTTTTGAAGTATGGATGAAGTCTTTTAAAATGCATTATAGGATATTTAAGTTATGAGGAGATAAAATTAGTGATGCCCAATTTGCCTGCCTTCATCTTTTGTTCAGGAAAGCACAAAAAGAAACGCAGACTTTAAACAGCATCAGAAACACTGATCGATATTCTACCAGAAAAAAAGAATTTCTAGCACCATTACTCAGATGAAGCCTCAAGGCAAATTGGTGAGTTCCTCAAGGGAAAAAATTTCACTGAGAACTCTGAAGTCATCAGCCAGGTACAGTGGTGCACACATGTAATCCCAGTGACTTGGGAGGCTGAGGCAGGGGGATCACAAGTGCAAGGCCAGACTTGACAACTTAGCAAGACCTTCTCTCAAAAAAAAAAAAAAAACACACACACACACACAAAAAAAAGGGATACCACCTCTGTGTTCAATTCCCAGGACTGGAAAAACAAATAAAAAACCCTGAAGTCAACAAATCTCTATTTCTTAATCCCACATTCAGAACCAGTGTTTCCACTGCCCAGCTTACCCACATACAGTCTGGATTCCAGACTAATTAGATCTATTTCTTCTCTCTTCCCAATTAAAAGGGCCTTCTGTATCAAACCCAGGGCTATAATTCTTACCTAACAAACTATGTCTGGGAATGGAAGTAGCTGTGATATGACACCTTATTCCTAGAAGCATGGAGTCTGGCTCGGGGTGGAGGTGGGGGTGAGCTGTGAGGAGGATGTCTACCAAGAACTGTTCTTCAACAATAATTTACACCAAGGGAAGAACAATTGACGTTTCTAGGCAATCCAGGAATATACTCTGCACATTATAGATGACTGTAATGACTTTAGGTATGTATTGTAACATATGCCTTTTAGAGTTAGAAACTGAAATATTTATAAAAGACATGATGTCTGGAACTGGCCTCAATATCCTCAAATTTAGAATGCACAGAAAATATATAATGTATATAAATGAAGCACAACAACAAACGAACACCTATGAATCCACTTTCAATTGAGGTGACATTTGTATTTATGTTTAGAACAGTAGAAAATGATCCATCCTAAGCTCAAGTAGAAAATATTAGTATGAATATTCATCATATTTATCTAAAAATACCAGAAAGAAGTTATCTTTTTAAATAACATATAAATGAAAGTGATGGTCTCCCTTGGTATGCACATCATATAAGTGAGGTAAGTAAGATAAGGATAGAAATTTTGTTACATGAAAGGCTGATTGTGGTGCCCATGCACAAGAGCTTTCACTGTAATTCAGACGGTCCATATGTGCCTGATTGAAGTGTTCTCATACATGCAAATGGAAAAATGAAGTGGTTTAAAAAGACTACTGCAAAATGTCATTAAAGATAATACAAGTAAGCCGGGAGCAGTGGCGTACGCCTGTAATCCTCGCACCTGGGAGGCTGAGGCAGGAGGATCACAAGTTCAAAGCCAGCCTCAGCAACTTAGTAAGGCCCTAAGCAACTCAGTGAGACCCTAAGCAACTCAGCGAGACCCTGTCTCTAAATAAATACAAAATAGGCCTGGGAATGTGGCTCGGTGATTGAGTGCCCCTGGGTTTAATCCCCAGTACAAAAAAAAAAAAAAAAAAACAGATAATACATGTAAATAAATGTATGAACAGTAAGAGAAAATAAGAGTTGACACTTTCATTTCCAAAGTAAGTGTTGATAACCATGTTACAAAGTTAAAAGTTATTTAATTAAAGCACATTGTTTTGACTAAAATATAATTACTGGTACATATATACTTTGTGTGTGTGTGTGTGTGTGTGTGTGTGTGTGTGTATGTGTCTGTGTGTGTGTCTGTGTGTATGTATGGAGGGCTATATATGTATACCTCCTTTGTTATGGACTGAATAGTGCTCCCGAATCCCCAATGCAACTATCTGGAGACAGGAACTTTAAAAATATAATTAAGATTTAATGAGTTTAAGAGTGAGGCCCTAATTCAATGCAACTGGTATCCTTAAAAGAAGACAGACTTGTCCCCAGCTGAAAGCAAATGAGATTCAAATGATACATCCAGAATACTGCAAAAATGTGTCATGAACCTTTGAAATGAATACATGAAAATTAGTGAAAACAAGAATATGAACTCTTTATCTGCCAAAGACCCACAGTACTTTATATGTGACACAAAAGCCCATAAGCTCCATGGGAATATCTATACAGATGACACTCCCTTCAGGAGCTGGTGGCAAGAAAGTAAATGGGTCAGCTCCATAAAAAGAGCTGAGACCATCCTCCCCAGTGGCATGGATGCTACGCCACACTGAAACTAAATTTTTACCAGCTTTGTCCAATCCTTACTTACTTCCTACTATCCACTCTTTATCATGAGTCCTTTATTCCTGAATGAGTACTATTTGGTACCCTTTATGAGACAGACTCTGCAAATTCTGATTATTTGTAGAGTTAGGAATACTGTGTAACATGGTAAAGTAGATTTAAACTCTATTATTAAGATCTTTTGCCATTTAAATTGTATGCCTTTCTAACTTCAAGTGTTGGCAGAAAATGAAAATACTTCATTTTATGGATGGATGAAATGGAGTTGAACACTGATAGGGGTTCCCACATTACTTTTTCACAGATAATTCATTTCCTGACTAATTATATAATAACCTGAATATTGAATGTTAGCCTTTTTCCAAATGATAGGAAAAAAAGTTAGTTTATTTTCTTATCAATTTTAGGTTTTTCTTAAAATTTTCCTGTACTGTCTATCAGAAGAAATTGGAAGAGTAGTATACTAATATTAATGGAAATCCTGGGCATATTTGTTTAATTGGAATGAGTTTTCCATGGATACATGTGCTGATCTTTTCTTTTCTGTGCTCATAGTCACATTTGTTTGTTGGAAAAGTTGTTGCTAGTTTATATGATGGAATTAAATATATTCTGTGTATTAAAAAAAGAAGATAGATTCCAGTGATGCATGTGCACAGAAGAAAGACTGTCTGTAAGCTGAGAAGAGAGGCCTCAGAGAAACCAAACCTGCTAACACCCGATTTTGGACTTTCTACTCAGTCTGGGTATTTTGTTATGGCAGCCTTAGCAGATTGACACAATCCTTATTTTACATACATATGCAAATATATATTTTATATTACATTACATGTATATGTATGTGTGGCGGGGGGGATATATTTTCAAATTTTTTTACTGATGGGGTGTATGAGTAAAACATATGGAGATTACTGGTACAGACCACAAATAAATCTCAAATACATAAAAGGACTCAAACCACAACATACATTCAAATCTTTGAAAAAAATAATTTGATGTTATATTCCATCTGAACAAGAGATAAACCAAAATAAAAGGGTCAGAGTAAGTTCTGAAATCATTTAAGCACAGAATTAAAACTATAGGTAGGAGAAAGCACTTCTAGAATTGCAGAGTAAGGAACTCTGAAAATCTGCTTCTCCATATAAACAATGAAAGCACTGGCAAACATCAAAATCAACTTTTTAAAAATGTTACACATTAACGTCATGATATGAGGAGTGTTTATTCAAGTGAAACAGCTAGGTCTGCGTAAACTGGGCAATCTTTATGGTTTTTCAACTTGCCTTATTTCAATCCCCTCTCCAAAGTTCACAGTAGCTTGAAAACCAACAGCCTCACAAGCACAGTAGCTATGAAAACCCACAGCCTAGCAACCATTGTAAGACACAGAAGAGGGTTAGAGCTCTCTAAAATCCCCATCCCCAGATAAATATCATTATTTGACCTATATGGCAGCTCCTTGGAAAAGCTCCTTATATCTATTTGACTTGATTTAGAGAACTGGGATAGAATTGTGCAAACAGTTCTATACCAGGACATCTGCCAAAACAACCAGTGGCAATTGTTAAATATTGCAGCTGCCTCAATTGCAATGGTATTGCCATTGACAATACCAGCTGGTATTAAGAAAAGAGTGATCGAAAAACTTAAAGGGGACTAGGGCTCAGTCTGTTGCAGGGGCTTGCCTAACATGTGCAAGGCCCTGGGTTCCAGTTCTAGCACTGTACACACACACACACACACACACACACATACACAAAAGCAAAAACAAAAACAAAACAATTTAAAAGGGGAGGAAAGTGGTGGGAGTGAGATACTTATGCAGGGAATGAGGAGAGCGATGGGATGCTTCTGGGAAGAACACAAGGTCAGGCTCCTAGCACTAGAGGGATGTCAGGGAGGCATAAATTGGAAATAAGTCTTACAAGAGAGCTAAACGGGCATCTGCTAGTATAAACAAGTATACCAAGAGGGAACCATTGGTCCCAGGTCAAAAAATGAAGCACTGGGTCATCCCCCAGGTAAAAGGCACACCGTAAACACCTATGTCCAGCTACGCTGTATTTCTTAATAGGGCAAGGTTTCTAGCTGCTCTGGTACTGGAACCCCAATTTAGTTGGGTCCTCTCAAAACAGGTTCATATTAAACCATCTTTCCTAAATTTTATGTAGAATTTATAAAAATGGACTCCAATAAACTTCAAAATTAATATTCTCAGACAATATATTAAACAGCAAAATTACAACAAAAACATAAGCCCTTGACCCAAGGTAGAAGTCAAAATGATAACAGCAGGCTGTTTAGAATAGAGTTTAGAACATGGAGAGACTTCTATCTTCTACTTGAAGGTTCTTGGTATGCCGAAGTTTCACCTTCATTCATTTAAAAGTACATTCTAATTTCCCTTGTGTTTTCCTTGATCCTTTGTTTATGTGTTAATTTCCATATATTTGTGACTTTTCCAAATATGCTGTCATGAGCTTCTCGTCTCACTCCACTGTTACAGAACACACTATACACTTTCATCCTCTAAATGTATTTTAAATTTATTTAAAAACAGAATAGTCCATGTAAGCTTGAGAAGAATATGTATATTCCTAATACTAGGTAAAGTGTTCTGTGGCTGTGTATTAGAGCTAGTTGGTTAATGAGTTCAAGTCTTCTATTTCTGGCTTAGGTTTTTTACTAGTTTCAACTATTACTGAAAGTGGGGCACTAAAATCACAAACTATTATTGTTGAATTGTCTATTTCTCCCTTCAACTCTATCAGTTTGAGTTTTAGATTTAGAAAGTGTGTTGTTAGGTGTGTATGTATTTATGATTATTATATATTTTTCTGATTAATTCTTTCATCATTAGATAATGTTCCTCTTTATCTTCAGCAACATTTTATTTCAAAGTTGATTTTGCCTAATATTAGTATAGCTACTCCAACTTTCTTATGGCTACTGTCTACATGATATATCTTTTGCATCATTCTACTTTCTGCCTACTTGTGTTTTTAATACTAATTGTACATCTCCTGCAGACGGAATATAGTTCAATCAATAGTAATCCATTCTGCCAACTTCTGCCTTTTGATTGGATAGTTTAACCTATAACTTGTTTAATGCTATTACTGGATAAAGTCTGTCATTTTACTTTCTGTATATGTCTCATTTCTTTTTTGATACTTTTACTTCTTTAATACTTCCTTTGGCATTTAAGCGAATATGTCCTACTATAATATCTTAATTTCTGTCTTGATATTTTTCAGTAAACATTTTTAAGTTGTTTTCTTAGTGATCGATCTAGAGTGTACCATACACATCTTAAATGTACTGAAATCTACTTGAAATTATTAATAATTTAATTCCAGTGAAATTCCATCTACCTCTTTATGCTATTATTGTTAAACATATTATATCTGTGCATGTTTCAAATCCAATAATACATTTTTATAGCTATTTTATAAAATTTAATTCTACTGAAGAAGTCAGGAGAAGGAAAGCAAGTATATATTTGTGGAAGTTGTGACATTAATTTTTTTATTTACATTTATAATTCTCTTCATTGGTTCTTGCGGATTTGAGCTATCATTGTCATTTCATTACCTCCAGTACAGCCTTACTTCCACCCATCTGCTTTGTGCTATTGTCAAATATATCACTTTCTATATGTAGAGACACTATTTTATATATCTGCTTTTTTTGTGTCTATGTGCGTAGCACTGGGTTCTTAACCCAGGGACATTCTACCTCTGAACTACATCCCTTTTAGGCCTTTTGATTTTTTATTTTGAGACTGCTGCCCAGGTTGGCCTGGAACTTGTGATCCTCCTGCCCCAGTCTCCTGAGTAGCTGGGACTGTAGGTGTATGCTACCATAACCAATTCACACAACTTTTATGTCAGGTAAAAGAAGAGAAAAAAAATGCATTTATATAGTCTTTCCAGTGAAAGTGACATTTCTGTGTTAACTTGATTACCATTTCACAACTTATTCATGTCAAAACTGATCAAATTGTTCATTTTAATTATGTTTAAATTACTATGTCAATTGTATCCTACTAAGATTGCAGAAAAATAAAAATAAAAGTGGGCATGGTGGCACAAGCCTATAGTCCCAGCTCCTCAGGAAGCTGAGGCACAAGGATCACCCAAGTCCACAAGTTCCAGACCAGTCTGGGCAACATATTAAGACCCTCCCCATCTCAATCTCAAAAATATCAATTAGAAAATTAATAGAGCCAGACACATGGCACATGCCTGTAAATCCCAGTTACTCAAGAGACTGGAGGAGGATCACAAGTTCAAGGCCAATCAGGGAAACTTATGGAGAACCTATCTCAAAATAAACTAAAAAGGGCTGGGGATGTAGCTCAGTGGTAGAGTGCCTCTGGGTTCAATCCCCAGTACTGCAAATACAAACAGACAAAAATCCAATAAAACGTATTTCAACAAATTTTTTAAAAGGTAAGCTGCTTTGGTTTAATAAGAGGTGATCAGTTTGTATCCCTCTCTGAACATCTATTTTCATTTATTAATTAAATTGCCCAAAGCTAAGGATACTTTGTACAGAACATTCATATTTTTCCAACTGGTTTTTACAAAAAAGAATCAATATAAAAAAGTTCCTCCATAACTGTGTGAGTACAGTCTAATGTAAAAAATAAGGATATATAATATGTTAAATAGCAATCAAATATTTACCCAAATAAATAGGATATTTAAAAAAATGACTTGCTGTTGAAAGCCTGGAATAAATAGACCAAACCTTAATTTATTTCTCAATTTACTATTCAAATTACAACTTCTCAATTTATTTTATGGTTTACTGCCTATACTTCTCAGTATTCTTTTTCTTTTCATATTTTGCTAATGAATCCACAAGTATGTTCTAAAGAAACAGAAAGATGATAACTGCCATGATTTGGGGCATATGCTTATCTAATGATTTCCTGATTTAGTATCCTTCAGGGTGGTAAAAGAAAGAAAAGAAAGTTTTGGAGATTAACTAATCACATGTTCATAACAATAACCACCCCTGCCCAGGATAAATCTCATGGAAATTTAACCACACAATTCAGTCACCACTAAACTCTAGTTCTAGAAGTGTTAAAAGAGTGGAGATGAGGAACAATAATTTTGGTTGAGAATATAAGCTAAGTACTGGCAGGCAGTACATAGCCAGATGGCAGCAGAGTGGGGAAGAAGGTAAGGAGGTAGTAAGGGAAAGAAGAAAAAGGGCAGCGGGTTAGGGGTGACAGGATATGAAAAGAAAAGAAAAACAAAAGACTGACAAAAACATTAAGAAATTTTTGTCTACTTTGTAATATGCCTTGGGCATTGGCAACTTGGGTGGCTAGCATTGAGAAGTAATGCTTAGCAGTCCCAATTTTCCTAATGTAGGTTAGTTTGATCATTCAATCACTGTCTTCCCCCTAATTTGACATGGTAGAGAAAGGAAGGAAAAAAAAAAATAAAAGGAGAATTCTTATATTTTTCTTGTAATATTATTTAATATATTTTTACTAGAATTTTTAGAATTCATATTGTAAATATAGATGCTCCTTGACTTACAGTGGGTTATTTCCTGATAAGCCTATCATAAGTTGCAAATATTTTAAGTGGAAAATCCATTTAATATATCTAACCCACCTAAACTTTAGCAACACAGTACACTGTAGAGTATCAGTGTTTTTATCCTTATGGTTAACTGGCAGCGAGGCTACCGCCACCGCCCAGCATCTACAAGAGTATCATGCCATACATTGCTAACCTGAGAAAAGATCAAAATTCAAAGTGTGGTTTCCAATGAATGCTTATCACTT
Organism: Glaucomys volans; assembly: GCA_020662805.1. Lineage (NCBI taxonomy): Eukaryota > Metazoa > Chordata > Mammalia > Rodentia > Sciuridae > Glaucomys > Glaucomys volans. The sequence continues at coordinate 154,901 of JAJEJO010004504.1, read as the reverse complement.
TTATATCATAAGAAAGTTGAGAAATTATAAGCAAGCCACTATAAGTTGAAGACCATCTATATAGCATATAGTGAAATGAAAAATTAAGATAATATGTTGGGCTTCAATCTTTTTATCTTTAAAAGATGAAAAGGGAGTTGGATTGGATGACTCCCAAGTCTCTCTTCTCTGATCTTCTTTGACAACAGCTGAACAGCTTAAACTGGAAGATCATGCATGGGTTCTATCTAATTAGTAAATATACTACTTGATCTAATTACTAACTGCATCTAATTCAAATTAAAATTAGGAGGTTTTACTTTAGTTTTAAAGAAAAAGGTTTACTATGTCTAGATTACTGACTTCTCCACTTGGGGGTAACACATATTATTTAGAACTGTAAGGATCACCACCTATACAGAAAATTGGTAAAGTGTTCATGCATTTTACTTGCCTATTCACACAAAAATATTCCACAAATGCAATTTTTATTTAATAACTAATCTGAACATTCATCAAATATAAGCATGATAAATTCTGTAACTTCAAGTCTGTTACTTAAAAGCAATTTCCTTGTTTCTAAATGCTATTCAATAACAGACTTGTTCAAATTTTACTATTTACCACTATTTGTTTATTAAAAAGTTACACTTATTCTTATTTATTAAATTTTCAAAAGATGCTATCTATATTTTGAATATTCTTTCAGATAACAATAACCAGAAATACATTTTATTTTATATAAACAATTAGATGGAAGCTCAAGGAAATGGGCATATCTTCATAAACATGAACGCAATAAGAGTCTAGAGGAGGAACAGTTGATTCTTTAATTCATTCAAAGTAACTACTCTAGATTAATAATGTAAATCAATTTTTAAAATATTTAAAAATTTTAAAATATTTAAAAATTTAAAGATGATATCTAGATGCTGCCTAACCACTGAGCTACATCATCAGTCCTTTTTTTTTTTTTATTTTGAGACAGGGTCACACTAAGATGCTTAAGGTCTCACTAAGCTGCTGAGGCTGGTTTTGGACTTGCAATTCTCCTGCTTCAGCCTCCCAAGTCACTGGGATTATAGTACCACCATGCCCGGCCTCTATGTCTTTGTTGTAGAAAGTTTTGTATGTGGAAAGCTTAAAACCATCCTCTTGGACAGAAATGTTCTACTTTAAATCAGCTGCCAAAAATGTATCAAGATATATATCAGACAAAAAATAATCACTATGCTAAGCTGCTGATGAACGATCAAACCAATAAACATTATACTTGGTGAAGATTTAAAATATACTGTAAAACCACCAAGTACATTGAGAACTTAATCATTTTCCACTACTTATAAAGCTGTCTTTGAGGGACTTCTTCAGACTTCCAAATACAGTCCTGTTGAGAAACTTAAGTATCAGGGAATTACTGTTAAATTTTCTTTTGAAAGACCCTCAGCTCCAAATTTGGAGCTTTTAAATAGAATAATTATATTTTTCATTGTCCAGACAGAATCCACTTCTGAGACTAAAATGGAGTGCAATTAATAATTAGTCATTATCCAAGACTGTCTCAAGCAAAATAGAATGTATAATCTCCTTGTTTATAAGATACATGCCCAAGGCCATTCTGTTTTAAGAAGATTAGAAAAGCAGAGAAGAAACAGGAAGCTTAAGGGAACTCAAAGCAAGGAAATGAACAGTAAAAAATAAAAACTTTCAAAAAAAGTTTTCTGTCAATTATACCAATCAATGTGAACTAATAACATTTTACTTAAACAAGGATGAAATTGGTGGGAGATAAAGAAGATTGGCTGAAGTAAATTTACCAAGCAATCATGTCTCACATTCCTTCCCCCGACCCCAGGGAGGTTTATTCTTTTTTAAGAACATAAAACAGTGGCTCTCCGCACAGGGGACATGGGACACAGCTGAGAAGAGCAGGCACTCTAGTGAAAACAAGGCCTTGGGCAAAGGGGCTCAATCAAGCACAAGCAGAATGTTGGGACACTGCCCCACCCCAGCCTTTCTCCCATTACTAGGTTTCCAGAGGGCTGGCCAGCAGGCCTTCAACTTGAAGAGTCTTCTCTGAGGAATCTGAACAGCTAAGAAAGACCTAGAGTTACTGACAAGAGATTCCTCAACCAAACAACCCAAAGAGAAAACACAATTGTGGCATTCAAAGTCAATAAGCCCCACTTCTGTGCTCACAACTTCCAGTCAGATTTTTTGTTGCTCACTATCAAATATGAATATATAAACCAACAACTTCCAGAGGGCTAATGAAAGACTCTAACATAAAAGACAGACCAAAAGGAACATAGACAGATAAAAGCAGCTTCGAGTAAAGGGAAATTTAAAAACCAAAAAATCTATCAGTGCTTTTCTCACAGAGGTAAGGGGATATATTACAACTACTGTATGGAGAACAAATACTATAAAAGAATATGCAGAGAAGTAAAAACAGAAGTTTTTGAAAAACACAGAGGGTTTTTAAAGATGAAGCTGAGGAAGCCTTCACAGAAAGCAGAGTAAAAAAGAGTGAGTAATAGGAGAGAAAAGGTAACACAATTAAAGATCTAACATCCAAATAATTGGATTTCCAAAAAAGTGTGGGGCAAAAAAATCATCAACTAAAGAATTCAAGAAAATTTTCCAGAAATAAAGGATAAGAATTCAAAGACTCTTTAAAATATCTACAAAAATGGATAAAAAGAGACTCATGTCAAGGATCCCAAATTATTGTGAAATTTCAGAACACAGATATAAGGAAGAACCTGAGTTTTTATTTTTATTTATTTTTATTTTTTATTTTTTTTGCGGTGCTGGGGATTGAACCCAGGGCCTTGTGCATGCGAGGCAGGCACTCTACCAACTGAGCTATATCCCCAGCCCCGACAAGAGTTTTTAAAGAGTTAAAAAAAGGATGGGAACATAATGATTCAGTGTTATAGCAATATCAGCAATATCAGCAGCCAGAAAGCAGTGGAGGCAAAGTAAAATTCTGTAGAGAAATTGTTTCTAACTCAAATTCTTTACCCAAACTACCAATCAAATATGAGGGAAGCAAACATGTTTTAAAATGTTGGAACATTCTGTGAGGAGAATGAGACAACTGGAAAAAGTAAACAGAAGAAACAAGGAAAGTAGATCTTCAAAAACATGTACAGAAAAACAAAAAAAGGAACAGGAGAGCAAAATGGATCAGTTGTGTAAAGTATTTATATGATTATATAAATGTAAATACTCAATAGTGACAAGAAAAAAGATAAAACTTGTAACAGAGGGTTTGGAGTTATAAAATGATATAGGAGGGGTAGAGGGAAGAAAAAAGGCAAAAATTTTCAATACCTACAGAGGGAGACTACAAATAATGCCAAAAGCTGAAAAATCAAGACATAGCAATATATCCAAACTATTTGTAAAATGGAGTTGATCAACAAAATGTTAAAGAAGTGCAGAAGAGGAAATGGAGGACCCAGGGATAAGATGACTCATTTCATGCTTTTGGTAATAACCTTATAGGATTACTGGTCTCTGTAGAAGATTTTGGTAAACTAGTTAATCTAAAAAACAAAACAAAAGAAAAAAGAAATAAAGGGACTTATCAGAACAAAGAGAAAGAAATATCCAGGACATTTTTATTTAGATGTCAAATTGCTTCAGATTTTAGGTTACATCAAACCATTCCTACAACTAAACACACACGAATGTGTATATTATGCAAATATGATCTACTCTCATTCACATTCTAAATGTGATTATAAACAGGGAATTTTCTAAAACTTACCTCAAGCAAAGCTGCTGCAGGGTCACCCTGCAGACTTTTCCCCAGTTTGTCAACCTCATCTAATAGGAACACTGGATTATTAACTCCAACAGTCTTCAAGCCATTGATTATACGACCAGGCATACTGCCAACATAGGTTCGCCTAGAGAAAGAAGGCAGCAAATTTACAACCATGAGATATAAGGAGGAAAGAATAATACCATTTAGAAATCAAACTTCAGGACTGTAAATAAGTAATTCAGCTGTCACCATAGCATACCAAAGAGTGCCACATATTTAAAAGGCATTATGGTACATCAAAAATTATTAGACTCAATTCTTATTTTCTACTTAATTCTGGCTACAAGTTGACCATGGTATTAGAAGAATGGAATCTCAGTTTCGCATTTAGTAAAAAGGGGAAAACACCACATTTAGGCCACACCATTATGGCTGTTGGTCCAAGATTCTAAAATGTTCAATGGCCCTATGAATTTAATTCCTAAAACTGTCATGGTTTTCCAGAGCACCTTCTTGCTCCAATATAACAACCATTTTACATACTGAAACAGCTGCCCTAGGGCTGGTTAGAACATCATCTTCATAAAGGAGACTAAAAATTGGCTCAAAGGACCACTCAGAATGTGGATACACACACACACACACACACACACACACACACACACACACACCCATAATGAATAAAGAATAACAAAGAAACAAATAAATTAAAAAAACTCCAACTTTTATTTTCAAAGACAATAATTACTTTTCAAAGGTAACAACCTGTTATTAATTGGAGTAAGAGGTCTGAGATCAAAAATATTTATGTCAAAATTCCATTATTCTGGACTTTTGAATGAAACTGCATATATCACATATGTACTAAGTGGCATAATCAAATTCTACCAGATATTTTTGTTGAGCATTAAAATGTTAGATGCTGTTTTATCATACTTGAATAAGGATACTCTACATAATTATGACAGATATAGAATGTGGTATGAAATAAAAACAAATATATTTATCAAACTGAAGAAAGTGTCCTTTTTACAAAGCTGGTAAAATTTTATTTGAAGCAACAATTTACTAATTTTAATTACAATCTTGCTGCCTAAGTCAGGTGCAAAGCAAATGCTGTTTCTGAAAAGGCATAAAATGCTGATTGCCTAGAAGAACATGATCAATGATAAGTGGAACAGCAGCAGTTATCTCATGATCCACACAAAGCCGATTCACAGAGCAAGCCTCAGTTCTGCCACATGACTGGTATAAAGTAGGACAGAATAAATAGAGTGACCTTTGAAAAGACAAGAAAGCCTTAAAAATGTCGTGGGAATGCCTTTCATCCAGAGCAGGTGACTAAGGCACTGGAACCAGATACAATAAACATTGTCCTGTTTGTCCTATTACAATAAGAAATTACACATTCACGATTTCAGGATGGGGCTGGGATTGTAGCTCAATAGTAACACATTTGCCTAGCATGTGCAAGTCCCTGGATTCAAGTCTCAGCACCATTAAACAAACAAAAAAACCCAACCAGAGGCTGGGGTTGTGGCTCAGTGGTAGAGCGCTTACCTAGCATGTGTGAGGCACTGGGTTTGATTCTCAGCACCACATATAAATAAATAAAATAAAGGTCTATCGACATCTAAAAAAATATTTTAAATAAACAAACAAAAAAGTTTAGAACAGGAAACAAAAAAGACAAGACGTGAAAATAATAAACTTTCAAATTATTCCTCTACAGAACTTACAGATTTGCTACTACTCTAATATTTTTTTCACTCTAATTTTTAAGAGTGGTATGAAAGAGAAATTTTCTTTTAAATCTCAAAGACTCTGTGATCCATTTCTTGTTGCATTAATTACTTTTTCTTTCCTTTTTTAATAGGTAGACTCACCAGATACTGGCAATTCTAAACCTAAGGTCCTGGAGAGAAAATAATTATTTAGGAACTCTTAGAGAAGTAGAAATCTAGCTATTAGGACTATAAACAAGAAATTTCCCCTGAACTTCCCATTGCTTCCCAGAGCCTAAAGAATAGGGTTCAAACACCTTTGTCTAGAATTCATGGCTCTTTACAATCTAGCTTGTACCAGCATTCCCAACTTGCTGCTGTTGCCCTCTTGCTTCATTCACAATCAAGATCCTATTATACCCCTCAGGGTTTTCTACCCTTGTAAATATGGTGCTTTCCTGTCTGCGATGGCATGGATATGGTCTGCATATTCTATAAGGTCCATGTGGTGAAGACTTGGTCTCCAGGGTGGTGGTATTAGAAGGTGGTTCCTAGTGGAAAGATATTGGGACAGGGGTATGCCTTTGAAAGGGGTTAAGGTATTTCTTATGGGACTTTGAGTTAGTTCTTGTTGAAGTTATTATAACTCTCTCTGGCTTCCTGTTTGCAATGTAATTCCTTTCTCTCACAGTGCTCTTACCTTTGCAATCCACCATGAGGTATAGCAGCCAGGAGGAACTCTCAAAAGGTCCTGTACAATGTGGTTTGAACTTACAGACTCCAAAACTGAGAGCTAAAACCCCTCTTTTTGTTAGTAGTTTGCCTCAGGTAATAGTCACAAAAATCTGACTAACACACTTCTCTTAGTCTCACTGCCCATGTAAATCACGATTCTAAGAAAGCTTTCCCGACCACCTCTCACAAAGTGATCTTTCCAATAAATACCTATAGCACTTACTGACTGTACAATTCTTCTGAGGCTTACCTATGACCTAGTTTTTACTCGTGAGAGTTATAATCTCCTCTAAAGAGCCAGTGGACATTTTGATGACAGCAACTGGGTCTTATTATGGAGTAGATGTTGGATGGAGAGTTATAATGTTGTTTTCCATGAGATCCACCATGCAGTCAACCCAAAGCATTTTTCTACCAGCACTATTAAGGTGGTAAAAGACTTTGAATGCTACTTTGGGCATTACTTGACCTAAGTCTCTATTTTCTCATCTATAACATAACATCTATAACTGTTGAAATAACAACAGTGCCAATTTCATAGGCCATATGAGAGAACATACATAAAGCACATAATAAGTATCAATGTTAATTATTATTAATTTCAAAGTTAATTGTTATTTTTCCAGCTACTTAAAAGGTTTCTTGGAAAAGGTACAAAAGCAGAAATCAGTGCATCAATTCAGTCCCATTTCAATTTCTGCTTTATGAAAGCAACTCTTACAAATGTCTTTTTATAGCACCAAGTGTACTCAATGTCTTTAGTGTTCCTCAATCACAGGTGACATCTCCCAAATGTGCACCACTAGCCTAGAGGTAAAAGCACAAAGACAGTCATTACCACAGAGTCCATAAGCTACTGAGAATATTTATACTGTGACTTCACATGGAAGTAAAGAATATCCAGACTAAGCAATACCTGATATTCTGAGTCTAAACAAGGTGGTATATTTGACCTAGTGTCTAGTGATTTAAGCCTCTCTTGAAACAATATTTCTTTCTAAAATCAGAAGAAATAAAAATTACTGATCTACTGTTAACTGGCTAGATAATTGATTATTTAATGAAAAGATTTAATACTTATTCTATTTATTAAAAGAAAAACTTCTGGTTTTTCAGAAACTGCTCTAGAAATGTAGTATTCAATGTCTCATCTACATTGAATTTGCTTTACCATGTTTTCTATTCAGTTTTATCAGAAGTTATGGCAGCATGCGATTCACTGACTGAAGACAAACTATATTTTGAATCAATCCATGGAATATGAAATCAGATGGTAGAAAATATTCCAATACACAAAATGAAAATGTTCTCTTTCAATATCACCAAACAACTGCAACAATTTCTTAACTAGTTAACAAATTAAAATATCCTCCTGAGAAACTACATAGGTAGGAATTAAATGAAAATGGTGATCTTTTACAAACTATAATTTTTTAAGGGCAAAATATTAGTGTTTTCTATATTATATTTCTTAAAATATAGCAAATTAAAAGCAGTACAGCATAATAAAGTTTGTATAGAGTATATCACTTCAATGACTTACTTTTTAAGCCTGAATATGATTACCTAGAAATTCTTCTTCAAATTGAAGTAAACATGTTCATTTAAAATATATGATTCTATCAGAACATTACATGGTATCCCATTAATATATGTAATATGTTTATGTACCAGTTAAAAAATAAAATTAAAAAGGTTTAAAAAAATTCAAAATGGATTTAAAAATGTAAATATAAAAGCAAAATTTTTTAAAAAAGAAAAATATAAGTTAATATTTTTCTTATAATTTCTGTAGGCTTAATAGATTTATCAGGACTATTCAACTACTATGTAAGATATACAAAACCAAAACTTTCTAAATAGTTCAAAGATTTTAACTATGGGATCAGCATTTTTTTATTTTTCAAAAAATAGTTTGTTTTATGCTTCAAAAAACAACTACAGAGAATTAAAATATTATCTATTTTATTGCCTTTTGGTAATCAATAATCTTAGTCTGATCCATACTTAGATATCTTCAAAGCTAACCTAATCTAAAATGCTGGTTGATCTATTATACTGGCAACATCTAAAAATCAGGAATAAGACTCATCTTACCATCAATTTATATACAGGCTCAGTATCCCTTACCTGAAATGATAGGACCAGAAGTGTTTCAGATTTTGAATCTTTTGGATTTTGGACTACTTGCATATGCATAACAAGATATTTAGGGAATGAGACCCAAATCCAAACATGAAATTCATTTATGTTTCACACATACTTTATCATAACCTAAAGATAATTACATATACATGTTTATGTATATGTGTGTATATATATGTATATATGTATACGTGTATATATATATAAAATATTTATTTATCCTCCCCCACCCATTGCTGGGGGTTTAACCCAGGAGCACTCTGTCACTGAGCTATATCCCTAGGTTGGTCTCAAACTTGTGATCCTCCTGCTTCTGTCTCCAAAGTAGCTGAGATTATTAGTATGTACCACCACGCCTGGCAGATTTTATATAATATTTTTAGTACACCTGCTTTTTGACTTAGACCTATCACCTGAAGTCAGGTATGGAATTTTCCACTTGTTGTATCATATCAGTGCTCAAAAAGTTTAGGATATTGGGAACACCTAAAAGGTTACGAGATTAGAGATGCTCACCCCGTATTTATGTTTTATCTCCAAAGCTGTATGTTAGAAATGCCAGAGGTCGATATTATTTAATCATTAAAGGAGCACAACAGATAATACATAGATAATTTAGAGAAGAGAAAGATCATAACTTCATTTTTATTAATGGAGGAAGTGCAGGTTGAGGCCTTAAAATAAACCTGTTTTAGAGAGGCAAAGAGTTATATGCAAATGTTGGTTGTAAGGTGCTAGTAAGCAAACCATTATATATCTGGTATACTACACTAAAAAATATTAAAAGTTTGCTACTTCAGTTATTTTTCCCTTGTAGAGACTAATAATGAAACTGTTAATTTGTAACTTCACCATCTGGGTTGTCTTACTTCTCATTAAGTCAATGATTCCCTACAATGACATACTTTTATTAACTGAACAAAGAGCTGGTAAATTTCCTCCAAAGAGTTAATATCAACAGAGATTGAGACATATCATAGCAATAGTATTTTTTAACCAAAGAACAATGAATGAAAAACAAATTTCATCAAATTTCAACTTAAAAAGTTATTTTATATTGAATTTAAATAATTTAAAACATTTAAATTATTTAAATGAAATATTTAAATATAAAAACTTAAGTTTAAAATCTGATAGATAGGAACATTATAAAGCAGACAGAAAACTCCCAATGGAGATAAAGCCAAATGTGAAATGTTGAGAAGACCAAAAAACTGTTTGGGTTAATATGGAGCTAAGCATTAGTCTATTTTTCCTTTAAGTTACTCAGAATAATACAAAGAAAAACAATGGGCCAATGTTTAGTTGGGTCCTTATTATTTTCCCAGTTTAAGATCTAAATGTAAATGAAGCCTTTCTTTTTCTTCTCCTCTTCCACCTTAATTATCATTTTACTCTAAAAATATAGATCTTCCATTGTTTTTAACATCCATTCCCAACCTACTAGCACCTTCCTTCACATAAACAGGTACTTCTAGCAAATGGCTAGAGTTTCATACATGGGAAAATAAGGACAGTGAGTGATAAAATCAAGAGAATAAGTAAGGAAGATAATATAAAGCAGCTCTGTTTCTCCCTGGCTATTTTAAGACTGCAGAACAGTGGTGCCTACTCAGAGGCTAAGGAAAAACAAAACTTTTCATGAACTCTAATTGTGAGCATGTGACCAGTACTCAAATGCCAAGACCTGGGTGTTTCTGAAATGCCTCAACTGTCATATGGAACTACATGTTCTCGCAGACGCCACCCATGGCTGTGCTATAATCCTCCACTGTTCTTTCTTCCCTGCTCCTAGTCACCTTCAATTCATAACTCTGAAATGAGCACATACTCTGCCTCACCCTCTCCACTCAACAACCACATACCACTCTCCATGTGCCTTCAAACAGGTTTTCAAATAAAATTTTCACCAGGCTTTAATAATTTAGCAGAGAGGTGGGTGATAATCCCCAAGAACAGGCTGTATAGTGTTTAATGAAACATCTGAACAGGGATGGCTAAGGAATAGTTTCCAAGAAGGTTAATCTAAAATCAGATTCAATGGAATGATTTGGCAACAATCACAATCTCTATGCAAGCCACACATTTCTAAACAGTTTATATGTACAAATATTTTAGGCAGTGGTGATCATAACACAAGTTCCTTTTACATAAGACTTAAAAAGTAAATTCTTATATTCTTTAGATTGAGTTTTCTTAATATATCACACACACAAGTAGACTCACTTGTAAAATGAACACATTTAATATATAAGTAAAGATTTTAAAAGGAGATCTGTTTAAATACAATAATATTTATTCTTAAGAAGTGATGAGACCAATGATAGTATATATTCTCTACCACCAGATAATAGACAAATACATTTTTTCATAATTCTGTCACATAAATATGCTGCAAATAGAATAAATATTTTAGAATGCGAATTAAAAATCAGCTTAAAGTTTATCAAAAGTCATACCAAACCATATAAATCTAGACCTGCTCCCTGTGACTTTAGAATTAAAATAATAACGAGGTTAATTTTTAGTGATGCTCTCTGTGTGCCTGAGTAAGTGCCTTTGCAAACCCCATAGAATAATCAATACCATTGTAGAAAGAAACTAGGAGAAATGCTCATGATACCAACTCCTCATAACATTAATTCCACAAACTCATTCTCTAAAAATCATCAAATACTTATCTATAAAACTGTGCTAAGATAAGAAAAAAATTAAATAAAACAATGTAAGGTTTAAATCAAGTCACTTAAACCAGGAACAGCTCCTGAAAGCTCTATAGCTAAAATCAGAAGATTTTCATCCTAGATCCAGCTTTGGTTCAAGAGATGCCAGTTTTGTTATGAAAGCAAACTACAGCCTCTAGTGGCATATGCAAGAATAAGAAAGTCTAGGCAACAAAAATATCTTTTGACATTTTCAGAAAGAATGACTCAAATCAACTCTCTGCTCTGATGTGCCCCCTCATTGCTTATTTATTAAAGTCTTCGATTGATTCTTCTTTGATGCTCAATTGTAAGTGAACAAATAAAAGAATGTAAAAATAACATTTCTCACAGAAAAGCTTTTGATATAGTTTCCCATCTCCGCCTAAGTTCAGAGATTACCTGTGAACAGGGAGTTGGAAAATAAGATGCTAAAAATGTATCATATTAGCTGGGCATGGGGTACACACCTGTAATCCCAGCAGCTTGGGAGGCTGTGACAGAAGGATCTCAAGTTCAAAGCCAGCCTCAGCAATTTAGCGAGATGCTAAGCAACTCAGTGACACCCTGTCTCTAAATAAAATACAAAATAGGACTGGGGATGTGGTTCAGTGGTTTAGTGTCCCTGAGTTCAATCGCAGTACCCCACAAAAAAAAAGTATCATATTTTTTTATAAGCAGTTCATGGTTTCCACATTTTAATGTTCTACTTTTAAGATATACATATATACACACATACAAGGATAAGCCTTAATAGTTATGCTAATCTTTCTCTATTATTGATATTTATAATACAAATCAGCTTTCATAAAGGAAGCTTAAACTGCAAGCAGAACAAATTTGCTATCCAAGGTTCCTCCTCTTCATATCTGCCCTAACTAATTGTAGTTATTTTTCTAAACTCTAAATACTTATAAGTCATTATTTATGGAATGCTACTGGGACAAATGAATGCATAGACATTACAATACCCAATCATAAAGTAATTTATAATCACATTCAAATGAGATATCAGAAAAGCTGAGGCACAGACTAGCTACCCACTGTCATACAAATATCAAGGTTAATTTGGGCATTTCATTTTGATGAGAGGCTCTAGGCTAGAACATAAGTCTTGTAAATGTCCTTTCCATCAAGATACCACAAATAGTCCCTGAGGAAATAGAGACATAACATTGCACCTCAGTGTTTTAGAGCCTCTAGTCAACAAGATAAGAAGCAAAATCGGAGATTAGGCCGGGAGATGCATTTTACCTGTGTCCTCGAATGTCAGACTGGTCACATACTCCTCCAAGTGCGATCCTGTGGAATTCTCGACCTAGAGTCTTGGCCACTGATCTTCCCACACTTGTTTTACCAACTCCAGGAGGTCCAACAAAGCACAGAATAGGGCCCTTCAGGTTGTTTTTCAACTGCCTGACAGCCAAGTATTCCAGAACTCTTTTTTTCAGTTTTTCCATGGCATAGTGGTCATTATCCAGAAGAATTCGGGCTGCTCGAATGTCCAGGCGGTCTGTCAAACAACCCAACAGAAATAATTTGAGAAAGAACTCCTTTCAAGCTTAGCAAGAGGGAAAATATTTTTTTTGGAAAAAGAGATTTGGTAAGAACAGACTTGGATCCTATACTGGTTTGGTTTTTCTGCTTAAGATTTGGTGTCTCCAGAGACAGTGGGCACCTGTTACAGTGACACAGCCACATCAATGTTTTATAGCAGCTCAATTCATAACAGCTAAGCTATGGAACCAGGCTAGGTGCCCTTCAAAAGATGAATGGATTAATAAAATGTGGTATATATACACAGTGGAATATTATCAGCTATAAAGAAGAATGAAATTATGGCATTTGCCAGTAAATGGATGGAACTGGAGAATATCATGCTAAGTGAAATAAGTCAGTCTCCAAAAACCAAAGGCTGAATGTTCTGATATGTGGATGCTAACACACAATAAGGTGTGTGGGGGTAGAGAAAAGAAGTTCATGGGATTAGACAAAGGGGAATAAAGGCAAGGACTGGGCAATGGGACTAGGAAAGACAATAGAATGAATCGAACATACTTTCCTATGTTCATACATGAATACATGACCAGTAAAACTCCACATCATGTACAACCACAAGAATGGAATCCTGAATAGAATAAGTTATATTCCATGTATGTATGTCAAAATATACTCTATTGTCATGTATATCTTAAAAGAACAAATTTTAAAAACTGCTATGCTCATTTCATTTGAAATGATCTTCTAGATACACATTATTTTTATGCAGACATAATTTGTACATACGCTATTTGTGCTGGCATTTGTCCCTTTAAAAAAAAAGGTGTTTTTTTTTTCATTGTAGTGATAATGTGTTCATCCCAGAAAATCTGAAGAAATCAATAAAAAAGAAGAAAATGGTAACCCATAATCTCATATCCCCAAAAGATCATCACTACCTTCATTTTGATATTATTCTAGGCCATGTGAATGTGTACTTATATACCTATTTTTCAAAATGGGAATGCATAGGGCTTTCTATAACTTTTTTCATTTACATTTTTAGAACAACTTTCAGAGTCACACGTATTTTTCTAATGTTATGACTACTTAATATTGCATTATTTAATTATCCATATTCATTTAACTAATTCTCTATGCTGAGCATCTAGGTTATTTACAAATCCATGGTCATAAAGAAAACACTGTGCATTCTTGTAACTAGTCTTCACATATATCTGTAATTATTTCCTTCAGCTAATCTTCTATAAATGGAAGTTTTAGGTAAAAAAAAAAAAAATCATTGGAAAGAATCCCCTAATTGCCATCTAGAAAACTTGTATTCATTCAAGTATTATGAGAAGCATATGAATTTGGCTTTGTTTCTAGAGCAAAGTTTTCATCAGGTTTACTAATGTGCTTTTGCACATAATATTTTACTCATAAATAAAACACCCGGCCATGGAAGGAAAATTCACCAGCTGGGTGGCTATTAATGCATATTATTAAACAGTTACATATTCATATTGACAATGAAAGAAGAAGAAGAAACATACAAACCCACTCTTTCAATCAGCTAATTGGAATTTACTGTATACTTTTCCTAATGGAAAAAAAAAATGGCCTTAAATGGTAGTTTGGTTCCCACAATAGTCCATAAAAACCTACCTATGCAATAGTATATGTAATTTAGTTTACTATTGATTGTAGTCAGAATCTGGGGTGGATGATTTGGAAAGGGAAAAATAAAATTTCTTCCCCCCTTTCTGGCTTCAGAGCACAACCAATACATGAGTAAGTGAAAATGTCTCAATTGTTTCCATGCTAACCCTAACACTAAAACCTACACAAAACTTTAGACTAATCCCATCTTGTACAATTCTAAATGTTAAAATGATAATCAAATTTATTAAAAGAACAATCTAAGTTTAACTGGATTTTAGTTTTGCAAAAATGATTCAATATTAAGTTATATTTATTACATCACCATATCCAAGGAGAGAAACTTTGCATCAAAACACCATTTTGTACCTAAAAAAGATACTTGTTTAATCATCCATTCCTAATTAAACACATTTAGCAAGACAGGAATGAATTCTTGGTAATTCTTGATAACTGCCCCCTCCCCCCCACAGGGTCCTCTTATGCTGCCCAAGCTGGTCTCAAACTCCTGGCCTCAAGCAATACTACTGCCTCAGCCTCCGAAATAGTGGGGACTACAGGCACATGCCATTACACCCAGCCAGGTAATTTTAACAAGACTGAAAATACTGTGAAGGAATTTTTTCCAAGAGATATGCCAAGAAATGACAAGTTTAAAAGTTCTTTCAGTCTTTTAAGTAAAGATAATTTCCATGCTATATAAATTATTTTCTATCTTTTCTAAACAGGATATGTTTTTTCTGATTATTCTTTTTAATTATTCAGAATCATTCCTGTTTTATAGGAGCACTTCTGGTTGTACATAAAAAAATTTAAACTTCACTTGAAGGTAAATTTCTCCATTTACAATTGGAAAATTTAAATGGTATCTACTGGCTCCTCTTATTTAGACTGGGAAGAATGGCAAACTAATTTCCTCCAAATTTTTCTTCTTGGCTTTCTTTTCTACTTTTAATATTATGAATGACATTTTCACGATTGATTGGTTATTTATTTTTTTAGTGGTGCTGGGAATTGAACCCAGGGCTTCACACATGCTACTCAAGTACTTTACCACTGAGTTACATCCCCAGCCCATTTTCATGGTTTTGTAACCAAATTCACAACAGTAATTTGCACATAATTCCATGTAATAATGGTTTAGGAGCTCAACTCAACTCCTTTTTTTTTCTTTCTTTCTTATTTTTGCAGTGCTGGGGATTGAACCCAGGGCTATATGCTTGCAGGGCAAGCACTCTACCAACTGAGCTACATACCCAGCCCTCAACTCCTTTTATACCACAATTTACCCATCTTCAGTTCTTTGTTAAGATGCTAAAGAATAAAAACTATTTTCATGACAGGTAAATGGGTGCTAAATATTTCTAATGCTGATATGCATGGCATCTTTAGAGTTTTGAGATTCCCTCCAACCTCTTAGAAGGCAGTATTTTGTTGTGACATATAAACATTAAATAAGTTAAGAAATAAATTTAGTATGATAATTATTAGTGGCTGTATTTTTAATGGCCAAAAACTGGAAACAACCCAAATGTTCATCCAAAGGTGAATGGATCAACAAATTATGGTGTAGTCATACAACACAACTCCAGCAGTAAAAAGAAAGAAATTACTGATAAATGTAGCAAAATGGTTGACCATCAAAATATAATTGGAAACCAGAAAAAGGAACATATAAGATGATTCCACTTACATGAAATTTTAGAAAATATGAATTAATCTACAATTTCTGGGGACTGGGAGGCAAGGAGGAAAGGAAAGGAGGGAAGAAGGAAGTAATAACAAAGGAGCATGAGAAAACTTTTGAAGGTGATGGATATGTTCATTATTTTATTATGGTGATATTTCTGTACGTCAAAACTCATCAAAATACTCCTTACATATGTGCACTTTACTGCATGTTGATTATACCTCAATAAAGTTGGAAACTAAAGAAAAAGTACTGCTTCTAAATGATTGCTTCTACACTTAAGCAGTGTAAGCTGATTTTATCTAGTGAAAATTTATAGATTCTCAGAATTAAGGAGAGAATAAAATGCAAATAAGTCTTTTACTATTAAACAAAAACATTCAAAAAGAAAGAGAAACTTAAAATCTAGGAGATGGGATGAGTAAAATTTATCAAGCAGTCATTAAAGAAAATAGCAAAATTTGGATTGTACTTGCTCCCCAAACAGGAAAGATCTCTAAGAGGAAAAAAATCAAAAGGTTATCAAAACAGAAGGATGATAAGGCCAATATCATTTTAACACCTAGCCACACCCATTACTAAATAGGTTAAATGATTATATCTAGAACTAAAAAGGGCTATTTCTAACATGGAATTTAACCCTAGAATAGTTGATTTAGTGGAAATATGCTTCATTCTAGGCCCTCTTTGAGACTAAATAAATTAATAAATATTCTCAATGCCAGGAAGGATGGTCTTCTATAAGTTAATAGGCAAATTCTCTGACCCTCTTTTTTTCTTTCTCTTTTTCTGTTTTTCTTCCCTCCCTCTCTATCCAGCAAGTTTGTGTTTTGCTGTGTCTCATTTTGTTTTGTTTCCAGTACTGGGGACTGAATTCAGGGACCCTCTACCACTGAGCTACAAGTCCAGCCCTTCTTATTTTTCACTTTGAGACGGTGTTTCACTAAATTGCCCAGGATGGCCTCAAACTTGTGATCTTCCTGCCTCAGACAAACAAGTACTTGGAATTACGGGTATTTGCCACCATTCCCAGCACCAGCAAGTATTTAAATAATAAAAATTCAACATCTTGAAATGTGGTATATGCATTTTATATGAGGCATAAGTGTATTTTTAGAACTACATTTTTAAAATATTCAGCTTTTTTTGTATCAGGTGAACACTAAGCAACATCCCCTCCCCCACTACACACTTTTTTTGAGGGGTTACCCGGGATTGAACTCAGGGCACTCAATGACTGAGCCACATCCCCTGCCTTATTTTGTATTTTATTTAGAGACAGGGCCCTCACTGAATTACGAAGGCTGGGTTTGAATTTAGGATCCTTCTGCCTCAGCCTCCTGAGCCACTGGTATTACAGGCGTGCGCCACCATGCCCAGCTCCAGCATTTTTTTAAAAGAAGAAATTTTATTAGCCAGGACAATGTAGCTATTTGAATTTTAAAATTCAACACAGTTGTATGTTATATCAACAGTAGTTTAGGCAATCAATCCACTGTTGAATGGTATAAATCTTGTAAGTAAACTTAATAATAGAAAGTTGCACATAAAATGGTTTCAAAATTACAAAGAGGAAATACGCCGGCATGGTAGGGCATGCTTGCAATGCCAGCGGTTGGGAAGGCTGAGGCAGGAGGACTGCAAGTTCAAAGCCAGCCTCAGCAATAGCAAGGTACTAAGCAACTAAGTGACACCCTGTCTCTAAATAAAATACAAAAAAGGGCAGGGGATGTGGCTCAGTGGTCGAGTGCCCCTGAGTTCAATCCCCATTACCTTCCATAAAGAAAAGGTTTACTGTTCATGGTATATAGGTCTGGCACTTACTGTCAAACATCTCAAAGTGTAAGTTTACCTGTGTTCCTGATAAATAGTACATAGATGTAAACATGTATTGTCTGCTGGTTTTGAGAAAGACATATTTCATCAATTATAGGAAAGTCCTACTTTCTCTAAAATTAGAAAAAAGTACTTTTATGTAGCACCTTTTTTCTATTTGATCCTAAGACCTAGAGATGCAAATTCAGACTCTAATATAAATTATTATGATGTAAATCATCAAAAACTAACATTAGCAAGATGGAAGAATAGAAGGTTCCAGGCTTTATCCTTCCAATGAAATACAGATTTTTGGCAATCACCCAATACTCCTAAACAACCAATAGGTCAAAGAAGAAATAAAGGAGAAATTTAAAAAAATTTTTGTGACAAATGAAAACAGAAACATAAAAAGTTATGGGATAGAGTAAGAGCAGTTTTAAGAGGAAAGTTTACAGCAATAAATGCTTACTTTAATGAAAAAGAAAGATCTCAAATAAACAACCTAACTTTAAGGAAGGAAACTGACATTAGAGTAGAAATAAATGAAATAGCAGAAAGACAATATAAAAGATCAATAAAAGAGCTGGATTTTTTAAAAGATCAACAAAATTGACAAACCTTTAGCTAGTTGAGAAAAAACGAAGATTCAATTTAATAAAACTATATACAAAGAGTAGACATTAAAATTGATACTACGGAAATACAAATAATCATAAAAGACTACTATGAGCAATGATATATCATCAAACTGAATAACCTAGAATTAATTCCTAGAAACATACAACCTACCAAGACTGAATCAAGAAACAAAAATACAGAGATAGAACTGGTAATCAAACATCCTCCCAAAGAAGAAAAGCCCAGGACCAAATGTTTGTGGTGAATTTGGCCAAAGAATAATTAGCACAAATCCTCAAATTCTTTCAAAAAACTGAAGAGAAGGGAATACTCCAAACACATTTTATGAGACCAAAATTTACCCTAACACTAAAGCCAGACAGACACTATAAGAAAATAAAATTACAGGCCACTATCCCTGATAAACATAGATGCAAACATTTTCAACAAAACACAAGCAAATCAAATGCAACAGCATATTAAGAGTCATACCGTAATCACATGAAATCTCTGACACTGCAAGAACTATTCAACACACACAAATCAATAAATGTGATATATCAATTTAACAGAATAAAGGATAAAAATCATATGATCATCTCAACAGATGCAGAGAATGCATTTGACAAAATTCAACTTAGAACTATAAAATGAAAGAAATTAACATAAGTAAATGGAAAGATAAGCCCATGTTCATGGACCAATAGAATACTGATAAAATGTCCACATTTCTCAAGGGAATCTACAAGTTCTTTTGATAATCCCTATCAAAATTCTGATGCCATTTTTCACAAAAATAAAAAAAAAATCCTAAGATTCACAGGTAATTACTAAAGATCCCAATGGCCAAAGTAACCTTGAGCAAATAGAACAAAGCCGGAGGTATCAAACCATCTGGATGTCAAGTTATATTACAATCTATAGCAATAAAAAACCATGGTTCTGGCATAAATCATACATACAGACCAGAAGAGAATAGCCCAGGAAAAAACCCACTCATACAATCAACTGATTTTCAACAAAGGCACCAAGAATGCACAATAAAGCAAAGATAGTCTTCAAATAAATGCTGTTGGGAAAACTAGGATAGTACATGCAGATGAATGAAATTAGATCCTTATATTATACCACTCACAAAAATCAACTCAAAATGGATGAAAGACTTAAACATAAGACCTGAAATCATAAAACTCCTAGAAGAAAACATGGATAAATCTCCATAAATCTCTTGATATTAGTCCTGGCAGTATTTTCGGATGTGACATCAAAAACAAGAACAAAATATAAATGAGTGAAATTACATAGCTTCTTTAAACAAAGGAAACAATCAATGAAATGAAAAGGCTATACACAAAATGGAAGAAAATATTTGCAGACCATTTATCTGATAAGAAATTAATATCCAAAATATATAATGAACTCACAAAAATCAACAGCAAAACCCAAATAGCCTGAGTGAAAATGGGCAAAGGACCTGAACAGTTCTTTCTCTAAAGAAGACATACAGATGCCCAAGAGATAAATGAAAAGGTGCTGCCAGGCGTGGTGGTGCACGCCTGTAATCCAAGCGACTTGGGAGGCTGAGTCAGGAGGATTGCGAGTTCAAAGCCAGCCTCAGCAACTTAGCGAGGCCCTAAGCAACTCAGTGAGACCCTGTCTCTAAATAAAATACAAAATAGGGCTGGGGATGTGGCTCAGTGGCTGAGTGTCCCTGAGTTCAATCCCTGGTTTAAAAAAAAAAAAAGAAAGAAAGAAAAGGTGCTGAACATCACTCACCATCAGGGGAATGAAAACCAAAACCATCAGGGGCTGGGGAAGTAGCTCAGTGGGAGAGCACTTGCCTAGAATGTGCAAGGCCTTGGGTTTGATCCCCACCACCAAAACAAACAAACAAACAAGCAAATCCCACAAGATATCCCCTCATGTCTATTAGAATGGCTATTAAAAAACAAACTGCGGGGGGAAGGGTGGCAAGAATGGAGGAAGGATAGATAACATAGAGGGAAGGGAGGGGTGGGGGCGGGGTGGGGGGGTAAGAATAATAACAGAGTGTGTGACAGATTCCATTGCCCTGTGTACATGTATGAATGCACAGATGGTGTGACTCTACTTTGTGTACAACCAGTGAAACAATAGCTGTACTCCATTTGTGTTCAATGAATCAATAAGTAAACAAAAAAAAAAACTGTAAAATATTCTAGTAAGTGGTGACCAAGAATATGGAGAAAGGGGAATCCTACACTGTTGATATGAATGTAAATTAGTACAGCCATTATAAAAACAATATAGAGGTTCCTCAAAAATTAAAAATAGAACTACCAGGGCTGGGGATATAGCTCAGTTGGTAGAGTGCCTGCCTCGCAAGCACAAGGCCCTGGGTTCAATCCCCTGCACCGCAAAAAAAAAAAAAAAAAAAGGAGAACTACCATATATGATCCAGAAATCCTACTTCTGGGTATATATTCAAAGGAATTGAAAATGGAATCTGGAAGAGATATCTACACTTCCATATTCACTGTAATGTGATTATTCACAATAGCCAAGATGTGGAAATTACCTAAACATCTACTGAAAGATTCACGAATTTAAAAAAAAATGTGGTATATATACAATGCAGTATTATACAGCCTTAAAATATAAGGAAATCCTGTCAGTTTTGACATCATGGATAAACTTACAAGGCATTATGATAAATGAAATAAGCCAGACACAGAAAGACAAATACATCTGATTTCACTTATATGTGGAAGCTAAGAGTAGTAGCAGTAAATGCCAGGGACTGGGGTAAGGGGAACGGTGAAGTGATGGTTGAAGGGCAGCAAGTCTCAATAATACAAAATAGGTTCTGGAGATATGCTATACAGCCTAGGGCATATACTCTTTTGTATTCTTAACTATTCTTTTGTATCTTACACGATACTCTTTTATATTCTTAAAATTTGTTAAAAAGATGGATCTTGGCGGGTGGTGGTGCGTGACTGTAATCCTACGGGCTCAGGAGGCTGAGGCAGGAGGATCGAGATTTCAAAGCCAACCTCAGAAATTTAGTGAGGCCCTAAGCAACTCAGTGAGACCCTGTTTCTAAATAAAATAGAAAATAGGGCTTGAGGTGTGGCTCAGTGGTGGAGTGCCCCTGGTTTCAATCCCCAGTAACAAAAACAAAAACAAAAAAAAAGGTGGATCTTATGTTACATGGTTTTAATACCACCACCCACCACCACATGTACTCAGAAAGAAAAACCAATTATAATACCATAATGAGCAGGAGAAAACTTTGGGAAGGATGGCTTTGATGATGGTGATGATGATTTCATAGATTAGTCTTATCCTAAAACTCATCAAGATGTAATCACCAGCTTTTACATGTCAATCATACCTCAATAAAATGGTTTCAAAAATTAAAAATAACCAATTTAATAGTAAGAGAGCCAATGGGCAACACCTCAAGTGAGAATTTACGTAAGCTGAGTGACAATTAGAATGTAAACAAGGTGTTATTTTGTTGGCTCACCAGTTGTACTTTTGTTCCAAGGAAGTTCCACCATAAGTTCCAAGTAATTTCTCGTCAGAGCATATTCTGGCATTGACTGAGGCATTTTTTTGAGTCTGTGGGAAAAGAATACATAGCAAACATATTCAAGAATATCAACTAATCCCATAACAGAAAAATCAAACATGTCTCCCTTCCTAGGTGAGATGTATCATGAATATTTAAACAAATCTAAAAAAGTTTTTAAATATCTGGTTAATATAAATTTTATTTTGTTTTGTAATATAAAAGAAAAAACAGTGTTCTATTTAACTCTGAGGTTGTCCGTAAAATATAACCAACCATGTAACCTATTTTGTTGTCAAGGTTTCCCTGTATTTTGTGTTGCTAAAGAGAAACTGACAGTTTCTGACCTCTGGAGATTAAAATCTAAAGAAGAAACAGTGACATGTAAAAACACAATAACTGAACAAACACCATATCTAAACAAAGTAGTATGGTCCTTTCTTGCAGACAACTGGGAAAAGAAAAGGCAGCTACACAAGTTACAATGTCTGACAGCCAGACCACAGGTGAAAGAGGTCTATCACTTCTCAGTATGATAAAAATATTAATGAAAGTGGTGTTAATTCAGGAGTATTAAGAATGTTTTAAGAATTATCTTCTGCTGAGGAATGATGAAAGAGGGGAAAAGTCTTCCAAAGTTATAAGCCAAGAATTAGGAAAGTCATGAAAAATAAAAGTTGGCAATGGAAATGAATACGGTGGCATAAGAAAAAGAAAAAGATCAGAGAATTATAGAACAAATGATTCAGCTTTCAGTTTGAGATCCAAAGCAGCAGAATCAAGTTTCCAAAAAATTGATATTTTTAACATAATAAACAAAATGAAAATACTAGTGAATTCATTTACCTTTTTATCTCTTTGACACAGACTTTATGGGCCTGCTCTGGCATACTGGATGTTCGTATTTTTTTCTCTAGCATGACAATATCATCATTATCTTCATCCTCATCCTCATCTTCTAAAGTACCTGGGATATGTGTAAGCCTTCTAATAGGGCGTATTGCTATAACCTAAATAGACAGTAGAAGAAAACTGTATGTCAAAATAATTTAGAAATGAAGTACACAGCTAAAGGTAAGTGTAGGATTGATGCTGAATAAAAACTTTTATGGTCAAAGTCTATATCTTAAGGAACTAAATTTATGAACAATTAAAAGGCAGCTTTTAAAAGGCAGATGCAGCAGAATTTAAAAAGCAAACCAACATAAAGTGGACCTGCTTCTTTTGGAACTGCCTACTAGAAATAATTAAACACCTATGAATCACCTTTCCTTGAGCTACTACTGGAGCTACTATTTTCTTCATGTACATTACTACTTACCATTTGGTGGCTGAATAAATTCCAATTTTCATCCTACATTACAAAATCCATCTCTAGCATCTTGCCACCCCGGCTCTATTATCACTGTCTTCAACACAGAAAAATCTTCCTCCTTTCAAAATGATTTAGCTCATTGATGGGCTCCTTCCAGTTATCCACCACACTATACTTTCTTTCCTGTGATGTTCTCTATCTCCAACAAGCGACTATAACTACCATATCCCCTTTTTCATCAATTACAGGTCATCAGTAAGCCTTTGGCTTCTGTCCCATGGTGCTGAAACTGTTCTTTCAAAACCAATAATTGTGTCCCATGCCAAGTCAAATGGTCATTATATATGTTCTCTTTATGATCTCTCTACCATATTTTAAAAATACCTTCTGTTTTCTTTGAAATTCTCAACTTATTATGAATCAACTCCAACCATTACTGGAGCAAAATGATATACTGGTATTTAATTTAAAAGTCTCCAGAATTAAAATTTTAGCCTGTGAAATTATCTATTTAATACATTCAAATATAAAAAGTTTAAAATGTTTAGCAGTAAATAAAATGTAATTTTATAAAAACATAAATATTAAATGTATACTTTTATTCCCACATGTTATTAGCAGATAAAATTAATATTTTTGTTAATAAAATATTTTAAATTATAAAAAACTACAAATGAATTTTTTAAAGTGAGATTTTTTAAAAGTACATTAGTGATTTCATTGTTGAGACAAAAGCACTTTTTAATTCAACTTCCCCTTAGAAAATAGCACTTTTCAACTCTTAAGGATATAAAGGGAGATGGTTTAGGCTAATTATAAATATTATCCTCTCACTCCTACAGTTTGAAATAACTACCACATATGTGATCATTTCCTGGACACTTCTGAACAACTTTCTTTTTAAGTGCTTTTTAAGCAGTAAGAACCTGTACTGAT
The DNA here is from genome assembly GCA_020662805.1 of Glaucomys volans. Classification (NCBI taxonomy): domain Eukaryota; kingdom Metazoa; phylum Chordata; class Mammalia; order Rodentia; family Sciuridae; genus Glaucomys; species Glaucomys volans. Next base: position 130,764 of record JAJEJO010004504.1, on the reverse strand, counting down.
ATAAATCCATGGCAGAGTTTTACATGGGTTTGACTTGCTGCACAGAATAAATAAGTGAGTCACTGATCTGATCTTCAGCCAGAACTAATTCAGATTTCTGACATCTGCTTTGAGCGGCATGGTATCCTGAAATACTAAACACTCCTCCTCTCCTCAGCTGACTTTACTATGGCTTCTCTAGTCCCACAGTGGGAGTTCTTCACATCTGTGCTTCTCTACAATGTATTCTCTTTGATGAAGGAACACTTCAGTGCTGGTGACCATCAAATCTCTAACATTATTCTAACCTCTCACTTACGTCAGAGTTCTGGATCTCCAACTGCCTTCAGAGAACTGCCATTTTCACATTTGGTCCACATCAAATATATCTTCCTGATCTTAACTCTGCCCAGACATAAAAATAGTAAACTCTATAGCTCAAGGTAGACTTCAAGTAAGACCCCACTATATATATAAATGTAACCAATACATGATAATGGAAAATAAAGGAATATTTAATAGGTAGTGTTGAGCCAAATAAAAAGTAATTTGGGAGGGCTAGGGATATAGCTCAGGTGGTAAAGTGCTTGCCTTGCAAGCACAAGGCCCTGGGTTAGATCCCCAGCACCGCAAAAAAAAAAAAAAAAGAAAGTTATTTGGGGAAAATGCAACTGCTGTCTTCACCTTATTAACAGGGCAAAATTACTCACATGAGTTAGGTAAGTGCTTTTTTAAAAAACCACTTAAGGGAAATGAAAAGGATTGGATTTTAAAGCTACTAGAGGATAAGGACTCAGCAGAGAAGACAACAAAAAAGTTTGACTAAATGAAAATCAAAACTTTTATAAATTAAAATAAGTAAGCAAAATTATAGCACAACAATATACATTTCTTTTAGTAAACATGTTTGTATTATGTTCTTAATACTACATGTAATAAGAAAATGTTACACTCAAAGGACATCATATGTATTTGCTAACGTCTAAAATATGGAAAACAATGGAAATACAATACAAAAAGGCCAACGGCTCAGTAAATTGTCCCTCTGCATAAGTACTAAAACAAAACAAGACAAAAAAGAGACAATGCTTACCTGCTTAAAAAAAAAATCAGGGGGCTGGGACTCTGCTCAGTGATAGAGCGCTCACCTAGAGGGCGGGAGGCACTGGGTTCAAACCTCAACATCACATAAAAATAAATAAATAAAGGTACTGTGTTCATCTACAACTAAAAAAATATTTAATAATAAATTCAAGCATGTGTGCATGCTAGGTGAGCACTCTACCACTAAGCTACATCCCCAGTCCCACCTCCCACCCTTTTTTTCTTGATACAGGGTCTTCCTATGTTGCCCAGACCAGCCTCCAACTCCTAAACTCAAGAGATCTTCCTTTTCTCTGAGACTACAGATGCTCACCTGGCTTTCAAGTTTTTCTTTTTTAAAAAAGAAAAAAATTAAATTTCATACCACATAAACCAAACAAAGTAGAATAAACATATACTTACTCTCTTATCATCATCTTGCTTGGGTTTTCTGGTTTTCTGAAGCAATTTCAGACCTTCAATTTGCCTGACAAGCAGTGGTATGGTCATCTTGAACCGCTCCTCCAGGCTAACAGCATCTAAAATCTAGAAAATGGAAGTCATTTAATAACATCTTTCTCTCTGAAACACGTGCTCCAAACACAGTCATGACTTAAGTAGCTAAGCAAAAATCAAAACAAAACAAAATGGAATCTACCTAGTACTGTTGCTCTTATGGTTCTATCAGGGTGACATTAGGGGCCTGGGAGGGTCTTCCTGGGGTCAGCTCAATCGCCAGTATAGTCTCTGGCCTCGATCCCAAGCCCATGCCTGCACTTCTGAGCTCACAGGTTGTAATAACCATCTTCCAGCTGTAGCCTCCTCTTTCTCCTCTGCATCTCTGAGGGGTTGTGTGAGGGGCTCTGTGCCTGGTCCACCTCCAGGGTATGTTTGCCCCATCCAAACCAAAAACAAAAACATCCCCTCCCCATTCCTATCAGGAATTAAAACTCTACCATGACTAACACAGCCAAATTAACTATATTAATCAGCAAGGATGTTTGACATGAATATAAGAATCCTAAAAAAAGACACAAACAAAAAATCTTGGTTTTTCTTTAAAAATGGAGCCATATGTTCCAAGCTCAAGAACCATGTTCAAGGTCAACTCTTTCTAGGAATCTCTTAGAGCCAGAATGTGTCTACACTCTAGATCTCAAAAAATTCTAGGTTCAAAATATTAAATTTTTGCACACAAGAGAATAGTAGCATTCTTAACCAAACTCACAATGATCTGTTGGAGTAGTGGCCATTCTCCAGTCCCTCAGGACAACATATTTACTAATTCCCACAGTCAGGTGACTCCCCAGTGATCCTGTACTTTCCTGTTCCCACAATCCTACACTTTCCTGCAAACTGAATTCTGTGTCTACAGTCAACCAGTTTTTATTAGTTGTACTTGCTATTACAATTGTATTTATGTATTTAAGAAAGTTAATAAAATAAGAGTTTTCAATAAAAACTAACAAGTGTTCCAGGAAGATTCAATAAAACAGACTACTTAAAAAAAAAATCTAGTAACACTATTCTAAAATGTAGTAAAAAAAATACTCTAAATACAGTAAAAAAATACTTTAAATACAGTAAAAAGTGTGTGAAAAAAATTCAAGAGTTTTATGGTTTGGGGATTAAATCATACAAATATAGGATTCAATACTTAATTATTTTTTTAATATCTTTAAAACTCATTTCATTTTAAAGAAATAGTAACTGGATATCAAAGATAATGCATCCTAGGAGTGATTTATATAAGAAACATCAAGATGTATTCTAATAAAGCAGGTCCATATAGCAAGAAAGGCTCCACATGTTTAGAAAAGAATGTGGCAAAGCATTTTTGCATATTTATAATAAATATTTACTTTTCTGATGACTCTTTGCTTTAATCAGCTTCTTCCATACTTTCTACAATTGTTTAAAAATATAAAACAATTACATTTGAAAGTCAATTTAAGTGTAAAAGCATTTTAACTACTTCCTTGAGTCACCAGTATCTCTTTCCTGCAGATGAAAATTGAACTACTCACAATCTAGATTCAAATGAAAAGCAACACAGTAACCTGGCATTCAAGAAAGGAACACCATACCTGGAGCTTCTCTTTGTTGCTTGTTCGGATAATTGAAGTGAGAATGTCTGGCAAAGCTTCCCTTGGAAGACTATCTAAAAGACGTCTCAATTTAGCAACTGCAGGGACAGACATATCCAACATTTCAACCAACTAGAAAGGAGAGGAAAGAAGTTTTTTAATGAAATCTGGCATTATTTGTGAATTTTAAAAAATCAGACTCTCTGTGAAAAGCTCACTGATTAACACAGGACAGGCATTTCACAGACCTCAGAGGAAAAGATCAAGTACTTTCAAAATGCAAATCAATGAAAAGCACAAATGGTTCAAAAGCCAGGGGTGCAAAAGTTCCTTCTGGGAAGAAGCTTAATATTAATGTTTAAAAGAGGCTCTGTAAATTTGTGGTATAATTTTATTATTATAAGTTATTTTTAACTTTATTTTGGAGAAAATGCAAATTTATAACAAAATTGTAAAAATGATACAATGAACTCCTGCATATCCTTCTCCTAGATTCACCAATTCTTAGCATTTTGTAGCATATGCTTTCTCTCTGCACAAACACAAACACACACACACACAATTATTATTACTAAACATCTAAAGGTAAGTTGCAGGCATAGTGACTTTTGTTTTGGGGGAGTTTGTTTGTTTCGTATTGGGGATTAAACCCAGGGCTCTTTACCACTGAGTTATATCCCCAGCCCATTTAATTTTGAGACAGAGTCTCACTAAAGTTGTTTAGAGTCTTGCTAGGTTGTTAAGGTTGGCCTTTGAATTTCCACATTTTTTATTGGTGCATGATAGTTGGATAGAATGATGGGATTTTTGTTACATATTTGTACATGCACACAGTATAACAGTATAATTTGGCCAATTACTCCCCAGCACTTTCCCCCTCCTTCCCTCCCACCCCTTTGTTCCTTTCCTCCACTGATCTCCCTTTGATTTTTAGGAGATCCACCCCCAACTTGTTTTCCTTTTTTCTCTCCAGCTTCCACATATGAGAGAAAACACAGGACCCTTAACCTGAGTTTGACTTATTTCATTTAACATGATGGTCTCTAGTTCCATCCATTTTCCTACAAATGCCGTAATTTCATTTTTCTTTATGGCTGAATAAAACTCCATTGTGTACATATACCAGCCATAACAATTTTTTTGGTGGGGGAGAGGTGTACAAGGGATTGAACTCAGGGGTACTCAACCACTGAGCCACATCCCCAGCCCAGTTTGTATTTTATTTAGAAACATGATATCATTGAGTTGCTTAGTGCCTCACTGTTGCTGAGGCTAGCTTTGAACTGTCGATCCTCTTTTCTTAGCTTCCGGAGCCACTGGGATTATAGGCGTGCACCACAATTCCCAGCTGCCATGATGATTTTTAACATAACATTTGGACAAACTCGAATTGGATCACTCACTGAATGATTTTTAGGGAAAAAAAAAACTTCCACTATATATCCTTAAATTAAGCTCAGGACAAGGTTTCATAACTGTGATAGTTATTACTGATACTGACAAAGATTCCCCTTCTTTTCTGGGTACCTGTAGGATTCTTTCTCATCTCCTTTAAACATAGATATGGCTATGGGTCTCAGGTAGATCCTCGAAAACATGTGGGGGATGCAAAAGTCCCCTCTGGGAAAAGCATACAAGCCATCCAGGGATTAGACACGTTTCCTTTTTCTGCATCAGCAATAAGGGAAGTATGTTTTGAGGTGAATGTCTAACCCACCACAGACCCTAAGTGACTCCAACAGGTGGATCACGACACCTACTAGTTTTAAGCATGAAACTTAAGGAAGAAACACAGCTTATGCTATGTGACTGAAATTTTGGAATTAACATAGCAAAACTTGGTTCATATTGACTAATTCACAAAAAATGAACCAAATCCTCACTTAGTCAACTGTAGTAAGATTTCATAGTCCAGTAGTAATCAAACAGCTAAAAACACTGTAAGTTAGAGACCTATCCATTACTGGTTAGAATCAATGTAATGAAAGTATAATTATGATGAAGATGTTTCAGTGCAAGAAATAGATAATAAAATCTGAAGACCTGTGCTCCTAGGAATTCATCCTAAGAAAATAAACAGTTAAAACACATTTCCTAATTCTTTCTTAGTAGAAATTATTTGCCAGACACAATATACTATTCAGAATAAGACAGTTACAGTGCTCAGAATAGGACAGCCAAAGAAGTGGTGAATTCAAGTTGGTATGGCAAACCTCTGTAAGATAAATTTCAATATAATATAAAAAGCATTATATTAAAAGATATGTATAATGGACTAAGAAGGCACAGAGAAAGGAATACTAGTAGCCTACAGGAATTGGGAAAGCATAAATCAGAAGAACTCACAGCAGAGAACAAACAGTAAAATCACAGAAACATGAAATAATAGGATATAAGGCTCTTTGATATTCAGTGTGGCTAGAACTATGGACTCAATGGAGTAACTAGAGTTAAGGCAAGATAGACAGGTCTAAGACAGTTGAAGAGGGCCTTAACATTATATTAAGAAATTTAAACTTCAACCAATGGTCATTAAAGTCTTACTCAAGGAAAAGGCATGCTCCAAACTGTTTGTGCTTTTGTTTGTTTGTTCTGTCTTGAAGAAAAAAAGAAAAAAAGGATCAGTGAGAAAGATAAGTTAAATACGGAAGAAAAGTGAGGGAGCTCGGAGACAGTGAATCAGAGAAACCCTTAATATGGTAGGAGTGCCCCAAGAATGAATTAAAATAGCTATTCTGCAGCTGCAAACAGAGATAGGAACACTAGGAAAATGCCAGTAGGCAAGCCAGTGTTCACCAGAGCTAGCAAACAGGTGAAACCCAAAATATCAGTTTCTACAATAGAATTATTGAAGTGTCTGCTGAATGGTGGCTCAAGTAGGGGAGGTGAAACTCCCTTCCACAGGGATGAAAGAATTTCTCCCACCAAGTTGAAGAAAAGCAGACACCAATGTCCAGCAAAGTCACATTCTGCGCAGAAAATAAGCTCAGAAATAGCTGAACCTGCATGAAGGAAAGCCCGGGAACATTCCCCCATCCCTCCAATCCAATGGAGATGGTTAAAAGGGGGAAGCCATTAAAAAACTGATCGGACTCTTCAAGTTGTGAACCAAAATCCCTGCAGTTGACCTTCACTTTTCTATTGAACTCTATTTTTTCCCATTTCCTTATTCCTCTTCTTTCTTTTCTTTTCAGATTGGTTCCTTGGTTCACTTGTGTCTGAATACCCATGACCAATGAGTCACTTAGGCTCTACTTTTCACTGGACTGGTGAGTGCCTATGCTGCAACTCAGTCTGGGCGCAGAGGAGAAAGTACAACACAGACGGAAAAACTCAGGACCACTACAGCTCCAGCCATGCAAAGGAGAGAAAAACAAAGGGCAGTGAATTTGAAACTGCTGGTCTGAGCTCTGGGAGAAGTAGCATGATAGACAGGAGAGGGTGCAGGGATGGGAGGGGACTGAGACTAATCAGGGTCAGAGAGAGAGTGGTGACCCCATCCCTCAAGCCCAGAGGGACTGGGGATAGGCTGATGCATCCCACACACCTTCCCCTAGCACACACACCTAGCCTCTTGGAACAGACACAAAAAAGGCAGGCAGGAAAGGAAAGGGTGGAGATTAGCATACAGACTCCTCTGACAAGTTCCACTGGTTTGGGTCAGAGCTGAGAACAGCACCAGGATACCTGCCCTTCAGAAGCTTCCTCTTAGGAGATTCTAAAATCATAACCCTGGAAAGAAAGACCTCCATTTCAAAAATCTCAGTGAAAAAAAAAAAAATTCCTATAGGACAAATATGGCATCAACCACTTGATGATTCCCAGCGTCTCCCCATATTTTGTGTTTGTCAATTGGATCCTTTCTTAATACCTCTTTCCTTCTCTTCCATCTCATTCCCTTGCCCTCCCCTTTGTCCTTTATACTCATGTTAACTTCTGACTCCCTGTCCTCCCCTACCATTTTTCTTTGTTTTCTCTGTTTTCATCTTTCTGTTCTATTTTTTTTATTTTCCTATTCCTTCTTCCAATGCAATTTAGTATACTATCATTAATGCTTAATCTTCTCTGCCTATTCTAAATCAATTTCTTACCCACATTCCTCTTTGGTCAATAAAGTTGTAGTAAACAGTTATAATAGCTTGTATAATATAGGTTGATATATGGTTTGCTCTTAAATTACTACTGCTACTAGAGGTTTTTCTTTCCTTTTAAAGAGGTACTGGTGGTTGAAATTAACACTCTGATAACACTGACTGGATATGCTGAAGCTAAGATATATCCCCAGCCCAGGGATTATTATTATGAAATAACTACTCACTAAAGAATCCTAAAATAAAGGAAGAGGAATCTATCTCAACAGATGTACAAAAACAAGACTCAGATAACATGACGGAACAGGCCAAAGAGACACCCGCAAAAATCTATAACCCCCAATCACTGAATCCACAGATGCTAAGGTGGATTAAATCACAAAGAATTTAAAAAGCTGATGACTAAAGTGATCAACGAACTAAAAGATCTAAGGAATGAACTAAGAAAATATAGGAAGTGAAGGAGTATTTCAATAAACAGATATTCTGAAAAAGACCCAAACAGAAGTCCTGGAAATGAAAGACTCAATAAATCAAATAAAAAATTCTGTTAAAAGTTTCACCAAGGGGCTGGGGATATAGCTCAGTTTGTAAAGTGCTTGCCTCACATGCATAAGGCCCTGGGTTCAATCCCCTGCACCATTAAAAAAAAAAAGTTTCACCAATATATTAGATCATATAGAAGACAGAATTTCAGGCACTGAAGATAAAGTGCATATTAACTTAAAAACTCAGTCAGCAATAAAGAAAGGAAAATAAGGAAATAAGATCAGAAAATGCAAGAAATCTGGGACAACATGAAGAGATGAAACTTAAGAATTATTGAAACTGAAGAGGGATTCAAGACCCAACCTAAGGGCCTAGATAACCTCTTTAGTGAAATAATTTCAGAAAAATCTCTAAACCTTGGGAATGTTATGAACACACAGATACAGGAGGCATTCACAACCCCAATTAGATAGGATCAAAAAAGAATCTACTACACATAATTAACATATAGTTATATTGTGTGCATGTACTAATATGTAACAACAAACCCCATTGTTATGTACAACTATAATGTGCCAATTAAAAAATGTGGGGAAAAAATACCTAACATACAGAACAAGGAAAGCATCAAGTAACATTTAGAGGTAAGTCAATCAGAATTTCTCATTAGAAACTCTAAAAGTCAGTAGGGTTTAGAAGGATGTATTCCAAGTCCTGATAAGAAAAACAAACAAACAAACAAAAAACCTACCAACCAAGATTGCTATATCCAGTAAAGCTACCCTTCAGAATTGGAGAAGAAATAAAGTCTCTTAAGACAGGAAAATAATAAAAGAATTCAAGACTACTAAGCCAGAACTACAGAAAATACCTGAAGAAATACTACACACAAAAGTTAACAACAAACTTTAGCACTCCCCAATGGAAAAATCCCATTAGAAAAGTGGCTAAGCAAATGAAAATTAGAACTGAATTAAACATTAGAAATAAATCAAAATGGAAGGAAGTACTAAATGTCACTCTATAGTAACATTCAATGTAAATGGCCTCAGCTCTCCAATTAAACAACATGGACTGGCAGATCCACAAGATCCAGCCAAACATGGGACGTGTGCCTATAATTGTAGCAGTTCAGGTAGCTGAGACAGGAGGATCACAAATTCAAAGCCAGCCTCACCAACTTAGTAAGGCCCTAAGCAACTTAGCAAGACCCTGTCTCAAAATAAAAAATAAACAGGGCTGGGGATATAATTCAGTAGTTAAGCACCTTGGGGTTCAATACCTGGTACCTCCCCCATCATAAAAAAAAGATGCAACTTTATGTTGTTTTCAAGAGTCTCATCTTACAAGCAAAGACAGCCACAGGCTGAGAGTAAAACAACAGAAAAAGATATTCAGTACAAATAGAGACCAAAAGCAAGTAGGAGAAGCTACTCTCATATCCAACAAAGCAGACTTCAAGACAAAATTAATCAGAAGAGTCAAAGAAGGTCACTTCATACTGATAAACAGAAAAATTCAACAAGAAGGTGTAATTATAGTAAATATTTATGCCTCAAATATCAGTGCACCTAATTACAGGAAGAAAAAAAAATCACTACTTGATATGACAAGCCCCAATACGATAATACTAAGTGATTTCAAAACATTTCTATCACCATTAGATAGTTTATCCAGACATAAAACCAGTATATACTCTTCATACGTAAAAAATATGATTAACCAAATGGACCTAACAGACATTCAATAGAATATTTCATCCAACTACAGCCAAATTCACATCCTTCTCAGATACTCATGTAACTTTTTCCAAAATAGACCAAGTCTTAGCAAGTCTCAGATCATAATGGAAATTAGAAACTAATAGCAAGAAAAACCACAGCAACTAAACACATGGACACTGAAAAATACACTTTTGAATGTATTGAATGGTCACAAAGGAAATAAGGGAAGAAATTTTAAAATTCCTAGAATCACCTCAGAAAACTTGGAATGGATCCACCATTTGACCTAGTTGTCCCACTCCTTGGCCTATACCCAAAGGACTTCAAATCAGCATACTACAGTGACGCAGCCACATCAATGTTTATAGCAGCTCAATTCACAATAACTAGATTGTGGAACCAACCTAAATGCCCTTCAAAAGATGAATGGATAAAGAAATTGTGGTATATACATAGTGAAATACTACTCAGCCATAAAAAAATAAAATAAAATTATGGCATTTGCAGGTAAATGGATGGAGTTGGAGAATATCATGCTAAGTGAAATAACTCAATCACAGAAACCCAAAGGCCAAATGTTTTCTCTGATAAGTAGATGCTGATACATAATGGAGTTGGGGAGGTGGGAGTAAGGGAAGAATGGAGGAACACTGGATTGTATACAGGGCAAAGAGGGGAGGGGAGGGAGCAGGGGGAAGGAAAGAAGGTGGAATGAGGCAAACATCATTACCCTAAGTACATGTATGATTAGACGAATGGTGTGACTCTACATCCTGTACAGAGAAATGTAAAGTTGTACTTCATTTATGTGCAATGAATCCAAATGCATTCTGCTGTCATGTATTACTAAATAGAACAAACAATAAAAAAATTCCAAGAATCAAACAAGAATAAAGATACAACAAATCACAATCTCTGGGACATTGTGAAGGTGGTTCTGTGAAGAAAGTTTACAGCTGTAAGTGCCAACATTAAAAAAATCAGAAAGATTCCAAATAAACTACCTAATGATGTATCTCAAGGTCCTAGAAAAATAAGGACAAAACAGTTCCAAAATCAACAGAAAAAAAGAAAATAATTAAGATCAGTGGTGAAATTAATAAAGACTAAAAAATAATACAAAGGATTAATAAAACAAAGAGTTGGTTCTTTGAACAAATAAACAAGGCTGATAAACCCTTAGCCAAACTAACCAAAAGAGAGACAGACCAAAATTAATACAATTAGAAGTGAAAAAGGAGATATCACCATGGATATCATGGAAATCCAAAGGATCATTAAGGACAACTTTTTGAAAATGTATATTCCAATGAACTGAAAAATTTAGAAGAAATGGACAAGCTTCTAGAAACAAACAACCTACCAAAACTGAACCACGAAGATTTAGGAAACCTAAACAGACCAACAATGATATTAAAGAAGTAAAGCACAGAACCAGATGAATTCCCAGTTTAATTCTATCAAACATTTAAGGAAGAACTAATGTCAATGCTCCTCCAATTATTCCATGAAACAGAAAGGGGTGGGCACCCCCAATACATTCTATGAAGCCAGTAATACCCCAATACCAAAACTAGATAAGGACATAACAGGGAAAGAAAACTACAGACCAATACCCTGATGAACACAGATGCAAGAATCTTTTTTAAAAGATTAGCAATTTTTATTAAAAAATGTATTAGGAAGACTGTACATTATGACAAAGTTGGTTTCATTCCAGGGATGCAAGGATGGTTCAACATGTAAATCAATAAAAATAATTCATCACATAAACAGAATCAAGGACAAAAATAAGGGTTGGGGCTATGGCTCAGTGGCAGAGCGCTTGCCTAGCATGTGTGAGGCACTGGGTTCGATCCTCAGAACCACATAAAAGTAAATAAACAAATAAAATAAAGGACAAAAATACATGATCACCTCAAAAGATGCAGAAAAAGCCTCTGACAAAATACAACACCCATTCATGTCAAAAACAACAAAGAAATTAGGACTAGGAAGAATTTGCCTTGATATCATAAAGGTTCTATATGAAAAACCCAAAGGTAAAATTATATCAAATGGAAAAAAACTGAAAGCATTTCCTTTAAAATCAGGAACAAGACAAGGATGTCAACTACTTTCCTCACTCTTATTCAATATAGTACTTGAAATTTTAGCCAGAGCAATGAGGCAAGAGAAGGAAATAAAAAGGATACAAATAGCAATGGAAGAATTAAATTTTCACTATTTGCAGATGATATGATCTAACACATATATGAAAAATGTTCAACATCTTTAGCAATCAGGGAAATACAAATCAAAACTACACTAAGATTTCATCTTCATCTGGTTAGAATGCTAATTGTTAAGAATACAAAAAATAATAAATCTGGTGAGGATACAAGGGAAAAGGAACACTTACACACTATTAGTGGGATTTTAAATTAGTACAACCACCAGGGATATCAACATAGAGGTTTCTCAGAAGACTAAGGGGCTGAGGTTGTGGTTCAGTGGTAGAGTGCTTGCCAAGCACAAGTGAGGCACTGAGTTTGATCCTCAACACCACATAAATAAATAAATAAATACATAAATAAATAAATAAATAAATAAAATAAGGTTATAAAAAGAAAAAAGACTAGGAATGGAACCACCTTATGAAACAGCTATACTATTTCTTGGAATTTATCCAAAAGAATTAAAGTCTGCCCACTACAGCAAAACATGCATACCCATGTTTATCATACAACAGCCAAGTTATCGAACCAATCTAGGAACACAGATGAATGGATAAAGAAAATATCGTATCTATAAACAATGGAGTTTTACTTAGCCAAAAAGAATGAAATTGTCCTTTGCAGAAAAATGGATGGAACTGGAAAACATGCTAGAGAGAAAAGCGAGGCTCCAAAAGTGAAAGGTTGTATGCTTTCTGTCATATGCAGAAACTGGAGAGAAACAGGAAAGAAAAGAAACCTTAGGAAAATAGGAGAGAGACCTGTAGAGTTAAAAAGGAGGATCAGGAGGATGGAGGGGAGGAAAAGGGAGGTATGGGGAAATGAAATAGCCCAATCTATGTGTATGTATGAATATATCACAATAAATTCAACTAATAAATATAATTATAGCCAGGACAATAGTGCCCACTTATAATCCCAGGAGCTTGGGAGGCTGAGACAGGAGGATCAAGGGTTCAAAGCCAGCCTCAGCAACTTATAGAGGCCCCAAGCAACTCAACAATAGCCTGTCTCTAAATAAAATATTAAAAAGGGCTGGGATGTGGTTCAGAGGTTAAGAGACCCTGGGTTTAATCCCCAGTACCAACAAATAAAATAATTATAATATACCAATAATTGTTTTTTTAAAAAAGGAAGAAAATGGGAGGTAATCAATTAGGAGGCTCATGATAAAGTCTATTGATAAAGGATATAGAAATGGACTTCAAAATGGATAAAAGAGAAGCACTAATTATAAATAATCTAAAAAGAAGAAGAAGAAAATTGATATCTCAAGTCAACATTTATACAAGTACTTAAAAATTTCTCACTGGTCTTACAAATGTTTAAAAAGTTTCTGTAGATCAAAGTAGGGAGAGGTTAAGGCAAAGTGGAAAATAGCTATAAAGCTATGTCCAAGCCGTGTCCAACAGAAATACAAAGACCCAGGAACCCTCACCAGGGAAAAGAAAGAGAAATTCTATTTCCCTCTCTTTAAATTCCTAAATAGTATATGCACATATTCTGGTTCTGAAACTGAAGTTTCTTTTTTCAGAGTATATTCTTTCTTTCAGTTCCCATAGAAATTACAGTTCCAAATTTATTTTTCTACTATTCACCATTCTAGGAAGGTGTCACTTCAAAAGACACATTCGATATAAAGAACATAGGCTACGAAGATTTGCCTCACACACTTTTCAGTGATCAATGGTGTTTATAATCAAGACCTCGGTACTACCTGGTTCTCTTAGATTCAGTTGTAGTCAATGGATTATATCAATAGAAAAGTAAAAGACTATATTTTATAATATATTTAATTAAGGATTGGAATAGGAGGTTTCTATTCCACCTAAAGTTAAACAAAAACTTAGAAATCTAGACTTAAAGAACCCAATATTTAATGTACACTTGAAGTATTCCTCCTTTTCAGCATGCTAGTTAGTCAAGACTTTAAAACCAAACTTGAAATCAGTTCACCTTAGGTTTAATCTTCCAGTTACTGAAAGACAGTGTGATTTAGACTTCTGAAGCAATATAACTTCTATAATGTGGTACCTAGATATTTTAGTGATATGTTTAGATATTTTGTGTGGTATTTTAACATTAAATATTTAGGTTTAATAACTATCTGGTTTAGAGAACTAAAGTTATAAAGAAAGCTCTAGTGACATCTTCTAGGAAAACTTTAGAAGGGGTTTGCTAATATGTCTTGGAATGATTTAGGTACAGCCCAAGACAAAAGCAAATCGGGATATAAAATATGAAATCATTTAAAAGTATGCTGCCCTAAAATTTCAGTATCTAATAGATTGATCATATCTTAAAAGAGAAAAGAAATCAAAGAAAAAAGTTTTTACGGAAAAGATAAAAACTACTTACTTGTACTGCATATTTGTAAAACTGTTCTGACAGTTCTCCTAGCTCCTCCCTGGTTTTGCAGGTATTAGGAAATTCCTCTAGCCGGTCTAGCTGTTCCACTTCAGCAACAGGATATGGCTTCTCTTTTAAGACCTGGACAATCTGGAACCGGCACAGGCCTGTAATCAGCAAAGTATAGTGGGGCTTGGGCCAGTTACTGCCCACAACCTGAACCGCCAGTGCAGCTGTCCCAATCCTGAAAAACACAGAATATCATTATGACAAATATTCACTATGGAAAACAGAAACTCACTTCCAAAAGTATCAGATTTTCTGAGAAATTCATTAAAAAATAAAGAACATCAGAAGTGCAAATTAATTTTAGCATCTAGTATGTGGTCTATTAAGTCACTACCATAAGCTCTGGGGCAAAGCACACAAACTATAATTGGCACCACTTCTAAAAATTATGTAGGAATTCCCACATATCTGGATTATTCAAGCACAAAAATCTAAAAGTACGAGTAGTTGACAATTACATAGCTTAAACTAATAGTGCCAACTAGAATACAAGAATGAACATTAACATTTTAAACAGAATTAAATACAAACAGCACAAACCAATGTAAGAAATCTCTGTTCCAATACCAGTTTTGATGTACAATTATCTTATGCAATCAATCTATAGAACTTCTACACATCTTATTACAAGCTATCACAACTCTGGGAATGAATACATATATGTCCTTTCTAAATGTGGGGGCTAAATATTACAAACCACACCATGTCATGAATTGAGGAGAGCTGAACACTGAGATCTCAAGAAAGTATTAACCTAGTTCTAACAGGCAATCACCTCACCTAATAATGGCTGAAAAAGTCTTATTTAAGTCTTGGCTCCTTATAAGAACATACAACTCTGACCCAAGCTATATGTAAACTTAATTCACAGAAAGTATTAAACTAAGCCAAAATTATATAAAATATAAAGACAAACATTCAGAAGATGCTTCTGAACCCCAAATTAAAATATTTTCTCTCCTCGGACATAAGAAAGGTGGCAATTTCAGAAAAGAAACTAAAAGTGATTATAGGTCTAGGAAAATGATATTATTAAAATACTGCACCTGTTTGTCTCAAACATAATGAATCACATACACATATAGTATATGAACACTACAGGGAACGTGCTCACTCCTAAATACTTATAAATTATTCATTTTGTGGATTTTGTGTAATTTTAGTTTCCTTGAGGCACTCAGCTTATTTTAAACTACGTCTCTTCTTCCTTACCATTTTTGCAGTCAACACGTGTAAAGGGGCAAAAACTGATTTTAACAATAACTTAAGCCAAATAATTAGGAAGATAATTGGACAGAGAGGGAAAAAAATCACTTTAAAAACTTGAAATGATTTGACATTTATTATTTTGATTTATTTGTGTTTTGCTACTTTTTCCAGTGACTAATCAATAGGTTGGAATTCTCATTTTCTAAAAACCAACTGAGATTGCTTAAATTAGCAATGCCCAAATTGATGAGAGACCAACTCAGTAATTCAGCAATGTTTGCTACATGCTGAAAGAGTTCACAGTTGTGTTTGTATACATCTGCAACCAGAAACCAGATCCTGCCCTGAGAGGTTTACAAAGCAGAAACCAAGAAGAAACCAGAGAGGCGGAGATGAGCCAAATCCTGATCTCCTAGGAGATAAATTTTATTATTTGGTCTATATCACTGATAAACAACAACATGAAAAACAACTTTTCTGGGTTAGGGATGTGGCTCAGTAATAGAGTGCTTGCCTATCATATGCAAGGCCCTGGGTTTGATCCGCAGTCCCACAAAAATAGGTAAACAAATAGTTTTCGTACAAAGCTAATAAAATACTTTTGCTAATAATGAAAGGAAGATGTTCTAAGCTGAAGTGAGATTAAGCTGGATTTATACTATATGGCTTTCTTCCTAGTGAGAAAAAGGTTTTAAATGTAATTGGGTTCTATTTGAAAGCACATGTAGTTGAATAAAATGCACACCTTTTAAAGAAAAATATGACCTGTGAAATTACAGATAATTAGAAACAGTACATTTTGATGAAAGGCACTGTGAAAAATGACCATGTTAGTGTTATTTTAGACAAGTTATACTGTCTATTTGGCTCCAGGCTTTATATATAAAAATAGGTAAGCCAACAAAATATTTAATTAATGTAATTTCCTTTTATGGTAGACAAGACTTTACATCAAATTAGTTACCTAAATATTCTTGCTCTTTTATTATAATATATGCATGATCAGGTCTGATCAAAAGCAACATTTGTCATACCTGATCAATATAGGTCATATTTGATAACAGATCAGGTTATACCTGATAACAGATCCAAATTTATACATCCAAATGAGTGGTGTCTTTCCCTTTAGGTAGTGGCTCTGCAATATATTTACATACCCTAAGCATACTAATATTGCTGTAGGTCAAAGAATTTTTGAAACTCCTAACTGGAATGTACTTTCACATAGTGTAAAATATATATTTTAGTCCACATTAGAGCTGACTAAAGGGATATGGTTTGTGTAATTTGGAAACTGACTTAAATAATTCCAAAAAATTTTTAAAACCACCAACTAGAGTGGTGGGAAAACCTAAAAACTACTACTGGAAAAAAGTGGTTTTCCAACATGGGGATATCATGTAAATATATAAGCTCTGGTCTATATATCAAGCATGCGGCTTTGCTTTTTGTTTATATTTACTTTAAATCCCTGCATTTTTCTTGGAATCTTCCAAGAGCTTTCTGTAACGAGGCTAGTTCAGTTCTGCTCATATTGAGACAATGAAAATCCACATTTGAAACCACCCATTTTGGGAATAAGAATACCATGAGCATACAGATTTAGAGTGCTTTGCAGTTACAAAGGGCTTCAATGAGTATTATTTCATTATATACCTCCCTTTGCCCCTACAAAGCAGGCTGCACTATCTAGATCCTTATTAAAAATGAGTAATGTGAGATTTTAAAATGAGAAAAACAAGTTAATTATGCATTTACAAGATATTTAATAGCAACAGAATTCCTGAATTAGATTTTATCACAAATTTTACCCTTTTCTTACTACAATGAATAATATGAACTTGTACCAATAAGAATAAAAATAAATAATTAACATAGCTTTTAAAAAGCTAAGATACTGGAAAGCAATTCATGAAGAAAAGCACTTCTACCAAAGCTCTGGAAACAAAAGAAAAGTTGTGCATTTCTGGAAAAGAGTCACTGAAACATTAGTTTTGCTTTGGTGTTACACTATACTTATCTTTTTGAACCGTTGATGATTTTTGGAAAAAAATATCATCATTATTAATAATGCCTTAGAAGATAAGAGTCTACTAGAACATTCCTTCTAGTTCTATAAACTAGAAGAGGTTTATGTTGCTGGAGGATTTTTGGTTCTCACCCTTTTTTAAAATTTTACTTCTGAGTTTGAGAAGTGCCGCTTATAGATAGATCTTAAGAAAAATAAATGAAGATTTAGGAAATTCTAAGTAGAACTATCCATTGCATACTTGCTAATATAAAGGTTCAATTTTAAAATATTTATCAGATAATATTTCTTAAATGCCTAAGAATGCTAATAGATACAAAATAATGTACAGATAAAGAATTAATCCTAATTATGGAACCATGCATCTGCTACATATAAAGTATTTATATTTTATTAGACAAATACCAAAGAAACTGATTAAGGGTCTCACAGAGGATTAAGAAAGCCAACAAACAAACAGGGATTGAGAGATCAGTATTACAAGGAAACAAAACCATGGACTAAAGAATGTAAAGTCAAAAGAGTAGATGACCATCTTGAAATGCCTGAAAGGATACAGCTAGTGCTCAATTATTACCCATTTTCACAGGAGCCACTAAAAATACAGTTCAGTTAGAGAAAGAAATGCAGGGCAACCTGAGGTGGCATGGGAGCCAAGTTCAGTGCCAAGTTCTACCCTGCAGGGATAATACAAAGCTCTTCCTTAAAAAGGCTCCTGTCAAGCAACATGCTTCACACTAACGTGCAGAAGGGGACTGTGCTGCTCGACACGACAAAGGCAGCGTCACTGGGAAGGTGACATCGTGTAGCAAGCAACACGGGGGAGCAAATTACTTCTGCTGCTCCTTGATGACTGAAGCCAGTGCCCTGGAATGGTGTGAGGGAAACAAGAGGCAGGAGTGGAGCCCTTCACCTCTTCTCTAGTGTACCATCTGGAAAAATAGGTAACTGGGAAAGACGGGTGTGTGCATGTGTGTGTGTGTGTGTTTGTGTGTGCGTGTGTGCGTGTGTGTGTGTGTGTGTGTTGTAGAAACAGACTACTGCTAGACAACTCAAGATTTATGCTACTAAGCTTTATTTTTTAGGTTAAAAGTTTTGGAAAGTCACAATGAAGAAGAAAGACAGAGGGCACAATGATGCATGCCTTTAATCCCAGCAATTTGGGAGATTGATGCAGGAGGATTCCAAGATTGAGGATAACCTGGACCATTTAGCAAGACCCTGTCTCAATATTTAAAAAATTCAAGAAGGGCTTGGAAAAGAAAAAGAAAAAGGGGGACAGGGGAGGATGTAATTCAATGGCAAAGCACTCCTGGATTCAATCCCAGCACTACAAAAGAAAAAAGACTTTGGAATGTATGATCAGGGAATATGGCGCAATCTTTCTACATAGACTTTTCAAGCACCAAATAATATTTCTAAGATAACTAGATGGTCGATGGTCTGTGGGTTCTTAAAATGCTGAAATTCTACAGACCTTTCATTGTCTGTTTTCTAATTTAAATGATTAAGTTTTAACATTACTAATCATTTAAAACAAAAACAACATATAAAATCAAGGATCAGATTACACATTATCTAAATTTTTTCTTTTCTTTCCTGTTTTTTTTTTTTTTTTGGACAGGAAATTGAACCCAAAGATGCTTAAGCATTAAGCCATATCCCCAGCCCTTTTTATTTTATTTTTTATTTTGAGATAAGAATTTCACTAAGTTACTTACAGCCTCGCTAAGTTGCTTGGCCTGGCCTGGAACTTGTGATCCTCCTGCTTCAGCTTCCCAAGCTGCTGACATTATCTAAATATTAGCAATTACTTCCAGGCAGAATTTACTTTGTGTTGTTTTGGAAGGATTTACATAAAAGAAATAAAAAATGCTCCAAAACTGCCATAATAATATCACCAAATAGTCACACAAATCTAAAACATGACTAACTTCATTTGTGAAATTCAGTGTATCCATGGTGACCAATACATATATGTAGCAGAAATAAAACAAAAAAAAATCTAATTATGAGCACCCTTGCCTCAACAAGCAGCTAAGAGTCTGGGCACAGAAGGCAAAAAAATATGGCAGAAATAAGCATAGGTTTAAGGAGTGAGGGCATATGAAGAAAAACTGGCATACAATATAAATTGTCAGAGTATTGAGGCAGGCATGTTGGTACATGCCTATAATCTCAGCAACACAGGAGGCTGAGGAAAGAAGATCATAAGTTCAAAGCCAGCCTCAGCAACTTAGCAAGACTCTCCCTTAAAAAATAAACAAAAAGGACTGGGAACGTGGCTCAGTGGTTAAGCAACTCTGGGTTTAATCCCTGGTAACTAAAAAAGAAAAGAAAAGAAAAACAAAACTAAGATAATCTGAAATTTAAAAAATTTTAAAAGGAGTAATGAAACTTGAAAAATGTCCAATTCTATTTAAATTCTATCTGGGCAATAATCAAAGCAGATCAAATGGAGTCAAGTATTTTTTAACGTTGACAAAAGCCAGGGTTTTTACAATGTGAACTAATATTGGGCTGTTGTAGGGTTTTTGTTTTTTCTTTTTGGTTTTTGCTGTTGTTTTAAGGAGGTATCAATCTCCTTTGGGAATCTGGAAAAAAGCCATGGACTTTCCTCTAAACAATCCACGGTCCCAAGATTTCAGGTAAAAATAAAACATTTTAACCCTCTAAAAAATCCATTCAGTCAGGAATTTGAAAATGAGGGATAAATACAAGGGAAGGTACTGAGCTTGGTGGCACACGTCTGTAATCCTAGCAGCTCAGGAGGCTGAGGCAGCCTGAGGCAGGAGGATCTCGAGTTCAAAGCCAGCCTTAGCAACAGTGAGGTACTAGGCAACAGAGGGAGACCGTGTCTCTAAATAAAATACAAAATAGAGCTGGAGATGTGGCTCAGTAGTTGAGTGCCCCTGAGTTCAATCCCCGGTACCCCCCCAACCAAAAAAAAGGGAAGGTGAATCTCCAAACCAGAAAAACACTTCAAGTACAGTTAAAAATGGAGGCAGGAATCAGGGAGGTGAGTTTGAAGATATTTGTTGAAAATATACTATATACCAGCATCATCCAATAAAAACATGTAAGTGTGTATATATATATATTGTGTATATATATATGTATATATATATATATACGCACACACACACATATATATGCACATATATATGTGATTTTAGAAGTCACAAAATGAAGTAAAAATAGGTAAAATATTAACATTTAACCCCCAATGATCAAAGTATTGCCATTCCAACATTTAATCTATATAATACTTATTAATAAACAAAACATTTTCATGCTAAGGTTTTTCAAATCTGGTGTGCAATGTATATTCAGAGCACATTTAGGATGACTGACCCCCCCTAGATCTGCCTGGGACTGAGGGGCTCCCTATAACATAGGATTTTCAGCCACTAACATGACAGTCCTGGTAAACACTGACGAAGTGCTCTCTAGCCACATGCACTGTACAGTACTGGACACCATACAAAAGCAGTACACACAAATGATTTAAATACTCATAACCTAAGAGACAGATGCTATTAGTTTACAAATTACAGATGAAGAAACACACATAGGTTAAGTCTTTCACTCAAAGTCACACAACCAGGGCCATGGTGCAGGGCAATCTAGTGGTAAGCCTGGGTCCTAAGTAAAATGTTAAGATATGAGAGAAGAGCTGGGCACACGCCT